>OZ030023.1:5610000-6027500 GCA_964023405.1 Apodemus agrarius | reverse complement strand
ACTCACTGACTGCTCTTCTGAAAGTCATGAGTTCAAATCCCAGCACCCACATGGTGGCTCACAGCCATTCATAAAGAGATCTGATGGCCTCTTCTTGTGTCTGAAGACAGCTACAGTGTACTTACATATAATAAATAAATAAATCTTTAAAATAAAAAAATACTAGAGGCAAATGTCAACCTTCAGTGGCTAACTTCATAAAATTGATTATCTGTTAAAATTGAAGGAAAGCCAGAACAACTGGCCTCAGCTGTGGCCTAGCGATGCTGCGTTCATGCAGGACCACCTAATGTGACACACCTACCAAACCGCCACACACTTACCAAGTTCCAGGGGAAGTGAAGACTCTGACAAACCTCAGGAACTTTGGCTGAATTTTACTGTGGCATTCCTGCTCTAACAAACACGCCATACAAACAAGTAAAGTAAAGAGAGCAGCACAGTGCGGGATCCTAACATCTGGAGCTTGGGGCTCAGCCCTGAGTTCATTAGGAAAGAAAACCACTGAGTGACATTCTAGTCTCCCTCTCTCAGCCAGCCTCACTGGGGGGGGGGGGCAGCCTGTTCCCAGGTCTGTCCAGTCCTCCAGCCTGCAGGGGGGAAGTCCCCACCCCATTTTCCGGGTCCCACCTTGCTGCATCAGTGTGTGTGGTCATGTTGCAGATTGAAAAGGAGAGGGAACATCACTGTCCTTGGCCCCAGCCTGAATCACCACCGCCTCTGCTGAGAGTAGGTTCCACCCCAGAACAGGACTCAGTAAATATAGACCCTTACTAAAGAAGTTTCTGCGGGGTGTGTGACAGTTCCACACCAGGACATAGCAGCGTCGGGTCCTGATTCTCGAACCTGAAGCAGAGGCTTCCTGAGAACGTGCTCCATTTATCCTAGTGTCTACACCTGAGTCACTGCTGCTCAGAATCCTGCACATAGGATCCTGGGGCAACAATAAACTGACCCTCAGCTCTGTTCTATTTCATCAGAGAAAAATTCTGCATTGAAACTTAGGTTGAAAGAGACGAAAAGGCGAGCACTGCTAGCCAGAGGTCCACTTTAGGATGCAAGACACAGAGCTGAAATAAACCCGCAGAGAGCAGGAAGAAGCTACTCAAGTTTGAGAGGTTAATGACATGGCTTTGAAGAGATATTTGACAGGAAACAGTAGCGATAACATCAGTGACGGGGTACTGGCTGGAAGACAAAGAAGCAAAACCAGGTCAGCACCGACACAGGTGCTCAGGAGCTGATTGGCTGAAGCTTTAATGACGCTTCCCGCAGGCTCTCAGGGACCTAAGGCAGGGTGAGCGGCGGGCACCTCTGTTTCCATTGTATGTCGGTCTCCTCGACATTGGGTCCCTTCCTTATTTCTAAACACACGGCATGCTCCCTACCCGAGGAGCCCGTCTCACCCAGTTTATCCTCCTGTAATGCTGAAGGCATACAGAGAGCTCATTTGCCTGCTCCTGTCACCATTTTGGATTGGTGGGAAGAGCCACCCTGGGCAAAACAAACCCACCCCAGATGAGAGCAGTTGTACAAGAGCCGGAGGCTGCATGGTAGAGCTGGAGCAACGGCCTGTTGAGAACCAGCTGGTCCCCTCAGCCAGTAAGGACTTGCTCTGGTCACCATACAGGACTGGATCTAAGACAGAGAGCAACCAGACCCGGCCTTGACCAGGATGGTCTCACTCTGCTCACACGTCGGCCCTTTCCACAGCTCTGCCATTTTAACTAAACTTCGTGTCAGCAAACTGAAAATGACCTGGAGGGTCACTAGGTTGCTTCAATGTGCTCCTCTTTCCATGTGGCCAGCCCAACTTGTTGAGATTTCTTCCTTAAATGCTCCAGTTCCCACATCAGGAACAAAATACAGGGCATTACTCCACCTCCAGGAGAAATGCCCACGGTGGTCTCCACCCCAGGAGAACCGACCACAGTGGGCTACACCCCACTTACAGTCACTTACAGTGGGCTCTACACCCAGAAGTGCGGGCCACAGTGGACTCACACCTGGGAGAGCTGCCCACAGTGGGCTACAACCCAGGAGAGTGGCCCAGAGTGTGCTATACCCCTGGGAAAGCTGCCCACGGTGGACTAAACACCAGGAGAGCCAACCGTGCTAGAGTCCACCCCTGGGAGACCCAAGTCAATCCTTGTGTTTTTAAGTTGTCTTTGTCAGGCATTTCAGTCACAGCAAAGGAAAAATAAATCATTTGGGATGTGTTCAGAGTATGTTCTCTTCATTGGGAGTCATAACCAAAGCATGATCAAGGATTAGAAGTATCTGTGCGTCATAATGTTCTGAGCTGTTTGATTCAAGGGTGAGACCATACTTACTAGAAGGATGTTGTCTTCATAGCAGACTATGCTGGTTAGAAAGGATCATTCTAGAAGCGTGCATGCCCCAAATGCAAGCTCAGGGGATTCATTTTTTTTCAATCCGTGATGGCTACCTTTTAAAAGAGTCTTCCTGGTAATTCCATATAGGTCAGACTTAATCAAGTGCAGGTCATTGTTAATGCAAACAAGACAGCAAAGGTGCAATTCTGTTTCCCAGTATTGGTCGGTCATCATTACTTTATTATCTCTAATGAATAAATGTCAGATTCTATTTCCTACTCTTGGGATAGCCTCATAAAAGTTCCCTCAAAATAAAGCAGATGACTTTCATCTATGTTTCCTTTGATATTCTGCTTGGTAGTTAGTGTCCTGACCATCAGAGTTGGAAAAGATCCTTCTGGCCTTCTCTCCGTCCTCTCAGCAGTTCAGACTGTTTGGGCAACCCCAATCATTTTACCATAGATTCTCTGGCTTACCATTATATATGTAAATTCTCTGGACTCCCAGTAGCATTCACTGTCCTGCTAATGTCATTGTTTTGAGAATATTAAAGGTTGTTTTAAATTATTCAACATTTGATTGCCATGGATTCAGGTTCTACATATTTCTAAATAAATTTGTCATGAATGGGTGGTCTTTGAAAAAGGACAGAAGTTTACAAATAGAATCATTTTATTTTGAAACAATGTTTTCATAAGATTATAGATTTCTTGATAATAAAACAAATTACTTTTACTCTAAATTTAAATACTCCTAAAAGTGAGGGACTTTCATTCATATAAACATTTACTAATTAAGCTGTCGTAGAAGCAGGATTTTAGGTTTATGAGGTGGGGACTTCGAAGTACAGAGCATTCTGTATTTCTTGTGGTTTTCTGTAAAGTGGGTCAGCTCTACTTGTGATCTTTCCATAAGTTAAAAATAGTCTTTTACATAAATATGAGATCAATACAATATCTCTTGTGATGTGATGCTTTTATTGTTAAAAATATTCCTGATGCACAAATTAATCTCTAACCCCACGGCGTGGCACAGAATGCATTTAGTTCATTAAGCATTTCGAAAAGCCGAGAAACTGAAAATGCGGCCCCCCTTTCCACATAGAGTGGAAGTATGAATTCATAAATGTCTGCCTAGTTACTATGTGCTCAGAAATCTCAGATAATGGATTTGGATATTTGTTTCAAAGTGGGAATATTGCTAAATAAACTGTAGACACAACAGGACCATTGGGACCTACAACATCTAATGAACAATTCTATGGGAGAAATAATCAGAACCAAAGTAAACATTTTAAACTATCCAGGCAACAATAAGCATGCCACCATTAGCACATTCGCTATGAGGTGTCATAAGTACTATGTTTCAAATTCAAGATACAGAGCTCCTCAAGGAAACTGCACAGAAATTACGTCAGCCATTCAAGTGTAGTCCACACAAAGGCATTTGCTGTCCACCTGTCAGCTGCCTCCTGACTGGCCCTGAGCAGCCTTTTCCCAACACCATCTGTCTGCTGGGAATGGCAGAAAGTGACGAATTTAGCAAAGACGTAGATGAGACTTACAACCCCTGGAGCCTGATGAACTAAGACTGGGCCAAAGACAAAACAGAAAGAGGAACTCAGAGACAAGAGCTCAGCCTGTCATGCGGGAATCCGCACATTCACCTTGGAGGAGTAAGAGGACTTGGAATTTTAGTTCCTTTGGAGCTGAGCATCTCTGTTCCTTTATAAGAAGGTGTGTTGCTGTTCAGATTTTCGTTTTCATGGGAGTCTCAGAGACTGAAGATTTAGTCAGATATCGGGGCTCCCTGGGAAACTGCCTTCTCTTGTCAGAGTCGCTCCTTTGCTTTATTGTGACGTCTGCGTTTACTTCAGGGGTAGAATCCTTTCTGAACTCTTTCAGACAAGCCCAAACAAGGCTCAGGGTGAGGAATGGAATGTCTTTACAACCTTGAGATTGATACACCAATGGACTGCTGACCACTCCAGAACTAGAGTGAAACTCCACATCGCTTACGCATATTCCCAGGTGGCTGCCCAGTGAGGCGGTGAACAGCTCACAGTGGGTGAGGGGACGCTGTAGAGGGTGACTCTTATTTAGGGGAAAACAGGGGACAATCGTATTTCGTTATTGACGTGCGTGTTTATGTGTGGGGTGTGCCTGGGGGCAATTGTGTGTGCATGTGTGTGGAGGTCAGAGGTCCATTCCAGGGATCTCCCTCCACTCTTCTCCATCTTATGTTTCCAAATGTCTTTGAGGCCCCAAATCTCAGATTCCTCTAGATTGGCTTAACAGTGAGCCCCTGGGGTCCTCCTGTGGTTCCCCTCATTCTCGAGAGCAGGGATTATGTGTATGTACCATGCCTAGCTCTCACGTGGATGCTGAAGATACAAATTCAGGTCCTTACATTTTTACAGAAAGCACCTTATCCACCCAACCACCTCCGCAGCACAGGAAAGTATTGCCAAGACAACCTCAAGTCCACGGGTTCCTTTATTACTTTTCTGGCAGTACTGGGGACTGAACCCATGGCCTAGGCCATGCTAGGCAAGTGCTCTACTACTGAGCTGCAGCTCTGGCCCCTGTGATGGTGATTAGTAATTACACAATACCTATTGTCTTTATAACGTCAATAATTATCCTAAAGGGCTTCTCCATGAAACACAGTGACCATGAACCCAAGGCTACAGCTTGTAGTGAGTCCAGGTTACAACAGCATTCTGACTCGGTGAAAGCTTGTACAAGGAAAGAATGAATGAATAAGTAATGAAGAAATGAATGATGAATGAATGAATGAGCACTGTCCCAGCGGGATAATAAAACTTGAAAGAGTAGAAACTGGGGTCTGAGCCAGACTGCAAGAGTGAGTGCTGAAGGCGCTCCTTGTGGGCTCTGCTATACCTCGGTGGCAGGGCGTCCTCTAAGCATGCCTCGCTCGACTCCAGCCTCAGTACCAGAAACAAGCAAACTGCACCACCAACAAAGGCTTCTATCATTATCTATTCGCTTTATAAAGGATACTTCGTACAATTCTATCTGGAAAAGAGAAGCTATAGCTTTATAAAGGATACTTTGTACAATTCTATCTGGAAAAGAGAGAACCTATACCAATGCTTAGTTTAGCGGCCCTTTGGCCACGCGCACACATCCTGCTCCTGTAGGGATACTGAACACCTCTCTCCCGTTTACTTCCACACTGCCTGTGCCACAGCTGAGCCCAGCACAGGGCCTGTGGGGTTTCGGTGCTGGGGTCTCTGCAGACAGGCTCTGCAGACAGTTGAAGTAGATTATAGAGGAGCTGCTGACCCACAATCCACCGAGCAGTGAATAAAGATACACTTGATGAGACTTACATAGAAATGACTTTCCAGCCATTACATAAGCTTCTCTCTTAGTTTACATTTCAAAAATTAGAGGCTTTCCTTCTTCCCGATCACACTAAATCTTACATAAGCACAACAGAATTGGCGCACAGATTTGGCAAGAAAATATATCATTTGCCAATCCAAACTTACAGGTTTAATATCCCCTGACCTTATAAATCTCATTTCTATTAAAGATGTGTTGGAAGGGGCTGCCATCTCTGGCCTGTGCCACAAGGATGCTTTGAGAAGGTTTCGGGGCAGACTGCCCGCTTCGTTGCATGGTTGCCGCCCTTAACTTTGAATCTATCAACTTATGCCTGTTTTCCTTCTGCCCCCTCCCCTGCCCTCTCCTCTGCCCTCTCCCCTGCCCTCTCCCCTACCCTCTCCCTGCCCTCTCCACTGCCCTCTCCCCTGCCCTGTGTGCTTCGTGGCTCTGCTCCTTCCCAGTGCAGCCTTGATTAGTCCAAGTGGCTTAGACAAGCTGAAGGATTCTCGCTATTTCCAGGCAGGATTTTTCCCAGTGTTGATCTAAAAGCGCAGTTCTGGGTGATCCCCAGGGCCAAGCATAATATACTCATCCTCTGCCCTTTCCAAACACAGTCACCTCATTGCCTATAAGCCTCTCTCTTCAATGACAGTGGCTGGCACTCACCACCAAACATAAACAACCCATTGCAGGAGCCTGCCACCCCAATACCACCCGGGCACGTACCACCAAAGATTCCTGATTGCAGAACAGGACAGAAACTGAGGAGAAGGAAAAGAAGGGGGGGTGCAGGATCTCTCTGGAAGAGAGGAGGGCCCGTAGGTCTCGGGTACTGTGATGGCACAACTCACTGTAAACCATTTGGATCACAGTATCACAAGTATGCAGTGTTCCAGAGAACTGAGATCACTGAGAAGGATGGTGAGGAACAGACAAGATGGGTTCTTTAACTGTGTGAGGGTGTGTGTGTGTGTGTGTGTGTGAGAGAGAGAGAGAGAGAGAGAGAGAGAGAGAGAGAGAGAGAGAGAGAGAGTCAGTCTGTGGGCAGGAGATCATGCTTGGATGGCATTTCCCAGGAAACATTTGAGACACCTTCTCGCTGAATCCTGTGCTCTCTAAGTAGGCTAGTTTTGTTAGCTGTTGAGCCCCATGCATCTCCCTGTCTGCCTCCCCAGAGCTGGGACTACAAGCATGACTTACTGTTCCCAGCTCTTTTACGTGGGAGCTGGGGTTAGACTTGGGTACTCATGCTAGTATAGTTTTATTGAGGGAGGTGACATGGCCCTTGGCGATTCCTTCCTTCTATTTATAATTTCATAAACACGCATTAGTGTGGTGTTTTCCAGCCCATGGAGTCAATTATGTAAACTGGGAAGTGATAAGAATCAGTCGGTTCACCCCTGAGGTCTGTCTGGCTGTAGATGGCTTTCCTTTGCTACCACACCTTGTCTCCCCTTAAAAGGAATAGCACCTTGTTTCAAGGTTACCACATCAGTTGCTTCTATTCTATGGAAAAGATCTGCACCAGCTGGAACCAGAACAGGAGAACTTGCTGTACTTAACCGAAGAGGAGCAAAGCTTTCTTTCCTGCCCCTTGGAAGCTTTATCTAAGGTAGGGACTATGAGTTGCTCTGCTGGGGGCGGAATGCCCATAGTGGGGCCACATGATACCAGGCATGAGGGTGAATAAATGCTCTTGCACCCAGCACATGCAGGCTTGCCCGGGTACCAGCTCTCCAGCAGTCTGGCCACAGTGATGGGAAAGAACACACTGGTCCCAGTTGAATGAACAGGGAGGAAGAATAAGTTTTTGTTTTATGACACTAAGTTTTGGGACCGGTTAACAAGGTAAAGATGACCGAGCTAGGTTGTTCACGATCCTCTGTGTGCTTTACATAGCCTTCATGTGGGTACAGCTTTGTTCTACCCGGTGGGTACTGCTTTGGTGGAATTTGAAGGAATGGGCCCACTTTTTTTCTTTTTTTGCTCACCAAGGATGTGTACTGATTCTGTCTTGAAACAAAGACCAAACTCACAGCTGATTTTAGCTGAACCCTGGTGCTGCTAAGCCCCAAGTCCTATATAACAAAAGCTTGGTTATTATCAAGCACACAGTTTGGATTGTTGGTAGTTTGGTAGTGGTAGCCTATAGAACAGGTTGGTGAGAGCTGACTTACAAAGTCATGCTAGAATGTCTCATGAATTGAAGTAACAGATGTCAACAGAGACAGTTCTTGAAATAGAGACTCAGATCAGTCTCTTGCAAGGGACACACCCGTGTAGCAAGGACACACATGTAGACTCCTTAGAGTGCAAAGTAGTGACAAGCAAACCCTCCTTAAAGAGCCTGAAATGGAAGGGAAACTCTTTGGACAACATGTTGGATGCAATGCTTCTGTCGGAATGGCCTGTAAGAACATCTGGGGACATTTTCTTGGTTGATGACTAATGTGGGAGGAGCTAGCCCGTTGTGTGTGGTGCTGTTCCCAGGCAAGTTTGGGTTGTATTTTAAAAAGCAAGCTGAGAAATACTTGAGGAAAGCCAGTAAGGAGTGTTTCTCTGTGACCTGGGCTTTCATTTTTATCTCTAGGTTCCTGCCTTGAGGTCTTGCCCTGATTCTCCATTATGATGAGTCAAAGCTATAACATGAATAACCCTTTCCTCCCCAGCTTGCTTCTGAAGGTGGCATTTTGTTACAGCAATAGAAAGCAAAATGAGAACTGTGTCTTCAACCCAGCACACCAAGACTTTCTTGTCTGTATTTGTCAACCTACCATCACATTGGAATTCAGAAATAATGAATGGGACACAGATAATCAGCTCTTTACTTCCAAACTTCAAAATTGGACAGTGTTTTCTCTGCTACTTTGGGGTGAGCATAGCTTTCATATATGGTGAGCCTTTTGCTTTGAAGGGTTTTAGCTTTCTAATAGTTAAGGTCATTGTGGCCAGAGGAGAGGTGGTTTGTGATGACATTTAAGTAGAATACAAGGCATTGCATGGGAGAGGTATACGCTGCTATCTGGAATTTCACCAGAAAATAATTTCTACTAAATTCTACCTCCAGGCCCTGGTTTTGATAGTGGTGCTTGCTCGCCCGGGGTCATTTCAGAGTGCCGGTGAGCTTCTGAATATGCACGGAGTATTAAATCACGTCGGCTCTCTGACAGCACTGTTTTGATTGCGATTTAGTCAAGTTCCACAGAGGTTGGTAATCTCTCTGTAAATCAATGTTTTTGTCACATTCAGAGAGGCAGTGACACATTTCTGTTGAAATAAGTTAATAATTTCATTTCTGCTTAGCCATTCAAAATAAACAAGAGGAAATCACATCCCTTTGAGATAAGACAATACAAAAAAGGAATGCAAAGATTAAGACACACACAGCATTTTCACACCCAAACTCTTTATCTAATATAAATTCAAAAGTATGGCTTTTATTTTGTTATTCAAAATTTTCACCCTAAATTGAGATTCAGTTAATGTCCTATGGCAGTTTTTGTCTGAAGATGTGTGTGTGTGTGTGTGTGTGTGTGTGTGTGTATTAGGAATTGAACCAGGGGCCTCACACATGCTAGGCAAACACCATCAAGTTACATGTCTGGATCCTGAAGATACTTGTTTAGTGTCTACAAGGCTTGTTAACAGAAATGGTCCCCACGGAGAAGCCATTATCTTAAGAGAAGCATAGATGTGAAAACCTGTACTTAATTTCAAAAGGTTAATTGCATAATCTGTTTTTATTAAGGTAGGCTCTGACAGGAAGGTGTACAAATACAGAGTGTTAAATAAAATAAATTTCAAATCCCCATGATGTATAACACCACACACACAGAGTCATGACCCCCACCCACGCTATTCTGTAGAGACTCAGCAATTCAAGATGTCTGCTTGTTGTGATAAGCATTAGGGTGAAGAATTCTCACAGCTGCCTGGAGAATCTCTGAGGGATGCCTTAATACAGAGCTTGATTGACACCGTGTTCCTAAGACAGCCTCACTAAACAAACTAGCAAATGCCATGAATGTGCTGTTGTTGTTGTCAGACGGATCCTGCTGCTTGGGCCACAGAATATCTCAAACTTGGCAAATTGATGTTTGGATTTGGTGGAGTTTGGGTTAGCTGAATATTTTACATTTTCTGTAATTTTTTTAAAAAAAGGAATTGGCATTTCAAGGGTGATATCAAAATAAAACAACAATTTCCCCAAGAGATAACATCAGAGTTTTCAGAGCGATGCCTACCAGTCTTTAACTTCAATATTTCTGGCCAGCTGTTTGGGACACTCATTCACAGGATTCACCTCAAGCCACAGAATAGGAAGGACTTGAAGCTCGGATGTGGTCTGTTCGGGATTCTGACGAGCATGGGGTGTGTGGGTCTCTTCTGAACTGGAAACAGTCCCACTGACCAAAATATAACGGATCTAGACCCGTGGCCTTGAGAGGTGAGAGGATGCTGGAATATGATCCTCCCTCACCCACAGGCAGGACTGCCATTACGCCTTTGGTAATGAGTCACGGACAGAACTATAACCCAAATCTTGGGATTTCAGCCCATGTTGGTCCCATCCTGAAGTTTCAGAGTACATTTGGGAGGTCTCTTAGTTTTAAAGTTACGTATGGATACTTTGGTTTTTCCTTTGGTTAGTATAAATCTTTCATCTTTAAAAAAAAAAAACTTGCAGGGCAGTGGTGGCACACGTCTTTAATCCTAGCACTTGGGAGTCAGAGGCAGGTGGATTTCTGAGTTTGAGGCCAGCCTGGTCTACAGATGAGTTACAGGACAATCAGGGCTATACAGAGAAACCCTGTCTCGAAAATACCAAAAGACAAAAAACAAAAGACAGAAAGACAAAAGAAACTTACTTATGGGCAGGTTTACCCAAAGACCACTTGAACTTAATGGTACAGAAAGGCTGACCTCCAACAATCCAATTAGTTGCATGAAAAAAAAAACATGGACCCATTTTTAAGCTATTTATTCATGAAGACTGATTTGATTTTCTGCTTATGAAATAGGCAAAGATGGATAAAGATACATGCTAATGAACAATAACCAATAATATGCCCCCACTCCTATCCAAACCCCAAAAGCTTCACTCAAACTTACTCATGTCCAGTTTGCTTCTATCTAATTACCAACTTTGCAATTATCCCCTATAAATTATCGTATGGTGTGTTTATAAGTCAGTTATTGGCATTGATATTAATTAATAATCTTTACCAAGATTAATGCTAACGTCGCCTGAAAGCCAGCTCTGTGTGGTCTCCCTCCTGTGCTTCTGTGACACAGGTGCATATTCTACCTACCCAGCTCCGTCTGCTGTTTAGCTGTGCATGCATGTATCTGTCTGCTAGACTGTGCGCATGCCCGACATACAGAGTCATAGCAATACAGGAAACTAGAGCTCCAGGCTGGAAGAGTGACATTAGCATATACTTGTAAGATAAATTAATATTCATGAAGTACATTCCTTAAAGCACTTTCATTTAGGTTTTTTATTTTCCTAAACACAAACTAATGTTTATGAATAGATGGGCTGGGAAGGTGGTTGGTTGACCCAGTGCTCACCTCTGGTGTTAGTTATCCTCTGTTGCCATAGTAAGACACCATAGAAACAACTGAAGGGAGAGTCTATGGGGGACATTTCTCATTCGAACTACCACACCTCACAAGTGTGAGGACCAGAGTTCAGGTCATCAATATCCATGAGAAAAAAGACAGATGAAGCAGGAGGATCCTCTAGCCCACAGGCTGGGGAGGAACAGCAGGAGCCCTGAGAAGAAGGATGGCTGGCTAGCCGGTGTTTCCAGATCAGGCTGTTCACCGTGATGCCCCTGCCTCACCAAACAGGATGGAAAGTAAAGAAAGCAAGACACCTGATGTCAGCCTGTCGTGTGCACATACACTCGCACACCACTGGGACATATAAATGGACATATACTCCCCCAGCATGCATAGACAACCATCACACAATATTTAGGCAGATACACAGCCTGAAAGCGTGGCGCAGCTTTGAGGCACTCCTGGCAAGCTGCTGTGGTAAAGGTGTATGGATGAAGAGACAGACAGGGCCCTGCTCCCCCACATGCCCCTTGTCCGTGTACTGCTTGGCACATAATGCTTTTCAGTTGAAATGATCAACAAACTTCCTATAGGGCCAAGTCATAAAAATGCCTTAGCTACAGTTTGCACTGTTTATTGTCTCTGTGACCATTATAATATATATATAAAAAAAGGCCACAAACAACATGCAAATAGATAGTCCTGCTACATCCCAGTAAAGTTCCACATATACAAAGAAGGACCCACCTGTGTTGTGTGGTGACCTTCATCTAAACTCTATTTTCTTCATACAAGACAAAGGAAAAAATAACCACATTTGTATAGCAATCATAGCAATGAATGTTTTGCAAATATTATATATGTTGTATGCCCATGGATAGCCGCACATGACGGGAACTGAATGCCTTTCACAGTCCTGTCCTCAGCACTCTTTAGATAAGCTCTGCTGACACCCTTCCCTGCCTCTCAGATTCTCTTGTTTGCACATGGGAGCATCATGCTCCAAATGGAAGCTGGAATAGCCTGAGTGTCGCATCTCCACAGAGGGCAGAGCAACGGTTGCAGACTGACCTGGATAGGAAGTCCTCGAAGGAAGGGCGCACTGGGTACCCATAGCGGAACAGCCTCACCAGTCCCAGGACACCGAGGTACTGCAGTTGGGCAGACACGTAGAAGTGATCGAACACACCAGGCAGCTGTGAGGTATTGGGCTTGATGCAAAGGACGAAGTGTGGACTGCCCCTCTGCAGCTTCCCAGTGATGTCTGCCAGAGATTTCTATGGAGAGAGGAGAATGTAGCTGACTTCCAGGAGAGACCGACGGTGGGAGGACAAAGCAGCTTTTTTTCCAAACCAGGGGTCTCTAAATGCAATTCCATGACATGCTTGTTATTATGCATTGGTTCAGTGTGTGTGTGTGTGTGTGTGTGTGTGTGTGTGTGTTAGTGTGTATACAAGTGTGTGTGTGTGTGTGTGTGTGTGTGTGTGTGGTCTATCTTCTGAAGGTACTCAAGGTTTTAGAAATGGAAAAGAAACTATAACATTAACACATTACAATGGAAACAAACAGGGAGCTTTTGACCTCGAAGGTCACTCACCGTGAGCTGTGACGCAGTGGTGGCGGGGTCTCCGCGTTCCAGTCTTTGTAGGAATGTGGAAGTTCCCTTCTTTTTTAATAACTGTAAGGGGGCCAGGGAGGACAGATTTATCTTATTAGCTTCTTGTTTAGGAGGAAAAAAAAAAGAAACTAAGCTCTATGCTCGTGTTAATACACTTATAGACAAATACATAAACAAGAGGTCATAAGAAGCCAGAACCAAAGCACTTCTTTGTTGCCACATATCTGGGAGATGGTCAGCTGTGGGTAAGGCAACGGTCATTGCTGCTGGCCTTTCACACTGGTGTTCTTACTTAAAGCAGACACACCACCTGCCTGTCTCCCATCTTAATCCCATAGTAAATTTAGATTAGACCAGTGGAAGAGCGCCCCTGCAGTGTCCTGCCTGTTTACTTTCACATTAGTCGTGAGATGTAGCTTATCTTGGGGCAAAAAGATGCAACTTTGTTCTCTTAACTTTATACACACTGTTTAACAGTTATAACACAAGGGAGTGGGTTTGATGCATTATTGCGTTTTCTTTCTTTCCTTTCTTTCTTCTTTTTAATTGCTGAAAGGAATAGGTTGTGAGGCACTTCTTGAAAATGGGCAGAAGACTGTCTTCTTCAATAAATAATAAAAGCAGCTCTTAAAAGAAAAATAACATATGTAGCAAAGATTAAGCGATAATAGAAAAAACTTAAATGATAAAATGGTGCCATTGAATGAAGAATTAAAGGGCAAGAGGTAATTAATTACCTCTTAAACAATGCTACATTGCATTTCACAGAACTATGACAGGGAAGACTAACATGCCCACTGCTCTACAACAATTCCTCTTAACACCATGGAAGAAAAAGGAAATCCGATAAAACACAATCATTTGTTTGGTAGTGCAACGAGGACAGTAGCTAATGAGACAGAATCATCTGTTTGGTACCATGAGGACTTCAGCTCATTTCCTTCCATTAAGATGAACTATGCAGGGCAGTGATTCATTGCGGTCAACAAGGGAATGCAAAGTGAAGCACTTGGCCAGCACCTACCCATTTCCACAAATCCAATGCCCAGTGTCACGGCCAGTTAAGGAATGGGTAAAATTCCATGCTTCTGGCCCAGGGATCGATATATAAGGGCTGGGGTAGGTTGGAGGGTAAAGCAGGGGCAATGGGGAGCAGAGTGTTTAAGGAATCTGTGATGAGAGTGAGTCTCCATCCCCACAGGGAGGGCACAAGGCTTCTTTTTCTGGGCAGCTTGCTACTGTGAATTATCTCTCCTCTCCAGTCCTTCAGGGAAAAGTCTAAAGGTGCCCAGGTCTCAGATGGTTAATGACTGAGGTTAAAATATACAGTTTAGATTAGGTGCACGGAAATTTCTTACTTTTGATGTTCAGTCTGGATAAAAAGCCCCTTGGAATTAAGCCTTCCACAAGGGAACCCGTGGCTTCTAAATGTAGAGATGGCTTTTTCTAGGCTGTGAGATGGGATTCCTGCCACATTTAATTCTACAACATAACTAATGGTCACTGATCCTGGAGTCTGCCAACTAATGGCACACACACACACACACACACACACACATACACACACACACACACACACACACACACACACACGGGGGCACATACATATACAAACACATATACATTCACACAGGCATACATAAGCATATATACATACATGCATATATACATACATACATATATATGTATATATACACACAGATAGACACAGAGGCACACATATATATAGGCATGCTTGTACATATACACATACATACATATATACACAAACAGGTACATATACACAAGTACACATATACACATAGGCAGACACATACAAACACAAGTACACGTGCATACATACCCAAATACACATATACACAGACAGACACACATGTATACATGCATACAGGTACATGAACAAACACAGTGGACATACATCTGCACATTTACATAAAATCATACCCATGTATGCACATATATCTATAAATATTTATATATACACACATACATGTGCACACATAGATCCATACCCATGTACACATACAAACCGTGTGCAGAGACACACATACAGAAACACAAGCATACACATGTACCTGCTTACATATACACACATATACAACATCCACATGCATATATATGCATTCACATACACATGCACATATGCTATATGCACAGAAGCACACATTACATACACACATACACATAAGCACATACACATACGCCCACACACCTGTCATTTTTCAAAGGGTAGCCTCTTAAACTATGCTTTCCTTTGAACTGGAGAGCTAAGATATGTTTCAGTCTGTCTCAGTAACTACATTTTCAAATCAATTGTTCTCAATCCATTCCCACTTCCTTATGTATCTCCCACTCTATATTTTGGTAGACAAAAGCAAGAGATTTGTTAAAGCAGTTTGCCCTTGTGTTCTCAGGAAACAACGCAGTGCACAGTCATTTCCGCAGCACTTGAAATAACTCTGCATGGGGGCTTTAGTTCTCCTGTAGAAATGGAACCTTTAGTCATAAATTCAGCATTCGTGGAAGAAACACACTGACAATTGATGTAACAGAAAAGCAAGCTCTAGGTCTACAAACACACAGTGGAAACATTCCGTTCCTGGGAAAATAAGAGAAATGACAATGTATCATTTCCAGACCCAAATCTTGGAAGCAATCAGGTCAACAGGATAAGATACTATGTTTATCTCTTCTAATCTAACTACCCTGAAGTTCCTTTACATCCATCCAAAAGGATGACTATTGAGATTAAAAATAAATAGATAAGCAGATGTCACAGAGACAACGATTATATCTCTATGAAACCCTTCACACTAATTGTCAGTATACTGAACTTTTCTGTCCTCTTACACAGTTAAAGCCTAAGACACTACCTGTCTTAGCATTATCTGTTAACCTGAAACAGCCTAGAGGTTCCTGAAAAACAAAAGAAAAACAGAAAAACAAAGGTCCAAGTGATTGTCGTTATTGGGTTGGTCCGTGAGGCTCTGTCTTCCTCAGTGCAGGAGAGTTCAGGTAACAGAGTGATATCATTTCTTGGGCAAGTGGCCCTGGGCTGTGCTGTACAAAAAAAAACAAAAACAAAAAAACAAAAAAACAAAAAAACTAGCTAAGCACAAGCCAGTGAGCTAGCGCCAGATCAGGCAAGCAGCATTCCTTCCTGGTCTTGGCTTCAGGTTCCTGCCTTGAGTTCTTGCCCTGACTTCCTTCAGTGATGTACAAGACTCGAAGTGTAAGATGGCTACGCGCTTTCCCCTGCAACAGAAAGGCAACCGTCCGCATCTTTCCCTTTAATTCCTTCTGTCCGAACATGAATATTTTCCCATAGTATTAATATCCAGTGTCTTTCCTTCAATTCCTTCTGTTAGAGTATGACTATCTTCACATTGTATTAAAACTGTGCCTTTAAGGAGGGAAGAGACCGCATCAGAGCAGAGTAAACCCTATACAACAGAAGCAGAAACAAGGACCCCTACCTTGCTGAGTTCTAGGTAGTTCTTGTTTACTCCAACCATTGAAGAGGCGGTTCTCTTACTGAGAAGGGTGGACTTGTGTCCTCCAAATTTAAAGGATGGGTAGGAAGATATGAGTGATCCTGTTTGTGACAGTTTTGACTGGAACAAATGACTGATCACAACATTTTCACTTGCTAGGAGAGAAATAGATGAACAACATAAATGGCCTTTTAAAAAAATCACTGCAAGGACACATGGTCCACTATGTTCATAGCAGCCCTATTTATGATACCCAGAAGCTGGAAAGAACCCAGATGTCCCTCAACAGAGGAATGGATACAGAAAATGTGGTATATATATACAACGGAGTACTATTCAGCCATTAGAAACAATAAATTCATGAAATTCTTAGACAAATGGATGGAACTGAAGAACATCATCCTAAGTGAGGTAACCAAGTCTCAAAAGAATACCCATGGTATGCACTCACTGATAAATGGGTATTAGCCTAGAAGCTTGGGATACCCAAGACACAATTCACATATCAAATTATGCCCAAGAAGAAGGAAGGAGTGGCCCCTGGTCCTGGAAAGGCTCAGTGAATCAGTGTAGGGGAATACCAGGACAGAGAAGTGTGAAGGGGTGGATTGGGGAACAGGGGGAGGGAAGAGGGCTTATGGGACTTTTGGGAAGGGAGGATCCAGGAAAGGAAAAATCACTTGAAATGATCCAGTTTTGTAGAAGAGTACCAGAACAGAGAAATGGTGGTGGTGGTGGTGGTGGTGGTGGTGGTGGTGGTGGTGGTGGTGGGTGATTGGGGAAATGGGTAGGGGGAAGAGGACTTATGGGACATCTGGTGAGGGGGGAACTGGAAAAGGGGAAAGCCTTTGGAATGTAAACAAAGAATATAGAAAATAAATAAAAATAAAACCATTATCACAACTTTGAAAAAAAAGAATATATTGAATAAATAATCACTGCAGAGGCTGGGCTCACTCTCTGTGGAAGCGCCCTTTCCCCGTTCTGTGTGGACGGTGGAGTCTACATCCCCCCGACCCCCCAGATCTGTGATATCTCCACCAGCGTTCATTTTTCCAGATAGGCAGTGACTCTTGCTGCCTTTGGCTTGAGTTGTGGTCACAGCTTGTCAACCTCCACTGGTGGCTTGTAGCTTGCGGCTCTCTAAAGAGTATACTTGTTCTTCTCTTTGCTGTCAACACTGAATCTTACCAGGTCAGACCTGACAGGCTTTGGTGCACTTGACACAGTCCTAAAAGCATGAGTTTTGGCTGTAGTTTCCCATGACTAGAAAATAACTATCATATCCGGAAGACATTGTACCAATGATATCCTTGCTCTGAAAAGTATTTAAACATTCCTGGTGACTCTGCTTCAATTGGTTGCATCTGTCATTAGGTTCAAGTAGCAAAAGAGCTCTCCCTCCCCACCCCCTCTCTCTCTTGCTGACTCAGTTTAGCTGCGGAGGCGAGGGGTTCTGCTACCACCCAGACAGCAGGCTACTCATATGTAAAAGTCTGGAGTTACAAGACCTTACCCAGCTTCCCAAGGTAGGGCTGGAGCTCCCATGGGTGGGCTTTGGACTAGGAACTTTTTGAACAGCATAGAAACAATAATGTGTGTGTTGGCTAAGGATCTGGAAGGAACCTTCCATTACTGCCGTGTATGTGTTGATACTTTCTGAGCTCAAGTGGCTTTAAAAGCCACAATGAAAATGACAGTATTTGTATCTTAAACATAACTGCATAATTAAATCTTGAAATAATTTGCATAAGTACTTAGGATTCTGTTCAGTCCATCAGATATTTCACAGTGTTCACCAGCAAAGCAGGTTAGTTTCTACCTTTTCCACATGCAAAACAGCAAGCCATACATATTACATATGTGGTGTATGTATATATACACATATCTCTCTCTATATATACCTATATACATACACCTATATATATACCTGTATATACATATATATATATACATGCCACATATGTAATATACATATATACACACATGTGCACATACATATGATCTATATGTATGTCTGTAATATCTTCAGTGAAAATTTACTATATTAGTGAACAAGTAGGAAGACAGAGAAATATCACAGGAGTGACTGTGGAAGAAACAGCTAAGAGGAACCCTGAAATTTTGGGAGAAAACCAAGTATGGAAAACATTAGTTGTAGAATGGCAAAGGGAATGTGGGTTCTCTTCACAGTGGGTGTGGCTCCAGTGCATGATTTCCTGGTGTCCCGGAAGCACACTTAAGTGTTTGGACATGGAGAGGGAAGTGTCTCAGAAAACACAAGGGGGAGAAGGAGCAGTGCACACAGAGACAAAATCTTCATGTGTGAGAACATTTGTAAATCCTAATCCTTCAAAACTTTTAAGCTTAAAGTTTTGTTTTTTGGAACCACGTCAAGATAATAATGTAGACAATAAAGTATCACTCACTTAAAGATATGATAATTAAACAAGTACTTAAAGTGTGTATGTGTCTCTATGTGTGTTTGTGTGTGTGCTATATGTGTGTGTGTGTGTGTGTGTGTGTGTGTGTGAGAGAGAGAGAGAGAGAGAGAGAGAGAGAGAGAGAGGACTCATATATAAATGATAAAAAATTGTTATAAAGGAGAAATGTCTAAAACATACTTAAAATACTATACATAAATATGGGTCACAACATTTATTGCCACATTTTTGTCTTGTCTCTAAGTCACATGACCAGACTGTACATTGATGAGGCAGGGACCAGCATCTTTCTGACACAGCTGGGGACTCTTGGAATATCCCATCAGCCCCCGGACCATCACTGCGATAACGCCAGCAGAAAGCAGACTTCTCAGGTATCCTGCCTGCCTCTCAGACCTGGGTGAGTGCATTTCTGAGAGGAGCAGTTTTATTTACTTCCACTCTTAGGCCTAGGTGGGGTAGACCCCTGCTCAGCTAACTCAATGGTGGACCCCTAATTTCCTAAAAACAATTAAACCTCCACCTTCCTCAACTGGGTCCCCTAATGTGAAGAAGACTGTACTGGAAGCCATGTTTTATTAGCTCTGTGTCCTCATAATTACTTTCCATGGCGCCAAACCATTCTGCAGAGCCACACAATGCTATCACAGCAGTATGACAAAGTATGTGCGTAACTACAGTCTTCAGTAGGCCAAGTGTAGACGCATGTGCCTGTGGCGGCTCTGCTGGCTGCTAACAGAGCACCGATGTGCCTTTGCATGGTCCATGTTCTGTTGTTCCGGCAGAGCTAACTAACTGTAAGGAGACCCAAAGGCAGACACCTCCTGCGCCCTCCACGGAAAGCATCCACTGTTTCACCTAAGTGAGTAAATCAGAACTATGCCAGAGCACATTGCAAATTGCAAACAAAAGGAAGACTTTAAGATACAGACATTCAATAAGACAAGCTAGAGGAAAACATCCCAGACACCGATTTCTCCTTCTATGTACCTATGTGTTCTACTACCAGGAGAAACAAAAATAAAACAAAGTGGTAATGTCTGTGGTGTGCTCTGCTTCACACACAGAGTGCACATAGAGACCAGCCTAACAGTGAGTTTAGGCAACCTCAGTGGGGAGGCCAGTACCCTACAGGGCCAGCAAGGCTGAGTGGTTTCCAGTCTAGAGCTCTTTGTGATTTCACCCCTGCTCCTGTTCCCCTGCAGTGTGTCTGCCAAGAGAACTCACAAAAGCTGCGTGACTGAGAGGCCCGCAGAGAGGGCCCTCCGTGTAAGCAATGCATCACGACCACGAGATTGTGAGGTGCTCAGTGACGCCCTCAGTCAGTGGGTGACGCAGATGTCTGACCTCCACTTCAAAGCATCTGACCACTTCACCCAAGCCTGGATTGTCTTTCCAGGAAAGACAAATGGCTCTGCCTCAGCCGGAGACTCAACCTTTCCCTTAAGAGGCTACCAGAGAAACATGAATCACCAGAGACTCTATTAAGAAAATGATGACTAGAACAGACAGAATCACGCATATCTGATTATGGTATCTATGTTAGAATATAGTGTTACATACTGAATAGAATTAGAGTTGATATGTGTATATAAAATATTAATATCCACTAAGTAGGAACCAATAACTATACATATATATGTGTGTATGTGCTTATACATATAAACATTGATCAGCTTTCTACTTAGTGGACATTAATAGCTCATAACTGAAAGTACATAAAAATAAAATACCACTCTAGTTTTGCCCTGGAGTCATCTTTAGTGATAGAACTCACCATGCTGTGGCCTAAATAAGTTTGGAAGCTGATTTCATCTTCATTAGTCTCCACGGACAAGCTCGTCCATATTCATACACGGAAGCAGTAAAGGTGCTTTACATGCCTGTCTACTGGAAGCTTAGTGAAAAGCGTGTTTCCTCTGGACTTCCAATTAGATTCCAGTCAAAGCTCAGTGTGGCAACATACCCCTTGCTATCCCGAATGCTGGGGAGGAAATGGTGCCCCAACGGCCCTCTAGGCGGTAGAGCACATTTTTCAAGATCTTGTCCCAAGATCAAGAAATCAGTGTGGGGAGAAAAATCTACTTACTTTTCATTACGAACAGGAGGTTCTGTGAAAGAGAGTCTTTGTTTCTTTCAACTGCTCCTCCGATTTCATACATTACCTGCAATGAGACAAAAATAGCAAAAATTACTTAAGGATAAATTCTTATAAAAAAATAAAAGCATGATTTTGGTTTTTTTATTTTTATTTTTATTTTTTGTCTTTAAAGATCCCTGGAAGAAACACCTTCAGGTTTCAGAGTTCATGTAACATGTAAGGGCAAAGCTGGTTGTCCAGTTGCCCACTCCCAAACAGGTGTTCCCACACTACAGTGTAAGTAAGGGACCGTGCTACAGATCATCAGACAGACACGTCTCACCATCATTAGCTTCCGCTACTTCAGAGAAGTCTTTCTCAGCAGGGCTGATCATGACCTGATCAAGACTCTCTCGTCAGAAATTGAGCACTTTTTTTTTTTGACACAGTGGACCACATTTTTGAACATCCCACAGTGCAAGCCCCTAGCCATGGTACACGATCACACAACCTGTAACTCCACAGTATGGAGGTAAACCAGTCTGGACAAGCACTCGGCTTCCCTCTTTTTCCTGTATCAGGGAGGTCAGCCCAGTGACACCACACAAGTCAGGTCACCTCATCTTTACAACTGCCCGGGTTCATATGGACTTTGATAAGCCCTTTAATGTCCCCAAGATCCAATTTTAAAACTTCAGGATAGTGGTAAGTGCTATCCTGTGTTGTTAAGTCTGTGATGGAATGCACAAGAACTTCACTGCAGGTCTTCAAAGGTTAGACAGGAAGTCTTGGGTACTGATGTAGCACCTGACCAGCCCCACAGGACATTGGTCGTCACCTCTTCAACCCATTTTAAGGAACTTAACAGCAGTTGAGCTCACCTTCTCTTGGCACAACCTCCAGCATCTCTGAGAAGCAGGTACAGCTGTGGGCTTGCTTCCCAGAGACCCTGTGGTCTCGTCCAGATACCCCTGATGTTTTTGTGAAGACTGTATCCACATTTTCCTCTTCCAACACCTTCTTCCTGATTCATGTGCAGACACTTGCCAGTACCTCAGCACTGGCTATTTAACTACAGCCCCATCCCTAACAGCCTATGGCATCTTCTCACTGTCTCTGAACTTTCCCCATCTCTCCTCAGACTCTCAACTCTTCACTCAACTCTTCAAGTTGCTTCACTCAGGGTCTTTGAGGTCTTGAACCTCAGGCTGAATATAGGAGCAGCGGGTGTTGGAATTCCACATCCCTGGCAGTGGGAGCAGGGACAGGGTAGCCCTCAAGTCTTGCTGTAAGGAGTAGTCCTCTGCGCCCAGCATCTCATGCTCAGTTTTCAGATAAACCCTGTCTATTAAGAGTTTCCCATTGCATCTTGTAATGACATCACATCAATGTACACACACCTAGGAACTGTCAAAATACTTCTGGTCTTCAAGTTCCCTGCAGAGTTTCTAATTCCACTCCTTCTTGGTGCCTGCCAGTATTTTCTTGCTTTTGGGGAAAAGCTAAGACTATCATACTAAAATGTCTCTGGGCTCTTCTTTCTGAGTAGCTCTCTGTTCCATTGTTTGGTTCTAATATGGTGGAGCACTTGGTATGACCAAGATGGCCTCTCTGCTAGGATTATCCCTGTCATCTTCTGGCGGCTACAGCTCCACGTTTGCGTCTTCAGTCCCCACATTTTTACACCTTATTCATAGTATTACTTGCTAGTAGTACAGATTACTATAATAACTAAAATAAGAAAAATATCAAAATTTAATTTCTGACTTCTATATTCTCATCTGAATTCATGGCAACTCCACTGTTAGATGGGAATGCCATTTGCACAGAACCACCAAGACACTGGTGCGTAGGAATCTTTATTATATGGTTCTAGTCTATAATACCAGTCTATTTGCTGCATGAAAATCTAATGATTCCAAGTGAATCACACACACACACACACATACACACACACACACACACACACACACACACACGCACACACACATGCATTTATACAATAAGATATAACTGATTCTCTGCAAACACATTTATTTTATTTTCTGTTCCTGTCATTGGGGAATATCATGTAGGCCTCTCTAACCTCCATGGAAGATTGTACCTAAGCAGGGTCTGTCTGGCTGTTTGCTGATTAGCTCATTCTCCACAGCAACTACAAACGCCTTGTCCATTGGGCACACTGGATGCCTTTTTAGTGAAACTGATATGAGGTTTTGCTATATTGTGAATGGGAATACCACACCATAGCAAGGTCATTCCAAGGAGTATACTGGGAACTGTTTTGCCATTGTGAGGTCATGGGAATTGGGAAGTTTTCATGTATGATGTCCTCGTTTATAGAACCAGGCTTAGGGCTGAAGGTCTCTACTAAAACTGAAGTCCATAGTTTCCCTGAAGGAGAGTCTAACTGGGTACATCCCTAGAAAAATATACTTCACACACATACATGCATCACACATCCATGCCAGTGTTCAATGATAGCTTGGTATTTATAGGAAGCATAGAGTATGTAGTTAGTAGAGTTCCTCTTATGGCAAGTGCTTTTGCACAAAACATTGCATCACAGTGTAGGTGGGCTTACCTACTTATGCTGTATGGAAGTCTTTTGATTCCTCTTCCTGGGGATAAGTTAACTTCTGTAGAGTCCCTTAACTATAAAACTTCTGACTCAACTTCTAAGAAATGGGTGAGTTCAGAACTGACAAGATTTGAATCAGCATTTCTGTATAAACACTGGACACTCCCATAGCCAATACAGTAATACAAATGGCCAAGGTGCTACTTAGGATTGGGAGGCACAGATTTTAGGTATTATCTGGCATCTATGGAATATTTCAGTGGGAAAACAAAGTTGGAGGCAGTTATCTGCACGTTGGCTGCACAGCAATATGTCATTTTGGGGATAGTTTCTATGTATTTTGCAAAGATAATACAAAATATACTCATAGGTATGGAGTATGAGCATGTATGCAGACACACAAGACATATGCTAAAAAAATATTCTTTAAACTTAAATTACAACCAGACCCCAAATTTGGTTTCTGAATGAAGACAATTAATTCCACCTAATGAGTTTGCTATTGTATTGGTGTTGCAATTCAATCTGTGACATGGTCTTTACAGTCACAGACGTACAGCAGCAAGACTGCTAGACAGGGCTTAAAATTTAAAAAGAACGAAAAGACGGAAAGATAGAAAAGCAGGAAGGAAGGAAGGAAGGAAGGAAGGAAGGAAGGAAGGAAGGAAAGGAGGAAGGAAGGAGGAGGAAGAAAGGAAAGAAGGAAGGAGAAAGGAAGGAAGAAAGGAGGAAGGAGGGATGGAAAGAGGAAGGGAAGGAGGGAAGGAGGGAGGGAGGAAGAAAAGACAGGAGAGACGGGGTAGGACAGGAATCAGCTGGTAAGAAGGGGACTGACTGGAGTGGGGGATTAAAAAGGGTAACAGAAGTGACTGATTATAGTGCTTGGTGTACAAGATGATCGTGTCAAAAATAAAAGTCTAAATACAAGGCATCTATCAATGTTGATTTTTTGTGGAATGAATAACATCTCGCTATATTTTTTAAATATTACAACTTACTACTTTAAATTTAGGATACCTCAAATCCCATAATTTCTCAAAAAAAAAATACAGAAAGGTTCTATGTGTCCCTGACCAGCTTCCTTCCATAGCAAGATCCTATAATATAATCAAAACTGGGAAACTGACCAATGTGGAGAGACTATAGGTTATGAACACCTGCATGAGGATGGCTCAGTCTATTTGTAACTCTACTCTTGGGTTCTTTGTTCGGTGGAGTTCATTGCTTTCTGCCACTGTCTTGAAAACAAAGCTTTGAAATGTCATGTGATATAGTCAGGTGATCCTTTCCACTGTATTCTATAAACATCATTGTAGCTATGTTAGTGGCTGGATCTTCTCATATACATTTTACAGTAAGATGGACTATGTGTCTACAACTATAAAATATTTGTTTTCTGATACAAGGTCCTAACTCATGTTCCCCCTGCTTCTCCCTCTTCAGCACTAGAATTATTATAGGTATGCTTCATCTCTCTCTCTCTCTCTCTCTCTCTCTCTCTGTCTCTGTCTCTCTCTCTCTCTCTCTCTCTCTCTCTCTCACACACACACACACACACACACACACACACACGCATGCATGCACATACACACATGCACACATGCATACAGACCTGCACACGTACATGGTATGCTCTATTGTACACACATACAAGCACACTTACACACACATGCACAACATGCTCCATCATAGGCATATACATACACAAGCACACATGCACATACAAACACACATATATGCACACACATCCTCACACTCATGCACATGCATGCATGCACACACAGAGGCACAACTGCATACATGGTATACTCCATCATACTCACACACATAGATACATACAAGCACACACACATGCACACAAATGTATGTATGCATGCATGTACAGCATGCTCCATCATAGTCATGCACACACATGCACATACTCAAGCACACACACATGTACACACATACACACACGTACACACTGAAATTTTGGTAGAAAATGCATGATATTCATTTGGGAGGACAGACCACACTGATTATTCCTATGCTGAGAACTCACTGTGCTGTCTCCTATCTGTGAGTACAATCTGCTGCTCCTGTTTGGACTCTTGGCTTCTTCCACCATCATCTATGTTATCAGTGCACTCTTTCTATACATGCTTAATGAGACTGACTTGCACCAGACCTGAGCATCGTGTTGTCTTTGAGTGGTTATGAACGTTATCATGCTTAATTTCAGTGTCCATTACTGACATTAAAATGCAACACACTTCTATGCTTTTCTTAGATCTTCTTTCAATTTTAATTGGGTGAGGATTTCACAAACAGGTTCTGTGTTGGCATCATTTCCACCCACCCCTCTCCTCCGCCAACTCTTCCCATGTTCCCCTTACACTCCCTCTCAACGTCATAAGCTCATCTTTATTACTGCTATGCTTTGTTTTCTAACTGAACTCCCTATTTCTGCTGTGGTTGTCTTTCTCTTGAGTGAATTCCTTGTGGTTTTGTACACTGACATTTATGTCATATATAAACAGTGACTTTTTTCTTCCAGTCTGTCAGGCTTTTATTTCCTTCCTATCCTCATTAGGTTCACTAGAACCTACAGTGTTATGTGGCACAGAGTGATAGCAGCCAGCATCTATGCCTAACACTTGACCTTAAGAGTACAACACCTGGTTTCCATGGTTACAACACCTGGTTTCCACAGTTACAACACCTGGTTTCCACGGTTACACATAGCAATGGGCTGCTGTGGGTACTCTTCCTTGGGAGGAGCTTTCTTCCTTAGGATTACGCATGGTTACATATGACATTAGCAATAGACTGCTGTGGGTGCTCTTTCCTGGAGCAACACCATCTCCTCCACAGCTGTCTTCTTAGAATGCTTGTTGTGGACATATGTTGAATTTTATCAAATATTTTTTCTGTATCCATTAATAAATGACATAATTTTTCTCCTTTAGCTTATTAATATTCTGGATTATCTTAAATAATTTTCAAATATTGAAAGCACTTACATTTTTGGAAAGCATTGACTAACTAAGGTAATAATACACATCATTATACTATTATAATGATATATATATATATATATATATATATATATATATATATATATATGAATGAATCCAGTCTGCTATTTTTTTTTTTTGCGTGTCTATCCAATTCTGTTCTGGAAGGACTGATTTTTGGTGTGTGTGTGTGTGTGTGTGTGTGTGTGTTCACATGTATGTGTTCTAGCTTTTGTCTGATTTGGGGAGCAGAGTGATGCAGCTTTGTAAAACAAATCAGAAAGCATTCTGTCTTCTATTTTCTGGATCAGACTGCATGAAGTTGGTACTAATTTTCTTTTAAACATTTGGTAGAATTCTCTACTTAAGCCATCTGGAAGAAGGAGATTTCTTTTTTTGGGAATTTTGCATTTTCAACTTCTCTCCTGGACTAGCCTGTTTGGACCATCTCCTTCACTGGGGTGAGGTGAGGTAGCTGAGCTTTCTGAGGAATCAGCCCATGTCAGCCCAACCATCACTTCACGTAGGGCTACTCCTGTCCCTTCTGATCCTCTAAATGCTAGCAGGGCCACAGAGATACTTTCTGTCTTTTTCTTGATATTGGTTATTTATATCCTTTTTGGTCAACCTCACTAGAAGGTTTTCATTTTATCCATGTATTCAAAGAACCAGCCTTTTTAAATAAAAGGATTATTTTGTTTATTTTTAATTATGAGTAGGTGTGTGTGTGTGTGTGTGTGTGTGTGTGTAAGCATGTGAGTGCAGGTGCTCACAGAGACCAGAGGGGTTGGATGGATGCTCTGGACCTGGTGTCCTGGGACAGTCGTGAGCCTCCTCACCCGGGTGCTGGGACGCCAGACTCAGATCCCTGGAGGACCAGCAAGCGCTCCTAGCTGCTCAGCTTTCTTCCTGGCTGCCATGTGCTTACTTCAGATCGATTTTCATTCTCCATTTATTTTTTGTTTAAAGATATTTTCATACAATATATTTTGATCATGTTTTTCCCTCCCTTCAACTCCTGCCTGATCCTTCCTACCTCACCATGCACCTATCTCCATGGTCTTGTCTCTTTCTCAAAAACAAAACCAACCAAACAAAAAACCAATCCTCCATTCTTGAGACTGAAACTTGGATTTAAGAATTTCTTTATTCCCTAACAGGTGAGCATATGATGTTACCAAAAGACCTTCCCACTGTGTTGACTCTTGATATGTTATGCTTTCATATTTAGCCAGCCATATATACATACATCTATATTTTCATGGATAAATTTTTATGTATATATTTGTATGTGTGTATATGTAATTTAGAGGGAGCTGTTTAGTGGCAGAGTATCCAATGGCTATTGCTTGTGGCAGGGTATTTGGGGGACACTCTATCTGGAGGTTTTTCTTTCATCCTTTCTAGTTCATTTCCAGTTGATTCACATCACTGTGGTTCAACTTCCTCTCTGTCCCCTATGCTTTAGGATTCCTTGAGTTTTGGGCTGGGGTCCATCCAGCATATGGTCTACACTGATGCATTTTCTCCGGGTCATGTGATGGGTGTTTCAGGTGTCTTGACTGCCCTATAAACCCTGCTCGTGCCCTGCCGGCTGCTGCTGCTTAGCTCCTGCCTTGCTTCTTGGTGTACAGTTGTTCCCACAGTCAGTGAGAAGGGTGCGCTGACCCTTCCACTTAGCCTTCTGAGTCCCATCTTCCTCGTACACCTCTGAGTGGGGAGGCAGGCATGGCCTCTGTGGACCTCTTCAATGTGAAACTTCATTGTTCCTGTGGACCTTCTCCTGGTTCCCAGTCAGGTGTTACCCCAAGCTGTCTGCCCAACAAGATCCTTAAATTATATCAGCTGAAACTCATTTGTAACTTTGTGATAGAATTGTATCTAAACAGAACAAACATGCCCAGATGGCATCGGGCATGGTGGCTCACCAAGAGAGATGTTACTGGCAAGAATGGCCATCAGCCCAAGGCAACACAATCACATGAAAAAGACCCAAAGTGAAGCTGTAGTATATTAGGGAGATGGGGGGGGGGCTACTGAGGCCCTGAAAACTTGAAAACTGTGGGGATCAGGCCACTGGGTTTCAGACAGCATAAAAGCAGATGACCTGAAAGCCAGTATAGACAGTTTTCTATACAGGTAAAAATCTATCATAGAAACCACCCATAGCTTAGCTACTGGTTGTCAGGGGAACAGGAAACCATCTGTTCTCACTGGCAGCACCCACCTGGGGCAGCAGAGAACAGGTTTTAGGCAGAAGGCTTTCCTGGGCCATTCAGGTAGCTACTCTGCCAGGGCTCTGTTCCTCAGGTTTATTATTTCATAGATAAAGGAGAGAGGTGGGAAAGCAGAAGCGGAAGGCCAGGCTAATCCCTTCGTTTCCTTCCATGTCCTCTTACAGTGGATCCTCAAGCCTTCCTTTTTTCTCCCTCCTAGACCCTGAAAGGCGAGGGTCATGCTGTGAATAGCAGCATCCCTCATGCAAGTAATAGAGTAATTTATATGCACACAGCCCAGAACAACAACAAAAATCTTTAAGGAAATCGTCATGCATTCAAAAATTCTCTTTGGAACGATTCTGCTCAATAAAATTACTCCAAAGAAACCTGAGCATTCTGCTTTGGCTTCTGCAGTGAGCAACAGTTGCTAAACCCTGATGTGGTGGTGACAGGGTAAGGGGGGTTAGGAGGGGGAGAGTTGGGGAGCGCTCATATGCACGAGTGTGAGCTGGGGGTTGCGGAAGGCGGGGGGGGGTTGGAGTGCTTTGTTGATTGTACTCCCTACAATACTCCTGCTGTACCACAATAAATACAATTAAAAGATAAATTATGTGAGCCATACATTAAAACAGGGAGGTATGGAAGTCTTCCTGTGGCTGTGAATCACAGCTCATCAGTTACCTGGCTTCCTGGATCCACACCGAAGAGAATGAAAGTCACCCAATGCTGAGGCAAATACATGCGCTTTCCTCCTAAGTGATGGCTGTCAAGCCTGAGCTTGGCTCATCACCAAGGAAACAGGAATGTAAGGCAAGATGGAGTCTTAGCCATAGCCCCCTCTCCTCACAGAGATACTTCCCTGAACTGAACTGAAGAGCAGCTGGCTGCTTTGGTTTGGTGAGGAAGTTAGGGCAGGGGTCAGCCCGTACTGGAAGCCTCCTCTGCCTTCATGGGATCAATGGGAGAAGGGTGGTGCAAAGACGGGGGTAAGGCCCAACCTAGCTGACAACTATGGCGCTGGTACAGTCAACGTTTCTGAAAACAGGGCTTCCAGATTTCCCATCAGCCGAAGTCTTCGTTTACAATTATCCACCTGAAGGCAAATCTTCCAGATCTCACCCAAACTCCCCAGTCACCACTCCTGGGAGGCAAGCCAGAAACACACACTCGCCACTTCCTCTCCGGTTGGTTCTGATGCAAAGTCAGAGAAGCGGGGTGGGAGAGCGTGAAGGCAGTGGATGCGTGAGGAAAGCCTAAGGGAGCACTGGCAAGGGAGGATTCCTTCTTCATGGCCAACCCATGGCCACTCCTGGGGCTGAACACTAGTTGGAAGTGAGTTGCTCCCACTGCCTCAGTTTCTCCTCTGTCCCTGTCCAATCATTATTCACAGCAAAGTCTAATGATTTTGTTAGCAAAGACTGCTGATAAATGCACTATTTGCAAGTAATGAGAGGAGAGGGATATAGTAAGAGAGGAGAGGGATATATATATAGAGAGGAGAGGGATATATCTAGGGATATAGTAAGTGGACATATTGAGATTTTCAATTTGTCTTTAGTGCGACTAAGAACAAAGTCTATTAAAATAAAACTACCATCTGGGTGTGGTTGCTTACACTTTTAATCCTGCACTCAGAAAGCTGGGGCAGTGGGATTGTTATGAGTTTGAAGCCAACTTTGGCTACATAGTCTGTTCCAGACCAACCTTGGTTATGTAGTGAGTTCTAGACTTAGGGGCTACAATGTGAGACTCTGTTTAAAAAATAGTGATAATAATAACAAAAATGTACCTGGCCTGAGATTATCTGAATTAAAAATAAAATTTAAGTCACGTTAAATAGTTGAGTGCTCTTGTAAAGCACACATTTGTAAAATCTGGGAAACATGGAGTGGTCGAATTTGGCATTGCCCCAGTTCCCTCCTTTAGAGATTGTCTGTCTTCACATCTCTCCGTCATTGGTTTTGCTGTTTTGCCTTTTCCAGAGCTGGGCCTCTGCACGTGTTCCCCTTGCTTTGCGTCTTCTCGTGTGTATGTTTGCCTCTTCTCAGTCACCGGTCTACTCCGTTCTAGACAGCGGACCTCCCAGAGATGCCCTGGTTGTCATGTAGAAGTGTCGTCTGAAGCCAGGATCTGGGTTAGGATGGGAAGAGGAGGGGACGCAACAGCTCTGGTCAGGGCCTTCCTCCTCAGCCAAGCAGAACCTGCTGCTTGAACACAAGGTCATAGGAGCCATGGTTCCAACTTCCAGCATCTGCCCCAATGCCCAAGGCCCACGGTATAGCAGGATTGTCCCTGTCCAATTAATGTAACTATTAATACAACAAGAAGCCTGTGATTGGACAGGGAAAAGGGAGGCAGAGCTAAGAGTGAGAGAGACAGGGAGTGACACAGGAGAGGAGGAGGAAAATGGAGGATGAACAGCACAATTCAGATTCCGAATGGCTTTGAATAGCCACAGGTAGCTATAATATCATGTAGGAATAGAATAATTGGGATAACTTGTCTAATCTAGGTGGGCACCTTGTATCATCAATTGGCTCTGAAATTATTGTGTGGGCATCTTGTGAATTGGGAATTTATTGATATTTAAATCGGACTGATTAATTACAAGCTTCTAGAGTTTTGATTTTACCAGTTTACTGGGAGTTGGGACAGCTAACCTCGAGGTGGGTGGCCATTGCATGGGGCTGGCGTGGCAGCGACCTGCTAAGGGAACTTAGTGAGTTGGATGGAGACGTGTCTCGGGAGCTCCGGGCCAGAGAGTCTGTAGAGATGAGAACACCCTGCTGGAGCCATGTGGCCTGCCAGTAGCACTGGAACACGCCGTTCTTTTTAATATTTCCCGCAACATTATGGTGTCTTTTCTTCCCATAGCTCTTTGACATCTGAGCGATGGCTGTCCCATTCTGGTAAATCTCTTAGCTACTTCAGATCATTGACATTTCTTGTACAACCAAATCCCCCAAATCATGTTGTTCTCTTTGAAATGTTAATACATTTTCTTTTAAGACTGTACGGTGCCCTGGTTTGACAGTTCCCAAAGCGTTCATGTCTTTGCTGGTCTTGGTGCCAACAGTCCACCTCTCTGTAGCTGTGTAGCTCACAGGAAACCAAAGCCAAGAATGCAGCCATGACAATCAAGTGCTCAAGTAGAAATGGTGGGTCTCTTGAAGGTATATATGAACGCAGGGTGGAGGGAGGCTGATAGATTTATTCCTGAGAGACTGCCTGGCAGGAAATCCTGGACATTCCCCGAGTTCCATCATGTGGGCAGAGAGATCTAAACAAAAAAGTGAAGAAAGGAACAGGCAGGGGCCCACAAGCTGCAGACACTGCCTCTAACTGCCGTGTCCATCCTCAGCTCTGCTCACACTCAGGACTAGAGTGTGTTCCTCCGGGCACTGACATCACTGCACTGGCTTCCAGGGAAGTCCTGGCTTTCTCATACAGATTCTCTACTCAGACATCAGCTCTCTTCCCTTCCCTTCCCTGTTACAGGCTCATTGGTGAGACGCCTCCTAACAGGTGCGCCCACAGACACAGACGCTAGGCTAACTGCTGATCGTTTATGTGTCTACTGCCTTTGTGCTCTGCTTTGTAAATCAGCATGTTAAGGCCAAGCCAAATTGATAATTACATTAATATGCAATGTTCCTGAGCTGGAGATTGACATTTCCATGTGGTTGAAGTGCCGAAAGTCAACAGTTCCTCTATAAACTCCCTGCTGTGACAGCTTAGCCGTGTAAGAACATGCCACCTTAGACCTCGGAAGATGGACACATGCAGCTGTCACAATCCAGGTTACAGTTTTGCATGTGCCCAAGTCTGTCTGTACTGTATTTAATATACATGTGTGTGTGTGTGTGTGTGTGTGTGTGTGTGTGTGGTGTGCTTTGTATCTTCCTTACTCTCAACTTAATGATCTAATTTTGTGCCCAACATGTTTCAGAATCATCACTCCTTTAATGTCTTGAGGGAAAAAAAAGCTGTAGTCAATGGTAATAATAATAATAATAATAATAATAATAATAATAAAGCTCAATCTTATTCACACTGGATACATGCGAGTCAGACCTCACTCATCCTGGGTAGATCAACTCAAAAATCATCAAGAAGCTGAGGCAGGCCCTTTGCTTCCTGCTGGTTGGAATGTAAGTTAGGACAAGCAGTATAAATTCAAGATGGAGAGTCCCTTCAAAAGCTAGAATTAGAATTGCCCTGTGATGTGTCCATTCCATGGCCGTGTGCAATATATCTAAACGGAATAAAAGCATTGCACCAAAAAAGATCCCTGTACTCTCATATTGATGGTAGCATTATATGCAATAGCCATTGCCTGGAGTCAACCTTGACCTCCACAGAGCTAACCATACAGAAATACAAGTTAATCTAGGCTGTCTGGAGGTTTGTGTGCAGGAACCCCACTGTGACCACAGGACAGGGAGCCTGCCAGGGAAATGAAGAGGAATGGATGCGCAGAACAGTCACGAGCATCTCTGTACTCAAGGCCTTTGAGCAGCTCGGCTTTCGTGGATGTTTGCTGTTTGATTATGAAGAATTAAGCTTGGATCTGTGAGTGTAAGCCAAAGCAGAGCGTTTGGAGCTGCCCACACTGTTATCCAGTCACAGGGAAGGCCTACACTTTCCGAATGTACATTAAAAGGCGGTGCCAGAAAAAAAAATTAAATTAAATCCTGACAACACACACCATGCCATGGAGAACAAGAACTGTAAAGCCATCTGGAACATGTGCCACAGAGTGGAAAACACAGGTTACTTTATACTCAGGGGAGACAAACTTAGGGACAGATTGGCCAAAAGGCCAGCTTGCAAGCTATAGGTTAGGCATCTATAAGAGCCAACAGCGTATGTCTGCTCCTAACATGTGAACCAAAATAGTCCCATTTAATGTTAACAGAGAAGCAAAAGAGGGCATTGATATGCCTTTGAGGAATAACGGTCCTTTATTCCTTTATGGACAATTATGGTCCCCAAGGTGGTCATTCTTATCCAAACTCAGACGCTCAGTGCCAAGAATGACTAACAGCCTTTGGAGCTTCTCAAATTTTTAGCCAACAGGTTACAAGAGGCCCCCAACAAGTCACAGGTTGTTTCCAACATTCTTAGTTACCCTCGAGAACTTGACAGTAAGACTTCATTGCTGAAGACGCCATATGCTTGTGTCACAGAACACGGAGAAACCAGTCTGCTATTCACCTTGAAGCGTTATCTCTACTGGTTAGCTTTCGTAGAGCTGGAAGATTGAGGAATTCAGTCTCAATCAGTGTGGATTCCGTGAACTACAACAATGAAGGACGCCATTGTTGCCTGGAAAGATATGCCCACTGGTGTAATGGTGGCACAAACGTTATGGGAGTAACTACCCATTCTCTGATTATGTGTAAGGACTATTCCACAGGATGGAACTTTTACCTGATGCTGTTAATTAGAGCAAGAACCCGAGACTAGATAGCTCATGTACTCTAGGGGGAAAAGCTACCACTGTTCTTCTGGTACATGGAAATAATATTAAAATGACTCATCATGACATAATGCCACAACCATAAAGGAGTGTATCCCTCAGGTCTCATCAGATGAACTTCTTTTGGTTGTAGATGGCAATGAACAAGGTGACTCACAACTGGTCAATATGAAAGAAAGACTCTTGAAAATGTACATCTCTAAAGAGGACATCTATATCACACCCCTCACTTCTGGGTCAGGAATCTTCTAGTAAGAGGGAACAGAAAAAAATTATAAGAGCCAGAGGTGGGAGAGGACATCAAGGAAGCAGTGTTTTCAGGTTGTGATGTGGGAGTTGCACAGAGAAACTCACAGCAGTTGTGAGAGAATGTGTAAGACCTGTGCTAGCTCAGGCCAGAGTCCCAACATGGAGAACAGAATGAGAACTCTCATGAGAGCCCCTCATTAGGAGCAGACTCTGTAAGGCTCTCTTAGGTGCTTTACCTATAATAGCTCCTAACTGAGGAGTTATTGACATTTGATGGATTCTGAGGGAACACGAACCAGTTTTCTTCAATGCTATTGATCTCCACTATGTCCACCACACTCCAGAGCAGATACAGCAGCTAAGAATAGTTAGCCAACACAAACAAGGCTCCATTGGATATGGAAGGCGGAGGGAGGGAGAGAGGAAGGGAAGAAAAGAGGGAGGGAGGGAGAGAAGAGGGAGGGAGGGGAAACGAGGGAGGGGAGAGGGAGGGAGGAACAGAAACACAAACAGAGAGAACATAAAGTTGGGTGGGTAGGAGTGAATTTGATCAAAATACATTGTATGAAAACTTCAAGAATTAAGAAAAATCAAAACATTTTAGATCTTGAATTTTTTATATTACAGTTTCTCAACTAGTAAATTCTATGAGCAATTTTAAAATGTGAAACATATATGAGCCTGGAGATGCTTTGATCTCAAGCATTTTAGAAGGATATTCAACTCACCCTTAGATTTCTTGTTTTGCTAAAAGTTAAAAGTGGTGTAAATATGGGAATTATCTTTTTGAATGGATTTCATTTTCAGAATGAGCAGAGAGAAAGTGAGTATTTCGAAGGTGGCAGGGAGCCCTGCGAAGGCCTGAAGCTCCCAAGAGAGGCAGCTGGATAGCGATTCTGGGTAGCCATCTTCCCAGGACACTGAGTTATAAGTGGCCACCAGCTTGGCACTCAGAAGATCATCAATATTTATGGAACAGAAGTAAATCTGCACGTCCTACACGTCCCTACTCCCTTCCTGTATCCTGTTATTTACGAGATGCAAAATATCCTCAGAGAAGTGGTTAGGATTAACAGATGATGAACATGCAGAGCTGTGCAGACGTACTTGCGAATTCAATGCATCACACCAGAATATATGTGAAGACTGGCTTAGCAAAATAAATAAATGATCACTTTCAGGAAATTCAGACATGCCCGGCTACTTTTCACGCAGGTCTGCAGCTTTCCACTCAGTCTGTCTCGAGGACCTTAACCCCTCACTGGGCTGCTGAGTTTGTTCTGTTTATCACCCAAATGATAAGCAGGGCACTGAGGTTTGCACGCAAGGCGTCTGTGAATGCTCTTCTTCAGCCCAGCTGATAGCTCAGTGTGGAGAGGAGGTGGGGGGGGAGTGCTGCTCCCATCTCCTGTTCTCTCTACTTCCTGATCCACCGGGATGGAAGCCAGCTCCCATGCCTACGAAGGACAGATGCCACCCCACCTTCCCGAGGATGAGCAACTCCACACTTCATTACTGAGCTTACTTCCTCCCTTCCTCCCTGAAGTCACTTCTCGTCAGTCATTTGGTCACGGCATTGAGTAAAGTCACATAAATGGCAGGCTTTATTATTTTTCCAAGAAGTGATTTCTCCAGACAGTTTTTAGTATTTTGGTTCCGATTAATGACGGGCACAAAGACGAACACTGGGCAATGTGAAGTCACCATCTCGATGCCAAGGCATCTGTACGGTAAACTTGGTGCAGCTGAGATGCATGACAGCAGGTCATTTGTTCCTTTTAAGGGGGAAGGTATTACCAGGAAAGTGTCAATATTTTAGGAGACTCAAAGCTCCATATTTATAACTTTTTATCTGGCTGTAAGAGTGAGATGATATGCTGAACTTAGAAAGAGAGCCCAGGGATCCCTGCATCTGCCCTACTCAAAAGTGAGGCAGAGAGAGAGGAAGGGAGGGAGGGAGAGAGGAGAAGGAGAAGTGGGGGGGAAGGAGGGAGAGAGGGGGGAAGAAGGAAGAGCGGGAGGAAGAGAGGGAGGGAGGGAGGAGAGAGAGGAAAGAAGTGGGAGGGAGAGAGGAAAGGAGGGAGAGAGAGGAAGAAGGAGAGGGAGAGGAGAAGAAGGAGGAGGAGGAGGCAGAGAAGGAAGAGGAGGTGGAGGAGGAGGAGGAGGAGGAGGCAGAGAAGGAAGAGGAGGTGGAGGAGGAGGAGGAGGAGAAGAGGAGGAGGAGGAGGAGGAGGAGGAGGAGGAGGAGGAGGAGGAGGAGGAGGAGGAGGCAGCATCTCCCAGGACAGTTCACCACTACATCTCCAAGGACATCCTTCAAAGGAAAATTTGATGTAGGAAGAAGATAGCAGGGTCCTGCTGAGGTTAACATTTATTTTTAAAAACATCTGACCAAGAGGGGGGAAAATGTAGATTGTAAATTAAGCTCTTTCCACGTGGATCAAAATGTTTTCATCAAATAACCTTTAATAGCATCAGTTTTGCTGAGCCCAGACAGAGTTGATTGTTGTGTCTGGGATTTCTGCCTGGATAAAAAATGGGGAGGAAAGGGAAAAAAAAGCAGTAGCCACCCATCGATTTGTCTGTCTCCTCTGCCATTTGATTTACAGAATCACTTCCAGAGTTTTCCTGGGCACACGGTGTCTCCCACAAATCTTAAGAGACAAAGGCCAGGGCACAAGCTATGAATGTCACTCTGGGCACGGGTGCCCCTGTGGGGCTGGCAGGCTGAAGTGGTGAACTACCCATGTCAATAGGGCACGAGCGCTGAGGTCGATTGTAGTCAGCATGCCACCTAGAACATACTAGAATTATTAGTGGAGTCAAGATTTTCCTCTGTGGGAAGATCTGGGTGGCAGCATAATTCTAAACAAGGGGTAATTTTCAGACCCAAGCTTATCCAGTGAGGGAACACGTTCCTCGTGCGGAGAAGAAAAGCAGTCAGGTATTTTACATATAGCCCCTGTATCTATAACAGCTTCTTATCCTCACTCTATGTCCATCAGCAATGTTCTAGCAACAAATTCTGGCAAATGCCCGGGAAATCACAACAACAAATAGTACGGGATCCAGGCTTACGTGTCTGGGATGGCAACTCCGTTTTTATGGATGCAGTGTAGGGGGTTGGGGAAGAATCCTGATGCAGACTTTCAAGACCATAAGTGCACGGTAGTAGGGGACTATAAATTTTTATCTCATCATAAAATTACAATGCAGAGTGCGTACACAGACCGCAAGGTTTTAATTTTCTTGAGGGAAAATAATATTGAGAGGATCTCACTGAATGTACAGTAAAATCCCACACACCTGTGGGTTCACGCTGTTAGGCATAAACCCAAATGCTAAAGAATACTAACAGTTTTTGCAGAATTCTTTTTAATCAAGCTGTAGCTACTCGCCACATGGGACAGGTCTAGCCCAGGAGAAAGGGAATGTCACATTAGCATAAGTTAAGGCAGTTATCTGCATGCTCTCGCTCTCACTGCAGGTTTTACAGCTTCCACAGATAGAGAAATCACTGAATTGTCTCCACTTCTCTTTCAGGGAAGTCTATAAAGCGTGGTGGAAGAGCAGTAAGAGATCATAATACAACCAGAGTGGTTACAGCTGTCTCAATGCTGATCAACTTGTGTTAGGAAAAAGGCAAGTATTTAAACACGTGTTACTACTGAGCCCGGCTCTGCATTCTAACACACACTCATTTGAGAGACATAAGAGTGTACAAGCTCTGGCAAGCCAAGCAGGGATATTTGAACACTTAAACAAGATACGTCCATTGTAGTACCAATATTCTCATCTAGACAAAAAGAGTAAACTGACTGAATGATTCCTTAGTTTAGTTTTGGTTAGCCTTGTGGCCTGTATATATTACAGGCCTTAGACTACCATAGAGGGGCTATGATAGGTATATTTGAGGAAATATGTAAAAATAATCATGCCGGCATGTACTTCCAGCCTATCCTTAACCCCCAGAAGGAACCATGAGATTCGTGATGATATTTTCCTCAACTTTAAATTTCATCTGTGTGCAAGCGAGGGTATGTGTCTTCACAGTCATGTAGCTATGAAATGAAACTCAAGCTGGGAAGTGGTGGCACATGCCTTTCATCCCAGAACTTGGGAGGCAGAGGCAGGTGGATTTCTGAGTTCAAGGCCAGCCTGGTCTACAGAGTGAGTTCCAGGACAGCCAGGGCTACACAGAGAAACCCTGTCTCGAAAAGAAAAAAAAAGAAACAAACTTGCTTGGGCAAAGCAATGCCATTTTTGTTCCCTCTACATGTGTGGATTCTGCAGAGTGCAGATGATAAAGCCTTGTGTGTGTTGACCCTGTAGGCGGAGGAAATGAAGACATGGGAGCATGTGAAATGGGGGCTTACCACCTACCAGAAACCCCTATGTGGATGGTCTCTCCCAAACTCATGTACACAAAAATTATAGACCATTATTTTTAATGCTTTTTTTTTAAAAAGTGTAATTTGTTAGACTCAAGGGGGACATATTAAATTATCTCAAAATCCTTAGGGGAAGAGGAAATGACCCATGAGACACAGAACTGCAGAGTTGGGAGGAATGCATTCACAACTCAGGGACTGCATCCTGTTTGCAGAGAGGCCTGGAGGAACCTGCAGATGCTGGCACTTGAACTTCCAACTTCCATGACACTGCAGTGGGATAAAGCCACTCCGTTTCTGTTCTTTTGTAGCAAGGGCTCTAACAACCTCACCCATAACTGCACGATCTTGAGGAAGCAAAGGCCTCACCAAAGGCCTACTTAGACACCGACACCGTGCTGCTTACACACAAGGATGTGGTCACTGTGCAAGCGTCGGGCGTCACGATGACAGTAAGCTGAGTTGAAAGTAGCATAGATTAGGTCAGGAACATGACATTCAGAGAGATGCCCAGATATAGGACAGAGGACATGGGACATCTGAATGAGGAAAAGCACAGGAGACAGAGATAGAGAAGTGCAGGGGTTAGCACAAGATAGACCAAAGATGAGGAAGAAACTCTAAAATGTTATGTGTTGATGTGTTTCACGTTTCTTGTATGTAAACTGCCCAGAAACAATGAATGTTTGTATTCTCTTCCCCAGGCTGCTGCTGGAACCTGTAAACACGGTTTGGGTGGCTGCAAAAGAGAGGTCTGTGCTCTACTGGTTCTGCAAAGAGAAGGTAGCTGGAGCTCGGGGGGGGGGGGGTTTCCAGGCAGATCCATCCTGACTCCCTGAGCCATCCAGGGTGGCTCAGAGCCTACTGGATCATGGCCTCTATCAATCTAATCATGGCCTGTTGGGGTTATATAACTCTGCACAGTACTATTACAATTGGATGACCCAGTCTCAGGTCATCTCCCTACACCATAGCCCCAAGACATACGCTAAGACATTTGCTCTGAGGGAGGCAGTTTGCAGCTTGAATACATGAGGATCTGCTCATGTGAGTATGTGATGTGCATTTCACGACTGAATATATAAATTACATTAATGTAATCTTTACTTTTAACCCCAGATCACTTTACAACTTTATAATCTATTCACTTTTTCCTCACTGCAAAATTTAGGAGCTTTAAAGTACAATTCTTGAGTGGAGTTGGTTTAGCATCGCCTTAATGGAAATTCACCTCTCCTCAGAGATGATATTGTCAAGCTGTAGTTCTTTCCTTTAAGAATCCAAATTCTAGGGCTGGAGAGATGGCTCAGCAGTTAAGAGCACTGACTGCTTTTCCGGAGGTCCTGAGTTCAAATCCCAGCAACCACATGGTGGCTCACAACCATCTGTAAAGAGATCTGATGCCCTCTTGTGGGGTGTCTAAAGACAGCTACAGTGTACTTACATATACTAAATAAATAAATCTTTACAAAAAGAAAAACCTGAATTCTAACAGCCAATTAACGCAGACACATTTGTGGGTTTAATGCTTATCTGTCACTTAAATCATCAGGTTAAGAGCAAATTCCAAAACAGGTAACTTCCCATATGTTTTAAAATTGGCTAGAACAAATAATCAAACAAAAAGAAGATGCCAAGCCCCCAAGCCCCCAAAAGCTTTCTTTAATCCAAGCGTACACTCATTAATGAGATCTTGTTAATATTTCATGCACAGCCTCTTCCCGTTTACTTTAAAATATTTCTGTAATGGAGACAGGAAGCTGCACCAAGCTCCTGGGGGTAATGAAACATTCAGCTGTGTTTAGGAAGAAATCATCAGACGTAATTCAGATAATGGTGCTTAAACATTCCTGAAAGGACCTCTGAGCTTCCGCCTCAGGAAGCTTCCCTAAGCAGGGCAAAGGCTCCTCTTTAGAGTTCCCAAGTTGGGGAAGTTCATCTAGAACCCATCCAGACGGGGGCAGGGGAACAATGCTGGTGTCAGCAAGCTGACCCTCCCATAGGGTGTTGCGTATTCCCATTAAAGCAAGCAAGTCAGCCCACCAGGCAGGAGCACTGAGTGATGCAGGCCGTTTGCACCATCCATCTGGTCCAGAAGATGCTAAGAGGCCCAAGAGCACATAGATTCACTGAGCTCTCTCCTTGGGAGTCAGGTCTGGGGTCAAGGGTTATACATCATGCACGGTGCGTGTGCTGTTTTTAAGTGGGTGAACTTTCCTCGTCTCACTTAATCAACAGAACGTTAGAACATGCACGACACTTTTGTTTTCCGATGCAACAATCCAACACGTAAGTGCCCGTGGCTACGACTGACAATTCAAAAGGCATATGGGCCGACATATTGCTCGAAATCACACAGAATCTACACTGTAGCACGTGAACTGGGCCTTGGGGACTCCTTTGGCTACAACTCATTAGTACATCTCAGCAAAATGAAAGATTTCTGTAAAGCCACAAAATCGACTCCAATTATGGAAAACTCTCTTTAAAAACAAAGATGCTTTTAAAGGAAAATGCATGATTCCACGGGGGCTTTGGCTCTGTACCAACTAATCATCGAGCTGTCCTGCGTTCTTTAATTTCTCCAAGAACTCGGTGGGAACAATCGCCCAGTAATTTAAACTGTCAGTTGTTTTCCCCTTAAAGTTTCAAAAACAAAATTAAAATTGAAATGCTATTAGTTACTCAGGAAAATAATTACAACTGAACTCAAAATAATCAAGCTATGGATCTGAACCACACTGTTGTTGGGTTTTAATGCTGAGTACTTCTTATGGGTCTGCTTTGTCTATAAGGCACAGTGCAAGAGACTTATGAATGGGGGTGTTCAGATGCATGCCTAACAGAGATCCTAGGAAGCTGCTAAGAAAGCAAATTCCTAAATTAGAAGTCACGATACACAACTGTAGCTTTGTTTCCCCCAAATCCAGAAAATGTATAACGTGAAGAAGTCAGGGTTTAGAGAATCTGAAGACAACAGTGGAACATTCTTCTATTTGTAAGGACTTTGAAGAGGCCAAGGAGAATTACAACCGGGAACTATTCAGGGATTGAAAATATAGAACCTTGCATCAATCTCTTCCCATGTCCCATAACCCTCTCCAAGAGTCTAATGACATCAGTCAACCCAACTTCTCAAAGGGTCATCTCCTGCCTAACATCTACTCTATAAGGTGGGCTTCCTGCTCTCCTCCCTCAGTACCCGAGAGGCCTCTCTTGTCCATTGTTGTTTCCATCCATCCAGTCAGGGTGCTCACCATCCAACCAGGGTCTGCATTAAACTCCATGCCACCAGCTTAGAAAGTCTGAACCTGAGCATTTCCAGTGTTCCCCTCTTGGGATACACGTCTTGGATTGACACAGTGTAGTCCCCGTTTATCAGCCACATGAGGACAGTGGGACCCCACTGTCTCTGACTCATATCCTTGGTTAACCTTTCTTTCACTGCCTTCCCATTCACTTCCTATGGACGCCACCTCCTGATGCCCTGCTACTGCTTAAATGTGCATGCTGGCCAATCACACAAAAGGCTGCTCTGCCTTTCGCCTAATATGCCCAACACCATCTCCTTATGACTGCTTCGTCTCTTCTCCTCTGACAAAGCCAGGGATCTAGAGGATGCAGCCATTAGGAGGGTGCACACAGATGTCCATGTATTAACCAGAAGCAATAATATTAGATGGCTCACCCTATCACTCTTTCCACCATCAATGAAACTTGCACCCCTTCCCAAATATGTGGGTAGATATGGGGGTTCTGCCCACTCACCCTCACTGCTTTCTGTAATTGCCTCCTTTGCAGACCACTTTGCACCAGGGAGTTCACTGTTCTCTGGCTCCCGTCTGTCCAATGCTATTGCCCTGGCTTAGAAGGCAGAAGTGACGGACGCTATATGTACTGACTGGTTTGTGTGTCAACTTGACACAGGCTGGAGTTATCACAGAGAAAGGAGCTTCAGTTGGGGAAGTGCCTCCATGAGATCCATCTGTAAGGCATTTTCTCAATTAGTGATCAAGGGAGGAGGGTCCCTTGTGGGTGGTGCCATCCCTGGGCTGGTAGGAAGCAAGCTGAGCAAACCAGGGGAAGCAAGCCAGTAAGAAACATCCCTCCATGGCCTCTGCAACAGCTCCTGCTTCCTGACCTGCTTGAGTTCCAGTCCTGACTTCCTTTGATGATGAACAGCCATTGGGACTGTAAGCTGAATAAACCCTTTCCTCCCCAACTTGCTTCTTGGTCATGATGTTTGTGCAGGAATAGAAACCCTGACTAAGACACTGTACCTCTGTGCTTTCTGGCATGTCGCCAGCTAAGCCCACCATGCACCAGCTTCTCTTGGCTGTGGCAGTGGTAAACCCTGAGTCTAGCCCCTGCTTTTCTGACACTGAGTGTGAGGGTGTGCTTGCTGCTGTTCCACAGGTGCTGTGGTATCGCTACAGGAACCAGCAACAGACAGGTTCATACTTCAAACACATACTTCGGGAGCAGCCCTGACCCTCTCAGCTTAGACCCTCTCAGAGCTCTCTTTCTAAGCTGAGTTGTTCTCTGTGCAGACAATGAGAGTTGTTTCTGTCTTGTACAACTGAGTTCTGTGTAATACAGTGACACATACTTTCAAAGTTCAAACCTCCACCGAAATACATTCTCCTTCCCAGTTAGTGGGTGCCTCGGGAGAAGTCTATATACTTTTATGAGCCAAATAATTGCATCCTTACATAGCATTAGGCTGACAGCTCTAGCATATTAATTTTGTTTCTTCTCCTGTCATCTGACTGTTAGGTGTGTGCTATTCCCGGCTCATCTCTCGTCCTCTTTTGATGGACAGTGACATCTCAGTAAACAAGGGATGAGATCAAATGGGACACTTCACAAGTCCCACATTTTCACTGAGTGGTAGCTCAAAGTGCAGGTGTGAGTGTGTGTGTCTGTGTGTTTATCTGTGTCTGCCTGTGTGTGTGTCTGTCTGTCTTTCTGTCTCTGTCTCTGTCTCTGTCTCTGTCTCTGTCTCTCTCTGTCTCTCTGTCTCTCTGTCTCTCTGTCTCTCTCTCTCTCTCTCTCTCTCTCTCTCTCTCTCTCTCTCTCTCTCTCTGTGTGTGTGTGTGTGTGTGTGTGTGTGTGTGTGTGGTTATAATCCTAAAGTGGAAGGCATCAATAATAAACAAGAGTTGAGTAGAGTAGAGAAGAACAGGGATGATTTAATTAAGAGCTGGATAAATGCTGTCGGGCAAGCTGGAAGGATGTCTCCGCTCTACCTGGGAAGGAGTTAATGGGAGTGAGAGGGACCCAAGAAAACCGAGAGGATTAGAACGCCTGTCCTGAAGAGAAGACTTGGGTCAGAGAGTTATGGCAGGTAAATCCCAGGGCAAAGGTGCACTCATTTGGAGCATTCTAACATGAGATGGCAAAGGAGCGTGAGGACACTCCCACAGGCCGGGGTTAGACGCTGCAGGAAGATACCACGTTTACAAACCCGACTAGAACACTGGGAAAAATTGGAGGAAGACTTCAATACTAAGCTCACATTCAGGCCAAGCACATTCAGAAACCCAAAGTTTATATAAGAAACATATCCCCAAAATGTGGAGTGAAGCTGTTTACGATCAGCCTGAGGCTCTTCCACTTACGTTCCTTGAAGTCCACACACACAGCGAGATAGCGCCCCCTGCTCAGCCCACACTGCTCTAAGATGTGAACTCACGCTCAAAGCAAAGGCAAGGAGCTTGCGGACGTGAATGACTGCAGACCTGACTGCAGACCGTGCATGTGGCCTTTGAGTGTGGAATAGCACATCCCGGAACCACGTGCTCTGAAGCTCCCTCCCCTCTGGTGCGTCAGTACACGGGGCACTCCTGTGGGCCGTCCACTCACCCTTCCTGCGTAGTGCATGACGGTGAAGGCCTCCCCTTGACCTTTGAAAGCGACATTTCCATTACCGTCCTTTACAGGGGAATAGACTGCATTGGTGTTCGACGATTCCAGGAGACCCTGCAGCTTTCTGGGAAGGTTTGGCTCCGCTGACCAAATCGCTTGACTCTCCTCATCCAGGAGGGAGAAGAATCCTGATGGTTTCTGAAAGTCAGCAAAAGTCACGGGTTTGCTTCTGTTGCTCCGCATGGTATCCTTGGCACGGGCTCTCCAGTTTCGCTATATTCACGCAGCTAACCAGAATGGGAGTGTCTTGATTTTAACACATGATAAGGATCGCCCATGGCTGCGCTCCACCACCTTGGATCGCTTAGATCTAAGTCTTATCCTGACAACTGGGTAGCAGGAATTAGAGCACTAAGCTACAGTGTTCAGAAAACACAAATGGTTTTTAGAGAAATCTACAATTGTAGAGATACTTCAAACTTTCAAAGAAAACCTAGATGGTGCCTATTTGAAACACTAGTCAAGCATTTAGAGGTAATAGGTGACTCCATATAGCATCCCGTAATAGGAAACAGAAGTTACTGTTGATGTGCTTGATAAAACAAGTTCTCACATGCATTTATTATCTCCCCCTACTGTGTGTGTGTGTGTGTGTGTGTGTGTGTGTGTGCGCGCGCGAGCGTGAGCAGGTTTGAGTGTGTGTACATGTGTATGTCCACCTGTTTTTATGGCCTGAGGGCAACTTGCAGGAGTTGGTTGATTCCTTCTGTCAAGTGTGTCCAGGATGATAGGTGCCTTTACCACTAAGGCATCTCACTGCCTCACATAATAGATCATTGTTGACTCAATAAAGATATTGAGTGAAAAGCTTTGCAATGTGCACAGAAATAATAAATATGGCCATAAACACATGCTGATGCGCTCAAGCTTAATTTTAATTAAAGATGAACTTAACCAAACTTTATATATACACATATATTTTCCTGCCAACATTTCAAAATTTAAAGTTTAAGGACCTTTAAGGACCAATACACAACAAACAATGTATTTCACGATCTCTTGGTCTTAGACATTCACTTATTAAACTCCTGCAGCTGGCCAATGAGACTTTTAGGTTTGATAAGTAAAATGGTGAATATCCTTCTGATATTTCTTGTCCTTATAATGAAATTATGAGCTTTCCAATGCCCCTTCAGGAAAGGGTAATTTGTGTTTTTCAAAAAAAAGTACTGGGGGATTATAAAGGCATTGCAGAATCTCATATACGAGGATACCTCACAAACAAGACCTTCAGAAAGAAAATTCTCTCTCTCCAGGGCACCTGAATGCAGGCATCCTGTTAAGTTTCTAATTATGTTATGTAATGTACCTGGAAGAAGAAATCCAAAACTCCAGCCTGGTTACCAGGAGAACAGGCAGTTTCCATGGCAACTCCCTCTTGTACACACTCTGTTTGCTCTTGTAGGAAAAGCACCTCTTGGATATAGTGATGCATCTTTTCGTTGGTCAGGTTGACACAGAGCTGTTCGGGGAAGAAAACAATACAGCAGATAACACAGTCTGCTATGCAGAGCCACCTGCTCATGCTACAGCCCCTCCTGCCCCCCCCCCAGGGACACATAGACTGGGGACATTCGGACTAAGTCTTCCATTAGGATGACTCATGAATCTGGTCCTGGAAGGCAGCTTCACCCAGTCACTTCTGAGGTCACACTGTCCCAATGTTTAACATGAGATGGGCATATTAAATATACAACAAATTTAACCACAGTGCCAACATACAAACAAGTCCCAAGAATTAAAAAAAAAAAGAAAAGAAAAGAGAAAAAGAAGAAAGAAATCCACTTCTGAAAGGATGATGGATCAGGTTCTTGAGGACAACTGAAGAGAAATGACTTTCTGCCTTGGGGTTCTGGGGAGAGGAGTGTGGTTCCTGTGTGCTCTGCTTCTGGTTACCTATTGGTCATAGGTGAGAGTGAATGTAGATTTCCTCTAGAAATTACATTTAGAGTAAGAGCTTTATTGCCCAAATAGTGTTTTGAAATCAGAGTACACCCACCAATTACCCTCTTTCCAAAAGACAGTTCCGAGAAAACAGAATGTCATCTTTTATTCTTTAAGTTTTTTCTTCATTTCTTGTTCTATTAATTTATTTATTTATTAACTTTACATCCCGATCACAGCTCCTCCTCCTCCCTATTTCCCCCGCCTACAGCCCCTCCCTCAAGCTTTTGCTCTATCTTAAGTGTTTATATATTCCTCCTCCATCTCCCCACCTCACACACAGGGCTTTGATCACACCAACCTCATTGACAAGAGGTCAGGAGAGGCCAAAGCCCAAGACTGGGAGGCTGTGCCCAAGGGGGAGATGATTGGTGAGTATCACTGGAGGGGAGGGGGGTTCCAAAAACACAGATGCTGAGAACTGAGCCTGACCGAGAGTCTGCGGGACTGGCCCTGACACCTGCGGTGCCCACACGGGTCTTCCTGACTCCCTTTAGCCCCATCAGCCCCATCTCTGCCTTGCCTACAGTCTACCTCTTGTAGGGCCAGGCTCCTCAGTCTCCCAGAGCCCTGTTTCTCTACCATGTGCTCCCTGAGCAATCCTATAACGGAACTAGTATTTTCCAGTGGTTCCATCTCAGGAGAGGGGTCATTCTCTTTTGTGCAGGTAAGGTAAACACTGCATGCTAAATTCTAATAATTTTACAGCAATTACAATTTCTTAGTAACAAAATAACCTGTTTGAAGGGAATTCAACACTTTAAATCAAGGAAACACAACAAGATACATTTTTTGAAACAAAGTGAAGTAACTTAAATTTTCAAATTCCCTTCTCTACTGGCTATGTTCATAAACATCTCTGTCTTTTTATAATTAAAGTGGAAGTGGCAAGCATAAATGTTCCTTTCACAGCAGGGATGTATCATATGCAGACTTAACAGTTCCACAGAAAGTGCTTCTCTTTCAGAACCGCTGCTGGAGAGTTGTACTCCAGGAAAGAAGCCTGCTCCCTAGTGAGGCCTGACACACCGGCATGAGCTTCGACTGAGGCAGAACAAGGGGCCAGGCCAGCTGGCCCCCATAGGTGAAGGTTTTGCCTGGTGCTCACGTGCTGAATGTGTCCTCCCTTTGCCAGCTGGGAGGTTTCTTCCCATTCAGGTCTCTTTGCTGCAGTCACAGGGCAGAGTGACAGGCTACATTTATGTCACCGATCTCTGCTTCCGCTGTGCCTTCAGCCATCTGCACAGTCATCTAGCCTGACTGGTCTTATGCAAGAGAATCGATCACACAACGTGTGTGCTTATCTAAGAAGCTTGGTGCTTTAGATCTCAGAGCCCCCTCAGCTTTCCGTACATCCTATGAAATACAGTTGTCAAGGAGCAGAGGGTAGAGCTGGTGGTCAAATGCTAAAACAGAGAATGGCCAGAGAAATGACTGGCAACCTGCGGTCAATTCTCAGAACAACGCAGTAGAAGACAACTGACTCTTGCAAATTCACCTAGCAAGGTACTGTGGTAATGTACACATCCATGCATGTTCACACAATTCACACACACACACAGACACACACACACACACACACATAGACAGAGGCAGACAGACAGACACACACATACACACACAGAGACATAGACAGAAACAGACACACACACACAGACATAGACAGAGACAGACAGACACACACACACATACAGACATAGACAGACAGACACAGAGGCAGACGCACACAGAAAAAGAGAGAGACAGAGACAGACAGATGCACATACAGAGAGACAGAGACAGATACACACAGAGACAGAGACAGACAGACAGACACACACACACACACACAGACATAGACAGAGGCATACAGACACACACACACAGACACACACACAGACATAGACAGAGGCAGACAGACACATACACACAGACATAGACATAGACAGACACAGAGATAGACGCACACAGAAAAAGAGACAGAGACAGACAGATGCACACACAGAGAGACAGAGACAGACAGACACATATATACAGAGACAGACAGGCAGACAGACAGATAGGCATGCACGCACGTGCACACACACACATACAAACACACACACACAGATGTAATAAGTTGTTTTTAAAAAGAAGATTCTGAGAGTTCCAATGGTCCCCCTTCAGTGGTGGTGGAAGACCATGGTGGAAGCAGAGATTCCAAATTTAAAGAGATTTTCTCTTGTTCTTTAGGCTTCACCAAGACCACAAGGCACCCACATTGCTGAGTGGATCCTTTTAAATTGTAGCTCTCTTTTTGTAATAAATTGTAGTAGATAATCTTCAAATCCACAGAAATTCTCTTACACTCTGAAATCAGAGACCTCGGGACAAAACGATCAGCAAGGATAGTAGTCCTGGAATGTTGGTTTTCTATCGAGAGCTAAGAACTTTTGTTCTCATTGTACAATGTCAATATTTCATGTTTACCTTTTATTTTTAATAGACTTATATTGATTAATATATTTTCATGAGCATTTATAATTATCTCAGTGAATTATATTGATTAGTACTATATTTGACATATTTCCATATATAATTCTCCATCTGTCATAGTAACAATAAAAATTTGTCTATGTGACTCTTCCTGGTGCTGGTCAAAGGGGAAAGGGTTTAGACCACTGACTGGCATCTGGAAGCAAAGGCTGCTCCTGTGTTCCCTATACAGACGTGGATACTGACTTCCAGAGGAGGTGTGGGTATCTGGCAGGGATCAGCCACTACCTAGGGTACAATGACACTAAACCCAGGAAGTCTTGGGTTCCTGGGGAAGAAGAATAGACAGATCTTTCTTAGGAAAACTAGAGACTCACCCCATTTTGTCTTATGAACAGGGCCTATGCATTTTGTTTATATTAATTTTGTTCTAAACATGATCTTCCCTATCCCCTATAACACACAGGAGTGCCAGGGTCTCTGGTTGGATTTTCAGTTTTACCAACATCCATGTTGGCCATTTTATCTTCAACTGCGCTGAGTTACAAATGCTGCATGTGTATCCATTCACCTTGTGTTTGGACTGTACGTGATGTAGCACAGTGGCTCAGGGGACAGTCAAAGACAGAAACCCTTCTGAGGAATGAACTTCAAAACTACCTATAAATGTCTGTCAAGGCAACTGACGTAGCCCTTCACTTCCTGCCTGGTACCTACTTGAAACATCAAAGATACATTTCACTAACAAAAGAGGGATCCAAACTGGCCAACACCCAAGGATTCTGCCTTCGGTTTCCCTCCATGTAAAGGTGTGTGTGTGTGTGTACACATGCATAGGTATACAACACCCTCAGAGGAAAACTTAATAAGTATACTAGTCATGCTTCTAGAAGTTTCTAGAAGCATAAATCTGCATTCATAATCTAGAGGATCAACATCAGCTTCAATGCACGACAACTGTCATTTCTCCTTTTCACATCTACCCATTGGAGTTGGGTGAGGGGTCTATTAGACTTCCGGGAACTCCCCACAGCAGACTGGCAAGTGGGTGAGGGGTAAGGCAGGTTAACATTGAACAGTCACCTAATTAGTATGGATACAGCTCTTAAGACACATGCTTCATACATGAAATGAACTAACAGGTTTAATAATAAAAGTGCTGCTTTCCTTGAAGTCTCTCTTCAGCAGGAGAACCTTGTGGCTTATCCAGATGGTCCATCATTCGTATTAATGACAAACTTAATTTCTTGAGTAAATTTCCACCAACTGTTCTCCCTTCATTTTTACTGCTCAGTGAAATCTATCTGGAGCAAAACTAAACAGTGCATGACGTGTACATCACAAAATGAAGGGGAGAACTGATTAAAGCTGACACCAGTAGAAGGCAGAGCCCTGGGTACCCGACAGTAGGGACAGCACAGAGTCTCAAGCCTTGCTGCTCACTGGAATTAAATGAGAGCTTTGTGAAGGTGACAATGTCAGGGTCTGACCCCAAACCCATTAAACTGGAGTGGGGCCCAGGCTTTGATGTGTTTACAAGCCCTTCAGGTGGTTGCAGAACACACGGAGCTGATGGCAGAAAGGGAGCACAGCCAGTTTCCTAATTTGTTCAGCATTGAATCTCGATATATGTACAAAGTGTGATGTGTTTTAGTGGGTGTATGTTTGTGTGAGAGTTTGTGAATGTGTGTGTGAGAGAAGAGATAGATAGATAGATAGATAGATAGATAGATAGATAGATAGACAGATGACATATAGATGACAGATAGGTGATAAATAGATAGATGATAGGTTGATAGGTAGATAGATGATAGATAAATAGATGATAGGTAGATGATAGATAATAGATAGATAGATAGATAATAGATAGATGATAGATGATAGATAGATAATAGATAGATGATAGATGATAGATAGATAGATAGATAGATAATAGATAGATGATAGATAGATAGATAGATAGATAGATAGATGATAGATAGATAGATAGATAACAGATATTGGACATTTCACAAATATATCCAGAATATTCAATTGTCTGAAATGTTGATGGCTATTTTCTAAGACAACATTGAAGAGGCTGACACCTGCCGGAGAAGCGCTGAAGTAAACTAACTTCACAAGCTTCTGTGCAGGAGTTCCCAAGGCCTTTAAGAAGTCAGGTAGGTGATGGGTCTCCATCTCGACTCTTCTGAACCCTTCCTGTTGTCCACATTGCTCGACATGCTTCTGCAGGGAGTCAACTGTGATCAATACATTGAGTATAAAGTGGGAGCTGGAGAGGGCAGCGGGGCCTTTGGACATTTCTGGATCTTGTCTTTTGCTCAAAGCTTCCTACCCGACCATCCTAGCTTTTTAAAAGGTCCATTTCCTGCCTCCTACCTCCATCTATCACCCTGACAGTGTCTCACCACTGCCAGCAGCCTGGCTCTATTGAAACAGGCATTGTACTCACCGCTGTAGTGACATTGGACTTCTCTGAGAGACCCTCTGGCAGCACACAGACTTCCTTATGTTTGTTCAGTTTTCATTTTGAAGATAAGGCCAGTGGGTCCTGGTCTCTGAAGTCCCTGTGTTGGCAACCTGACTCTCAAGGAGGTGTTGAGAATATGGAGTCTCAAAGACATGTCTGGGCTATGTGAGGCTGGCTCCTGCCTCATGAAGGGCCCACTAGGCTCTGCCTCTCCCCTTGTCCTCCTGCTCATCTGTGCTGTGAGGAGCAAGCCTCCTACCATAGTGGATGAAGTGTCCAGAGCATACCTTAGGAATGGTACAACTGTGCCATATATAAAGCCTCTGGGTTCCTTGACAGGTGGCATCCCAGAAGAACCTCGAGATAATAAACCTCTGCTCTTCTACATTGTCTTGAACAAGAATTCTGTTACCACAGCACAAAACCTTCATGTAAGTCAAAGTGTTAGGTCTGAGGCTTGATCTTCAGGAAGCAGCCAGCCAGTAACAAAGCATCCCATTCTGTTGGCTTCCATATCTCATACATACTAGCCAGCTCAGGGTGGAAATGCATCAAAGGGTCAAAGGTAAATGGCTTTTAGATATTTGAAGGACACCTCATAAGTCACATGTCAGCTTGGGTAGAAACCAGGCTCTAGAATTAGAACAGAGACTTTGCCCAAAATGCCATTAATTCAAAGGTTCTGGTGTTGTTTCTTATGGTTTACCATTCCCCAAAGGAAACAATGAATGCATAATTTTGTTTTGTTTTGGGAATAAACTTTTGGCTGAGTCAACATACCTTCTCCACATAAAGTTACAAGTACAGGCTTAGAATCGATTGACATAATTTCTACCGAGTGAGTTACAGGTTGACAGAGCATGAGGCTTAAGGCCCAGTGGGTCTGTCTCTGAGCTCAGGTTTGGCCCCACAAAGGCTTTGGGGTTATCCCTTAGCATTGTGAAGACAGTCAGAGTGAGAGCTCACAGGTCACTCAAAGGAGAAGAGGAAGGAAACTATCCATTGCCCCTCATGTGCCAAGACCACCCAAAGCACTCCCCTAGTTTACCATTAGGACTTCAGGGTCTTTCCAGACAGCCACTGTGTTAATCCTGAGAACATTCCCTCTTCTTTCTGGGGTTATTACATAGTATTAATTGATGTTCAATATAGTGATGTTGATTATTAAGAAATAAATATGCAATAACGAAGCACTATTCATCGTCTTCATTCCTTTTCTTGATGCCATAACAAGGGAAAGCTAAGGAAAGAAAGCTGTCTTTCGCCTCCTGGTGGGAGGGTGCACTCCAGCCCCACTGAGACAGTTTGCTGACGGCTGTCAGCTGGAGGAGGGAGAGGAAAGCTGGACTGATCTGGCTTTCTTCTTTCTCCTTTTTACTCAGCCCAGGTCTTTAGCCGTGAGACAGTGCCGCTCCGCACACATGGTGGGAGTTTGCTCCTCAATTAAGCCTTTCTGGTTATGGCCCCAGAGGTGTGTTTCCTGCATGATTTCAAATTAATCAAGCTGAAGTAGGACCTTGACATTAACGTTGAATATGTTTCTACTATGCACATAGACTCATATAAATGCTTCCGATTTGTTCTGAAGCATTTTCTTTTAATTGCCCTGGTGCTAGAGTGGGAAGATATTCCTGCCTCTTCCATTTTAACTAATTGATTTCTTTCAAATGGATTTGGTATAAAATTCTGCTGTAAACAACAATGTGTAAACTTATTAATGGGGTATTGTTTTTATAGTCACAACAGCTACTATCCTATCTTTGAAGAAATAATGCCAGTCATTAAGGAGAAGCAACCGGAGTTTAGAAAATGGATGCTAATTGTAAAGGTTTGGGTCAGTCTTCTGATGGACTCAGGGTTAGATTGATTTCTCAAGCAACAGGACAGCAGGGTTTCATTCCACTGGGAGTGGCATAGGCTACCGGAGCTTTGCTTCAGTGCCAAATAATTCAAATAAATGTACAAAGCCTATTCTAAGAAACAGAACTTAAGCCCACAGTGTAGACACTCATAGTTTGCATACATCAGATTACCTGAAGAGGCCCCTAATACTCTTCATATACATGGAATCTGATGTAGTAAGAGGTGTATTAAAAATGCCATGTGGCCTTATAACTGGTTTCTTTTTGTCCATAAAACCACCCGGAGCAGAAAACACTTTAAGACAGAGCTAGTCATGGTCTGTAAGTTTGGCTTTGGAATCTGCATGGGAAATGGGGTAAGCTCTCTGAGATCACCCATCACTTATTCAGCATATGGGTATGTATTGATGTCCAACAACTTTCAGGGATCTGCTACAGCCAAAATCACACGGACCATGACCCCTTAAAGCTAAAGTAGCAGCGTTTCATCATCAAGCCGTCTGCAGCATCTTCTCCACAGGAATGATTAGAATCAGCCTTCTTCCTCACAGGAAGAAGCAGTCTCTACTTGCCCTCCTTTATGAACATGGTAGCGTGTGATGACACCAACTTACAGAGGGTCCGACTTGTGATGGTAGAGCACTGGTCAGGCTACCGTGACCCAAAACTTGCTTCTTTGAGTGGCTGCAAAGGGAACTGGCCAACTGACTTACTACATGCAAGTAGCCCTCTGAGAGCAACCTCACAGAGGCCCGCCTAAGGGAGCCGGTGAAGGCAAGCCGAGGGAGGTCCAGCTGAAAAGGGGCGTCTCCTTAGGTTCTTGGCTGAGAATCAATCAGCGCACCTAGCTGAGGCCTCCAACTCTGGTGCCAAGGACTGTCCATCCCTTAGATGTGCTCAAATCCCTGACCCTGGGAATCAGAGGCATCATCTGTATTTGTGCCTTAACTTCTTACCCATTCTGGACTCCCACCATGGGTGGACTTTAATTTTAATCTGGTATCTACATAGCATATTCCTTAATCTGCCCATAGTCTCTTACTCTTAAATGAAAACCCCAGGGTCAATGCCCTTCACACGTCAACTGATCTGTATGTGTTTACGTTGGTCTTAATGTATAGCTCTTCCCTTACCACTTTCTCTGCATCGTATATGAAAAAAGTATTAGTTACTGTGCAGTCTCCCCTGTGGGATTGTTCAGAGGACAACATCATGGTTTATCATATTATGCTTTTCTGCCTTTGGGTTTTCTAATTCCTGGACGGCTCATGAACATTCATTGTATAGGCCTCCCTCCCTCTCACTCTGCCCCTGCTATGCTCCTACTACTTTCCTTCTCTTTTTCCTTCCTTCCTTCCTTCCTTCCTTCCTTCCTTCCTTCCTTCCTTCCTTCCTTCCTTCCTTCTTTCCTGCCTGTCTGCCTGCCTGCCTGCCTTCCATCTATCATGTACAAGACCACCATAGCACATCAATCTCCACTGAAACATCTAACACACCGCCAGGTTATATACTCTAGAAAACCATCTTCACTATAATACAAGAAATCACAGCTCATTAGAAAGCTGCCTCCGATCCCACCCCCTACCTACCTTGAAATCTCACCCCATTCGTGATGGTGCTGGAAGGTGACGCTCTGTGAATAGGACCACTGTCCTGTGTGAACAGACACAGGAAAAAAGAATCTCTGATTGAGAAGGTGTCCTTAGCCTGGAAACTGTGGCACCTTGCTCTTGGGTTTCCAACCTCCAGAGCTGAGGACAATGACTGTAAACTGTTTAACCAGCATCAGGTAATTTGTGAGAGCATCATGGAGACCATGAGCAGCCCACAGCAGCAGGCCAACCTGGCAGGAGGACACAGAGGTGGGGATTCTGGGGCTCTGGAGTATATCCTGCTCTCTCCCCTAGGGTGTCTCTCTTGAGCTAGAAACCTACTGTGAGGATTTCCTCCTTACCATTTTTTTCTTCTATAAATTTCAATTGCAAGCATATTTGATAAAATTCAGTTATATACAAAATGATGTACCAGACACAATTTCAAGCCTGCTGGAGCTGGCACTCCAGTCAAGAGTAGATCTATCAGTCAATAAGCTCAAAACAGGATAGAATGAATGCTTATAAGGGGAATACTGTCCCTTAGGTATGCTCGAGAATACAACAGTGATTCCTTAAGAATGGCAGCTTATGTGTGCACTGGAATGGAAAATGAGGATGTCCCGCTAGCAACAAAGAAATCCACAGAGAATTAAACCAGTGGCCTTAAAAAAAAGTTCATATGCAAATTTTGGAATTTACTGCTTCCAGGTAAAGATACTGTTGCATTCACACTGAGAAACAAGTTTATCTTTCCGGAAGATTCCTAGTCACCATTATGTACAGCAGCAAGGCAGGCCAGCTAAGAAAATGGCATGTTAAAAAAATTATTCTTTCATGATCAAAGTCCAAGAATTGATCTTGACATTTTACCCATCAGTTCCTCAAACTCACATTTAAACAAAAGATCGATTCATTTGTTAGATCTGAAGGGAAAATGCCCCCTTCCTGATACCCAGAAACCACAAGCTGTGAGTATATTCTGAAATACATCATTAAAACATTCAGCACAAAGACAGAATAAAGGATCCTGTGGTGGTTGTACAATGCCTATGTTTTAATATATAGGCAACATGAATGTTGTGTGTGTCATCCTAGGAGCACAGATGTACATGCAAGCTGAGTCTGGCTGTGGAGCAACTGTATCAGAGGACAGTTTCCCCAGAATGGGACTCCTGGGACATCCTGTCACTGTGACTTCTATGTGTCATTTACTGGGACACAGGCATACAGTGGATATCATTGCATACATGAAGGTGTGTGTATGCATGTGCGTGTGTGTGTGTGTGTGTGTGTGTGTGTGTGTGTATGTGTGTGCATATATATGTATTTGTGTGGTTTTCCTAAGGTGTATATGAGATCTTCAAACTAGAGCAGACAATACTCAAGGAATGAACAGAGATCAACAAAGCAGCCTGCAGACCTGGGAGCAGTGTGCAGGCTCTCCTGTTCCTACTCCTGCCTCTTTTATTACTCCTGTTACACAACACATACAAGCAGGTGTGAACAACACATTCAGGCAGGTACAGACAACACATATAGGCACTTGTGAACAACACACAGAGGCAGGTGTGAAGAACACATACAGACAAGTGTGAACAACACATACAGTCAGGTGTGAACAACACATATAGGAAGGTGTGAACAACACACAGGCAGGTGTGAAGAACACACAGATAGGTGTGTTGGTATGAACAACACACACAGGCAGGTGTGAACAATAAGCATGAAAGAAGAAAGCCATGATGGCCTGTGCGTCGTTTTTTCTAACCAGAGCTCTCTTTCTTCACTCCGGATTGGAGATGTAGAACTGTTCTAGACTCAAAACTGAGTTGATGCTCGGCTGTTTCTAGTGTTTCCACACAAGACAGAAAACCACACAGTGGGATATTCTACACCATCCCAGCCTTTACTGTCACTGCCTCATCTTACTCTGCAAACCAGTTGTTCACATAAGCAGAGAAAGCCAGAATGATAAGACAATCCACCTTAGCCCAGGCATCTTTACTACTAAAAGACACAGAACTGGTGTTCTTCGCATGGATTCTATGTGAATCCTTGACCAGTGTCACTGATAATGCACATTGTACATTTAAGAAAACAAAAGTCAACAAATCACTTACAAATTACATGTAGTTCGACAGATAAGCAGCGACAAATTCCATTTCCTCCATGTGCCGTGCAGTTCCATGGCCACTGTGCAGGCCTGGAAGGGTATCTCTGCTTGTCTTTAATATTTACATTTCGACCACATTTAATTTGATTTACAAACTATTCCTGCAGTACTATTAAGATGTGTAAACAAGTCAGATCTTTCTTGAAAGCATCCTCCACAGACAGTGAATGAAGGCAGCTAATGAGTCCCTGACGCGCCTGTGGATTTCCAATGCTTCTATGTGTGAATGTCACACAAGAGGAGCCCACAAACAGCAGCGTGAGGCACAGCAGGGCCCCGGATCTCTCATGCAGGCTAAGCTTTCTTAGCGCTGCTCCCTGCCTTCAAATACCCTTGGCCTCCACCTTCCGCTCTAGCACAGTGCCCATGTGCCCATGCACTGCTAAGGACATTCACAAGAACATAGAAACAGGTGACTCTGAGCACATGAACCCCCTGGGAGTTCCAAAACCATGGAGAGACAATGGGCTGTCCAGACACCAAGATGCTAACTTGAACTGAAGAGAGGAACTGCTTCTTAAGTCCGTATTGGAATGTCTTCGCATGAAGCATGACTTGTAAAATAAATAAACTTTCACAAGATTTTAAAGGAAAACTTACTTGTTCAAATTCATTCTTTTGAAATTCCTCGAAACCAAAAATATCCAGTATTCCAATATCCAGTGTCTGTAGGCTGAAAGGAAATACAGCAGCATAAGTGGTCATTCTCAGCAGCCTATTGTTTAAGAAAACTGCAATTAAACAGCATAGCACATCACTCCTGGCTTAAAGGAAGCATCAGCAAACAGTGAAATCTCTGAGAATCAGCTTAAAGGAAGCATCAGCAAACAGTGAAATCTCTGAGAATCAGCAGCACCAGGCCACTCCTTTAAGGCTCCTCAAACCACACATTGAGAAAAGACACCTTGCTTTCTAGCTAGTTAGAAGTGTCACCATGGATGGATGAGTTAATATTTGTTTCTCTGAAGTTGTGTCTGTGTCCTTCCCACTAGACCAGACCCGCTGTCCCTCAGAACCATGGATCCACAGGCTTAGTGTCCCCCTCTGTACTCTCTGTTCTCTTGTCTTTCTGGGTCCTCGCACAGTCAAGAACTGCCTCATCCTATATGAGTACAACATTAGGGGATCAACAATCTCCGATGGGTCAAATTTAGACACTTTGTACTGTGAACTTCCCAAAGGACTATTTACAAAGAAAGTTATTCAATGTGAATTATCTTGCTGGGAATTCGCAACAATCTTAGTGTTGGTTCCTAGTGTCTGGGTCCACTCTGCAGGTGAGGTGGCTCTGAGCACCCGGCTTCCAGGAACAGATGAGAAGTCATTTGACATACACACACATTTTCAAGTTTACGTTGACAGATCTTTCCTCAGAAACTATTTGGGGGGGATTATACAAAACTTGAAAATATTTGAATCATTTGCACTTGTGTTTCCATAGGAAGGCATTCATGCTAAAAACATGGCTAGACTATCATAGGAGACTTGTGGACAAGGACGGTCAAGGATTGGCATCGGCTTGAAGAGAGGTTGTGAAAGATGGGGTGTTTGAGAGCTGCGAAATAAATGACTTGTATTCAAATTATTGGTCCAAGTGGATGGCCTAGGTTCTGCTCAAGACGATTCTCCAAGCAATTCTCTGTTGTATTTCTAAAACTTCTCTGGAAAGCTCATCTCTTGCAGAACAAAAGCCCAGTCTTTCATTCACATATCAGCCTCTTACCCCAGGTTCTCTTTTGGCTATTCCGTGAATCAGAATCTCATGTCCCCAGCAACCTGATTCTTTTTGTTTGTTCGTTTGTTTTTTGTTTTTTTGGGTTTTTTGTTTATTTTTTATTTTCTATATTCTTTGTTTACATTCCAAAGGCTTTCCCCTTTCCCAGTTCCCCCCTCACCATATTATAAATAAGGCTGCTATGAACATAGTGGAGCATGTATCCTTATTGCATGCTGGGGAATCTTCTGGGTATATGCCCAGGAGTGGTATGGCTGGGTCCTCCGGAAGTATCATGTCCAGTTTTCTGAGGATCCGCCAGACTGATTTCCAGAGTGGTTGTACCAGCTTGCAGTCAGTCCCACCAGCAGTGGAGGAGTGTTCCTGTTTCTCCACATCCTTGCCAACACCTGCTGTTTCCTGAGTTTTTAATCTTAGCCATTCTGACTGGTGTGAGGTGGAATCTCAGGGTTGTTTTGATTTGCATTTTCCTGATGACTAATGATGTTGAACATCTCTTAAGGTGCTTCTCAGCCATCTGAATTTCTTCAGGTGAAAATTCTTTGTTTAGGTCTGTACCCCATTTTTAATAGGGTTATTTGGTTCTTTGGGGTCTAACTTCTTGCGTTCTTTGTATATATTGGATATTAGCCCTCTGTCGGATGTGGGGTTGGTGAAGATCTTTTCCCAGTTTGTTGGTTGCCATTTTGTCCTTCTGACAGTGTCCTTTGCCTTACAGAAACTTTGCAATTTTATGAGGTCCTATTTGTCAATTCTTGATCTTAGAGCATAAGCTATTGGTGTTCTGTTCAGGAACTTTCCCCCTGTGCCCATGTCCTCCAGGGTCTTCCCCAGTTTCTTTTCTATTAGTTTCAGTGCCACCTGATTCTTAGACAGCAAACACAAGCACAGAATATAAGACAGCTGGGTGGGACCCTGCTCTGGAATTACCATTCTGATCATACCTAGCCTTGGACTTAAAATCCCTCCCTTTCAGGCTGACCTTGAACTCAGGAGTCTACCTACCTTTGAATCTGCCAGTCTTTGTATCTTTGGCTCATAGTACAGCTGCCTCTGTTCCTTTAAATCTGTGAAGATTCTTATATAATTCATATCGCATCCTTATATTTTGCATAGCTGAGAAATTATACATTTTTTACTCATGTTTTCAATATTCTTTACCACAGCATTGAGGGCTGACCTGAAGGCCACATCATTCTGCCATTTTGCTGAGACATAGACACACCCTCGACTCCCAGACTCTAGCTGTCTCTGCTTACCATTATCAAGATAAGGAATTAAATGCCATGCATTCATTGTACATTGAAGCAACAAAATGGTCACTTACATAGGGAGGAAAACACGGGGTCGAAATAGAGTATTGCCCAAGTAGAAAAACAAGAGAGTCAGCAGGAAGTTAAAAGAAAGTCAGCAGCTCAGGAAAGATAAACACATTCATGTTTACTTTGTATGGATGCCTTGTCATTCTGATAACCACCAAATATTCTGTCCGTGTTTATAAAATTATATGAAAACATCAGAAATATTCAACAGCAACAGTAAGTCAAGAGAAAAGCTAGACATGAATGTATCCTTTAGAAGAATTGAAAATCATATCATGTTAAACATGTAAAAACATGCACAAGGGATGCCCAGGGATCTATGCAGAAGGCTGAATGTGGTGGCTTGCATTTGCAACCCTAGTGCTTCTACAGGAAAATGCAGGCTGAGGAAGCAGACTTCCTAGAAGATTGCAAACCGCTTAGCCTAGCCCATGCAGCAGTAAGGGAGAGCCTCTTTCTCACACAAGGTGGAAGGGGAGACCTGACCCCCATCCTCTGACCTCCATATGCAATCTGCATGTCTTAGATACACTCAAGCACACACACACACACACACACACACACACACACACGCACACGCACACGCACACGCACACGCACACACACACGCACACACAAGTTAGCAAAATAAATACACCCACTTTACAGGACAAAATGAAAGACGTAAGAAGAGAGTTGTTGCAGACTGGTCATCCTGCGAGCATTCTATAACTCTCTAAACATCCTGCACTGCTATAACAAATTGTTCATTAAGCTTATTCAGAACCTTTATTTAATTCCATGTGCATTTTACTTTCTATTGGGGAGGAAAGAGGCATGAACCTGCTGTGGAGCTGAGGCAAGGAGCCCCAGTGAGAGACAGATGGGCGCTGTGCCATCTCTGCCACTGACCAGGGGTATGCAGGGCCCATAGCCAGGATACAGGGAAATACCTCTCCTGAAAGTCAAGTGGTTATCTCAGGAGTGGCCACCTCCCCGCTCTGTCCACCTCAGGGGCAAGCGCTTTCTTGTAAGTGCCCATCATCCAAGAATGGACACTCCCTTATGTAAGTCTCCTGATACCATGCTTCTATTACCTTATACTCTATTAACCCTATCCATCCTCATCTGCCTCTCCTGGTTGGATCCCACTGACTTTGCCAGTAGGGTTCTTAACATTACAACACGATTTTGGTAGAATTTAAAGAAAGTACCAATAGATGCCAGAGACCCTGTGCCACTCCAACTACCTTCTCTTCTCCCAGGATTGCAGGACAATGTTGACAGCCAGGTAGAGGTGCTTAGTAACCAGGTAGAAAGGGTAGAAAACTCCCCCGAGGATTCTGACCTGCATTACATGTGTCTGTCTAACTAGTCACCTGGGGGAGGCATTCACAAGTTTGAGAGGACAAGCCAACATAGCCTGTGCTACAGAGTGACAGACATAGCCTGTGCTACACAGTGACCAACATAGCCTGTGTTACACAGTGACTAACATAGCTTGTGCTACACAGTGACTAACATAGCTTATGTTACACAGTGACCAACATAGCCTGTGCTATACAATGACCAAGATAGCCTGTGCTACACAATGACCAACATAGTCTGTGCTACACAGTGACCAACATCGTCTGTGCTACACAGTGAACAACATAGCCTATGTTACACAGTAACCAACATAGCCTGTGCTACATAGTGAACAACATAGCCTATGCTACAAGTGACCAACATAGCCTGTGCTACACACTGATCAACATAGGCTGTGCTAAAAGTGACCAACATAGCTCCTCCCTTGGGAAGCTCCAGGTCTGTTATACAGCTATGCCATTCCATATTGAGGCTCTAGAAGAGAGAAACAGAGTTTCAGACCTACAGAAATCCAGGGACCCGGGTGAAGTCATGACCTTGAATATTTTACCTAACTTATCTGAGGGTCATCCATGGAGCCTTTATGGTGACTGATAACTTACATTAACTTATTAGGAAATTAAACACCTTTTATATCACACAGATATTAACTGCTGTGCCACTAAATGTGTTTGATCACATGCTTGTGAATAGGTGGGAGGTTTGAATATAAAGTAACTTCCTCAGACTTAAACATGCTCTCTGGGATGATATGTCATCACAGGTGAGAGTCAACTGAATTTATTCTCATCCACATAAACATTTTCTGAACAGTCCCCCTGAGCCTTGAGTAGGCTCAGGAAAGGGTCTCCAAACATATTTAACCACAAAATAAAAATACAATGTGAAAAGATGCCCAGTCAGAAACAGTGATAGAGCATGATCAAGCCTAAGTTAACACATGGTAAGGGAGCCCATGCAAGGCCTGGATGTGGAAAGTTCTCCTGGATGGCTAACTCTCCACAGAAAAATCTCAGGAGAAAGCTGTCAGCTTAGTTATAGGTGAATCTTCGGTTTTGGAAGATAGAAGATCAATGGGGCAGCAGGGTGGCTACGAATCATTCCAGAAGCAGGCCACACTTGAGCCTGGCTGTCTGCCTCACAGCTTCTGGGAACAGCTGGATTCACACAGAGGTTAGTATCGGGGGTCCCATGAAGGGGTGCACTGTGCTGTGGCACCTGCCAGCTGTGCCTTCGCCAGCCATGTGGCTTCCATGAAAGTGCACATGATAAAAGTCACTTATTCCCTTCCTATCCATGAAATCTGAAACGCAGTTTAGTGCTGTTAGGGAACACATGTCCCCTTGTGAGAGCCTGCATTTACAGCAGGGATGTGTGGGGACTCATTACCAAGCGTATCTTCAGAGACAGGAATCAAGTCAGCCTACTGCATGCTTTAATTATTTCAAAAACCCCACAAACAATATTTAAATGATATCAGTGCTTGCATTCTAAATCTAAGAAGGCTCTCATTTCAGATGACAGGAGGCTCGAGTTAAGGAAACACCTCGACACCACCAATTGCTCTCTAGTCATTAAAATGGCGGTTTCAAAATCGGAAACACAGATGAACAGTTACTGTAAATGAAAACGGCACAGGTGCAAAACTCAGTGGTTGAGCAATGAAGCAACTACAGCCTTCATCTGTGTCTAGAGACAGCCTAATAGGAAATGTGGTGCGTGATTTGGCTTCCTTTACTGACATAAGAACTGGTGGTAGAGTGACCCAGAAATCCCACGTCTGGACATAGATCCAAAGGAACAAGTCCATATATCCAATTGAAGGCATATACGAGCATCTTGGGACGTCTTTGTTGATGCAACAAGAGTGGTAATAGTAAACCAGATAATGAAACAGGCACCTGTGTTGGTATATTGCTTATTTTTTAATAGAAGAATCTTGGACAGAAGCAAAAAAAAAATTATTAACTCATAACAGTTGCATTCAATGTTGAGCATTTATCTCAAATTTGAACATCAGGTGAAAGAAGCCACCCACCCAAGTAATAGGATGGGAAGGACCAGGATGGAGCTGTGGTCCTTCTGTGGGTGGAGGCCACAGGTCATCAATATTGGCAGAGTCCATGGAACTCTGCGTGGATGGCCAGACTCTAAGGTAGGTGAGCGTCAGTGGAATAGTAAAGATACGTGAGCTCACGTGCATCTAAGTACAGATGCAGAGGGCGGAGTTTGCCAGGTAAAGAAAGGACAAGTGACGGGTGCTCAGGTAATATTTATCTCAGCATTGGCAAGTCCAGAATGACATGAGGATATGACATTTTATGACTAACTCTGCCTGCTACAAATCCCCAAGCACCGTTTATTATCAGAAAGATAACTGCAGGCAAGTGCATTCCAGATGAAGCTTCCGAGTGGCCTAGACCTTGAAGGAGAAGTGACACGTGTTCTCAGGAGGTTGGACTTAGCCGCCATCTTGTTGAACGTATCCCTCCTGTGTTCGCTTATGTCTGGGAAGGTTAATGCTCCTTGTCAGCTTGGCTTCTAGGCATGTCTACTAGGGCATTTCTGGAGATGATTAATGGAGCAGATAAGACCTTCCCCAAATGTAGACAGCACCATTCCGTGAACCAGGAGTCTAGACTGGATATAAGGACATGGTAGGGGAGAAAGGCAAGCACTTCCCAGAATTCCCTGCTCTGCGCTTCCTTGCTCACGGAGATGTGAGGAGGAGTCTCAGATGCACACTTCTGTCCACATGGAGCACTCTTCCTCACTGGGATGGACTATACCCTCAAACCCTGAGCCAAGATAAATCCTTCCTCACTTAACATACTTCCTATTTAGGTATTTGATCACAACAAGAAAAGCAAGTAGCACAGTCTCCACCTGTCCTCTCTGTGTCTGTCCACACCTTCAGAAGACACCTACTGTGATGAGCTGAATGCTGCATCTCAGGATGCACTCAGGACAAAGATGTCACTTCTGGCAGAGGAAAAATGGTGGCCTGATGTGTCCTGGGTCAAAGGCACAGACTAGGGTGGGCCTTTGCAGTTGCTGTATATTGTCACAGAAGGTTTACACATTACACATAGATTTCTTTTGAGAAAAAGGAGACATAGTAAAGAAATCAGGCCAGGTGTGTGCTACCCCTGCTTTGTGCATATGTTTGTGTGTGTGTGTGTGTGTGTGTGTGTGTGTATGTGTGTGTATGTGTGTGTGTATGTGTGTGTGTGTGTGTATCCGACATCCATCTATTAAAGACAGTCCTTTAAGTTCCACCAAGAATCTAAGATCTGTGGCCTTTGATGTATGCACCAGCATGACCTGCATTAAGGAGAGTGTGATGGTTGTATATGTTTGGCCCAGGGAGTGGCACTATTAGAAGGTGTGGCCCTGTTGGAGTAGGTGTGGCATTGCTAGAGTAGGTGTGTTAGTGTGGGATGAGCTTTACGACCCTCATTCTAGCTCCCTGGAAGCCCTTGTCCTAGCTGACTGGAGGCTAGTGTTCTGCTAGCAGCCTTCAGATGAAGACGTAGAACTCTCAGCTCTCTGTACCATTCCTGCCTGGGCGCTGCCATGCTCCCACCTTGATGACAATGGATTGAACCTCTGAACCTATAAGTCAGACCTAATTAAATGCTGCCCTTATAAGAGTTGCCTTGGTCATGGTGTCTGTTCACAGCAGTAAAACCCTAACTAAGACAGAGAGTAATTCAGAGTTTACCTCATGTGGCCTGAAGTCTAAGATTCCATTTCCAGAGACAGAGAAATTTGGGACATTTTCTCATAAGGATTCCATAGAACTACTGGCTCAGCCTACAGGAAAGGGTCCAGAATGCCAGTGGTCCTTCAGCAAATTCCCAAATGCCTAGCTTCTCAGAGTGAAAGCTTTCCTAAGTCCATGAATCTTATTTTTATGTCTCTGTGTCTTATTGGTGTGAGACGATTGCTTGCTACAGGAAACTATGCCTACCTTTACCACAGAGAGCAGACACTGAGAAGGACTTTGTAAATGTAAAGAGGATAGGCCCATGTAAAGACTCCCACGTGCCCTTCAGGATGATCATGTGGGGACAGTGAAATGTGTCTGCATCTTCTAGCAATTCTCAGAAGACTCACAGAGTGAGGAGGGCCTGAGACAGGTCACTGCCAACACGAGGACCTGGAAGGGCTTCATGACTGCAGGGTCCCTCCGAAGCTTTCCATCTCAGAGCCCCTGAGAGCCAAACTCAGACTCCAAGGTTCCTTGGACATACCTCAGGTGTCCACTATCTGGAGCATAGCTCCTTAGTGTACTGCACCTGGAGACCTGAGAGCAAGGGCGGCTCTTGTTGAAGAGAGGATGAACCTGCTTTGTGAGCACAGTGGACTGATAGTCCGTGGAGACAGTGACCTCATGCTGCCGTTCCCCATGGACCTAATAAGCAGTTCAGTCGGGAGCTATGGCTGTGAGCAGAGGGGTGGAAGTGGTTAGAATGCCCTCGATATGGGCAGGCTGTATCCCTGGGGGGCAGGCTCTTGTGCACTTCAAACTTGTTCTGTAATCCGGTGGAGCCCTGGGCGCCCATCCCATCCTCAGAGAATATCTATCGATTAGTACAATTTAGTGGAGACTACGGTAGCTTTTGAGAGCTCATGGGTCAAGCTTCCTTGGCACACCCTGAAGACTGTATCTCACAACAGGTATCTTGGTCCTCTGGTTCTTAGACTCTTTACTATTCCCATTTTGTCTTTTGCCTTTTATTCAGTGAAAAAAAAAAAACCAAACAAACAGAACTTCTAGAAGAAATGGGGAGAAACACACACACACACACACACACACACACACACACACACACACGCGCGCGCATGAGATTTAATAATTCTGGAAGAAAATGATCCATGACACCCTTCCAAGTTCAGCTGTTCCAGTGAAGAAGCCACCTGTGTCCTGGGTGCTGTGTGGGTGAGTGGGTGAGGTATTTTTTTGTTTCAAACTTAGTGTAGCCAAACATCCAAGTTCATGGGTCATGAAATCACAAAAGCGGGCAGAAACCGATGAAGGCTGAGCCTCTGTGCTCCTCAAACGGAATAGCAAGCGCAGCTTAGAGAGCCGAGGACGGTGAGACTCATGAGCAAAGGCTTTTCGCTCAGGATCTGCTCAGAACAGGAGCCCAGGTCTCTGCTTGTCAGCCCCTGAGAAATGTTAAAGCCCAGCTAGCCAGCTCAAGCGCTGTGCACACGTCAACAGCCCCACCCTTAGATGCATTCCCAAGCACAGACCTGGATGTCCGCACGTTTTCCCAACACATTAGCCAGGGCTTCTGTCAGGATGTCCAGGCTTTGTTACTGTTTTTCTTCTTACTATTATTATCCCCTTCTGACTGTCTTTGTTTTTGTTTTATGGTTTTTGTCCCTTCCTGATAATTGCATTCTAACTCAAATCCTCCTTTTGCATTTTATTGCTTAAAAAAATGTTAATGCATGTATGTGAAGCACATAGTATGGTGTGTGTGTGTGTGTGTGTGTGTGTGTGTATGTGTGTGTGTGTATGTGTGTGTGTATGTGTGTGTGTGTGTGTGTGTGTGTGTGTGTGTGTGTGACTGGTGTCATGTTAGATCCTTGCTCCATCTCTCCATGGTGAGAACAGTTGTCATCAGTCCACTTAGCAGCTGCACCTGTGTGTGTGCATGTATGTGTGTGTGCATGTGAGCGCATGTGTGTGTGTGTGTGTGTGCACACATGTGTGTGTGTCACTTGTGTTGTGCTAGATCCTCATTGCATCTCTCCATGGTGAGAACACTTGTCATCAGCCCACTAGCATGTGCATTTGTGTATGTGTATATGTGTGTATGTATGTGTGTGTGTGTGTGTAAGTGTGTCACTAGTATCGTGCTAGATCCTCAATCCATCTATCTGTGAGAACAGTTGTCATCAGCTCACTGGCATCTGCACCTGTGTGTGTGTGTGTGTGTGTGTGTGTGTGTGTGTGGCTAGTGTTGTGCTAGATCCTCATCCCAGCTCTCGGTGGTGAGAACAGTTGTCACGTTTAGTGTCTGCACCTCTGCGTGCCACGCACTCACCACTTGTGCCTTTGATCAGCGTTTTCCTGTCCTCAACCCCGAGGCTCGAGTTTTACTGTGTGTTTTTAAAGAAAGCTTCTGGGTGTCTTTACAGTCTAATGTAAGTGCGGAAAGCAGAGGTCTTTGTCACCCAGAGGAGGTTTCAGGTAGCGAGGCTCTGTAGGAGGATGGATCAAAGCACTGAGGGAGCATCCGAGCCGCACTTGGAGGCTGGGTGCAGGGAAGAATGAGGCCCTGGACCGCAATGCAGCAGAGCGAGGGCGCGCCTCCCCTGACGTGGCTTTCAGCCAGGCTGCCTGTCACTCATTAGCCGGTCTGCCAGCTCACTGGATGCGTTTGCAGATGCACTCACGCACCCAGTTCAGCAAAAGCTGCAGACACCTGCACATCCAGATGCAAAGTGTCCGAGGACCGACTTGCCCTTGGGCATGGCTCACATTTGGAAACTCTTTACTGAAATCCTAATTTCAATGAGCGTAAAGAAATTACTGACATAAAAAGAATCGACTCCAAACCTTTCCAGCTTTAAGACAAACCCCTCCCTCCCCAAGCCCTATTGTTTAATCTTTAAAATTGACCTTTTCAATGTTTTCCTTGAATGTGTGCCTGCATGCTACCTGCACATCTTGTGCCGATGGGGGCGGAAGAGCGTGTTGGAGTCCTTGGAACTGGAGTTATAGGTGGTTGTGAGCCACCACATCGGGGATAGGAATCAAACCTGAATATTTTGGAAGAAGAGCCAGTGTTCCTGACTGCTGACCCACCTCTTCAGCGCCGCCTCCCCCTCGAGCCTTCTAATGATCGTCCTTAGAATACGCACATTGGGAAAATGAAGGGTTTGGAACAAGATCTATCAGGGGTCACATCCCAAACCCTTCCCTTTGTTGCTGTGAAATCCCGCCATTTACAAAAGCCCTCTCCGTCTATGTTTATGTAAAAACAGAACAGAATAAGACTGACCTGACCCCCCATGTCAGTGTACAGGATGACAGTCTAGTTCCCAGCCAGACTTAATATCATGTTCAGTATGCGAGAACTGCACCCAGTGTCCCCTCACCCTGGTTCCAGCTGCACACCTGAAGAAGCCAGGCTTGGATGGGTGTGTCTCCAGGGAGGCAGTTTGTGCAGAGGGCAAACCTCCGACCATGATTCCAACCAGCTCTAGCAGGCTTCGCTTATTGGATACGGTCTCCTCGGTCAAGAAGAGCATTTATAAAACAAAGCTGAGGTGTAACTACAGTTACTAACATAGCCTGTGTGGACTTTCTGACACTGGGGCTCAGCACGAAGCATGATGTGGCTTTATGTTTAGAGACAAGATCTCCAAAGGCCAGGATACAGACTGTATTCCCCGTTCTTATCCCTCTGAAGATCGTTTATTCTGATATAATTTCCATTATGCTCCAGTGACAGGTGTGGGGAGTTAAGGAACAGATTCCATTAATTGCTCTGAGCAGGGCAGGTCACAGGCACTGGGAGGGAGTTGAGCAAAGATAACAGGAGCTTCCTGGGTTCTGTCCTAAAAAAAGACGTGTGCTGACTTCCACATTCAAGAAGAGACAGGAAGAAGGGAAAAGAATGTTTATCTGCCTTAAAAAAATCACTTAACTACTCAGAGATTTTATTTAAACAATCTGGTTTTAGATGGTAGTATTTTCAAAGACTAGAAGTCATCATTGATAAGAAAGCTCCTGACACTTGATGATGTGACTTGACAGTCACATCTCTACAGATCAGTTGATTCTCCTGAAAACATGGAGTCAGGACCAAAGCAGACAGGCCTCCATTACTTCTACCAGTCGCGTCACTCTTGAAGACAATTCACAAGCGCTATGACTGATATTTAAACTCAACGATGATCGTGTCCAAGGTGTCTGGCAATTTTATAAGAGCAGCATTTCTTTATTATTTGCCATGTGGTTCTGGCGAATCTCATTTGGCGTCAGAACATACCAGAGGCTCTTGGTGCCAGGGGCAAAACCTTTGCGACCCTCTGGATCTTCTTCCTATTTGGAACTAGAAATGCTCACATAGGATCGTGAGAAACAAATGTGATTACAGATGAAGATGGCCGGCTCTTCAAGAAATCTCCATACACGTCTGGGGTGGGGGGAGCTGGAGCTGGAGGCTTGTTTAGAGGAGGGAGCCGGAGCTGGAGGCTTGTTTAGAGGAGGAGGGTGCCGAAGCTGGAGCTGGAGGCTTGTTTAGAGGAGGGAGCCGGAGCTAGAGGCTCGTTTAGAGGGGGGAGCCGGAGCTGAAGGCTCGTTTAGAGGGGGAGCCGGAGCTGGAGCTGGAGGTTCGTTTAGAGGGGGAGCCGGAGCTGGAGGTTCGTTTAGAGGGGGGAGCCGGAGCTGGAGGCTCGTTTAGAGGGGGGAGCTGGAGCTGGAGGCTCGTTTAGAGGGGGGAGCCGGAGCTGGAGGCTCGTTTAGAGGGGGGAGCCGGAGCTGGAGGCTCGTTTAGAGGGGGGAGCCGGAGCTGGAGCTGGAGGCTCGTTTAGAGGGGGGAGCCGGAGCTGGAGGCTCGTTTAGAGGGGGGAGCCGGAGCTGGAGCTGGAGGCTCGTTTAGAGGGGGGAGCCGGAGCTGGAGGCTCGTTTAGAGGGGGAGCCGGAGCTGGAGGCTCGTTTAGAGGGGGGAGCCGGAGCTGGAGGCTCGTTTAGAGGGGGGAGCTGGAGCTGGAGGCTCGTTTAGAGGGGGGAGCCGGAGCTAGAGGCTCGTTTAGAGGGGGGAGCTGGAGCTGGAGGCTCATTTGTTTAGGGGGGGAGCTGGAGCTGGAGGCTCGTCTAGAGGGGGGCTGGAGCTGGAGGCTCGTTTGTTTAGAGAACAGGTTTTGCTTCAGATATTTGCTAAATTACAGAGTTTGGGTTGCCATGGTAATAAGCAGAACGATTTAAACAAGTCTACCCAGAAATAGAAGTCACTTGTACTGTATTCATAAGAATCAAAGAAATCTCTTTATTTAATGAAAAGAAAATTCTCAATTTGAATGAAGAAAAACGTGGTGTGTCAGATTCACTTCTCTGACAAACTGCCTGTTATTACATCTCTGAAATGGCAGAAAGACAAAATATTTAGAACTAAAACACACAGAAAACTTGTGGAATGAACTTGGAGGTACGTAGAGGGTAGTTTATAGATCCAGAGAAAAGAAAATCATTTAAAAATTCCAAACAAACATTCAATTTGTAAGCTCAGAGAACAAAAGAACAATTGTCAAAAAGAGCAAAAATAAGAGCACAATAACCTAAAATACAGCAAAAAGAACATGAGACTTGACAATCAAACACCACTAACAACAACAACAAAAATGCTTTTTTTTTTTTTTTTAAGAAATGATTCTTACAGGCTAATTTTGAGCCAGACCAAAGGCACAAACATTGAGAGCTGCAAATCCCCACCACAGTTACAAACTTCCTAAAGAGCATAAAGGCATGCCTGCAATCGACACAGAGTGAGTGTGAGTCCTGAAAATGGGTAGTCTTGTGGGAAGCATACATGACTGACTCAAAAAAAATAAACAAAACTGCATGGTCACACTCAATTTGTTCCCTAACTGTTGGACGGCATGAGAAACATTGTAGAGAGGAGAGAAACACAGACTGCCTCTTACACTCATTAGTATGAATTTGACATCCTAGAGATCTACCAGGAGAAAGAACTGGAATCCTATTTCACTCATGAAAACAAAAGCAAGTTAAACAAAATAGGGCTGGAGCCCTTACTGGGAGAATGAACCAAGGTAAGAAGTAAAACAGCTAAAGAGAAAGATCAGAACTAGAGGACACTGTCTGCTATGGTAGAGCGCTGGCTTTGGTTCCCAGCACCTACATGGGCTCATGACCATTTGTAGCTACAGCTCCATGAGATCTGATGGCTCCTTTGCAGTCTGTGGCCACCAGGTACTCATGTTGCACACATACATTACATGTGGTACATATACATATATGTGGTACACAGACATACATGTGGTGCACAGACATACATGTGGCACACATACATATGTGTGGTGCACATACACACAAGCAGGTAAATACATATTGAACAATTAAAAAATTAAAGTAAAATATTTTTAGGTAAAAATGGACTTAGTGAGTTATATGTGTGCATTTGTGCATGCCTCTCTGTGTGTGTATGAGTGTGTGTGTGTATGTGTGTGTATGTGTGTGTGGTGTGTGTCTAACAATAGTAATTAAAGAAGAAGTCATGAATTTGACAGAGAGCAGGGAAAACAGCAGGAGTTGTGAGAGAAGAGTTGGAATTGACATAAATACAGAATTCCTACGTCTTAGCGAGTGTGGTGGCGCATGCATGCCTTAACCTTAGCATTAGAGGCAGAGGCAGGTGGATCCCTGTAAATCTGCGGCCAGACTGAATCACTTATTGAGTTCCAGGCCAGCTAGGACTATGGGATCCTGTCTTAAAGACAAAACAAACAAACAAAAAGAAAGTCTCAAATTAAAAATTAAATATTAATTAAAAATACACACATTGAAGCAAGGGATGAGATGGTTGTCATCATCCCAATAGATTTTAGAAAGTTTACACGAAACATAAGAGCTCCTCAGGAAAGATAACTGTGAGGACTTAAAGTAAACACGTCGCATAAGGGCGAGTCTTAGCCATACTGCCATCTTTCTGGAAATGAGACAAGAAAGACGTTTCATCACACACTTCCATCTCTCTGGCAGCCCTGGTCAGAGCACTGAGGCAGCGGGAGAACCAGGAGGCCCAGAGGGAGGAAGCGCCCTCTGACTGTTCATTAGAAAACACTAAGCTGTCCCAGCATAAACCTTATCAGAACTGATAGGGGAAAGCCTGGATAGAATTTAGGATTTCTGCAGAGAAGATGGACCTGGGAAGTTCTCCGTTCGGCATCTCAGGAAACGGAGATGTGGCAGAACAGAGTTCACGTGGCAACGCCAGGCAAGTGAAGCGAAAACGTTCAGAAAGGAGAAAAGCAGGGAGGGGGGGCACTCAGCGAGCTGAGGAGAAAGCAGGGGGCACTGCTGACGGCACGAAGGAGCCCAGACAAACACTGCACTGCAGAAGCTCGCCCAGGGACACGCTCCCCCACAGCCATCTGTGGATGTGCTCTGGGCTGCGACCTAAAAGAATGTTTCTTGAAAAATCAAAATTAATACAGAATGTACAGAAGAATAAAGATCAATAAAACCACTAAAAAGAACCAATTTGTTAAATTATGTTATTAATATGATTTCACGCAGATTGAAACCCAGGGTGACTGAGCAGAGATACTAATAAATAGAGCAGGGATCCCTGAGTATCGAATCAAATATGAAATTGTTTCAGTCCCTCATATGAAATAGTACTTACGGTAAAACTGAAAATCTCAGTTTTAGGGAAAATGTAAAATACCCTTGTAATAAGAGAGGGCCATCTATGATATGTCTGAAATAAGACTAAAACATGCCGTACATCTGCGGCCATCTCCGGGCCACAGTGTGCAGCTGCAACTGTGTGCTTGCTGCAGGAGTCGCTGCTCAGAGAAATGCAGACTCATGCTCTGACTGCAGTCCTGCCACGAAAGCCTGGTGGCCCAGGGGAATTCCGAGCATGTACCTAAGCTGCACGCAAGGATGCAGCTGGCAACTGAGAGGACGGTGGAACGGGACTTAGCAGTCACCCGCAGGCGAGGTTTCCGCATACCCGGGAATTAGTCAGCAAGTAAAAAGCAAGGAGACTACTCTTGATGGGTTAACGTGGTTAAATATCAAAGCCAGCATGGAGTTTAAAAACCAGGGGCAGAAAAATACACGTCTGTCTGGCACTACTGTGCTTCTTTGCAGCACAGTCATGTTCCTACGCAGTTGTTATGGAGAAGAGAACAGCTGGGGGACCAAAGGGATGCTGGGAAGGCCTTGAGCCAGCTCTGCTTTGCTAGGAAACAAGAATGATCTATGATTTTAGCTCTACACGTCTGTCCCTTCATCTGTCCCTTCCATCTCACTAAAACTGGAGCACCAAGTTGTATTCATGCAAACTTGCAGCTGCAGGTAAGCATCTGCCTTCCATGTGACTTTTGCACTTGTTTGGATTTTTCAATCTTTTCCTAGCAAAGAATTAAAGATGGCAATTGAGAAGGGAGGTGTACCAGAAGCTATTAATTTTAGTAATGATATTACTCATTAAATGGAGTAAGAAATGCTGAGGGAGACTACCTCCATTTCCCAGCAAATACCCACCCGACATTTTATTATTTTTATGAGGCATTTAAAAATTAATAACATAAATCCATTTATTAAGAATTAAGTGCTTTCAGAAGGATTAACAAAGAGTGTATAAACCGTCTTTTTTAAAACCCATGCTTACTTCTAGATTTCTACCGTGTGGTTCCTGCAATCTTTCATCTGCCTTATGCTTTTCCTGGGGGGTAACTTTATAAGCTGGGACTCTTAGAATTTAAATCTTCATCGTCAACTCAGTAAAGTAGCACGAGGAGAGAGGTCAGAGTTTATTGTAAAGTAATGATCCCGCCTCATTCTTAGACACATCGGCTGCTCTGTATGAGTTACAGCTTCCTGTTTTTGTATTTATTAACGAAGGCTAGTGTTTCCTTTCACTGTAACACGTATACAATACGAACTATAGTGAGCTGAGAGTTAGAGAGGGAAGCAAGTGGTGGAGCCATCACGTGGCGTGTGGCTTTGAAGGAGGAGATCCCCATGGGCTCAAGGGTGGTTCTCAGTGGAACTGTTCAGGAGAGATCAGGAAGTGTGACCTTGCTGGGGTAGGTATGGCCTTGTTGGAAGTGGGTTTTGAGTTTTTAAAAGCCCGTGGTTGTCTGTCTGTCTGTCTGTCTGTCTCTGTCTCTGTCTCTGTCTCTGTCTCTCCCTGATGTAAACTCTCAGCGACTGCTCCAGTGCTATGTCTGCACACCGCCATGCTCCCTCACCATGGTGATCACAGACTCACCTTCTGAAACTAGTAGCAACCTCCCAGTCAGATGCCTTCTCCTGTAAATCGCCCTGGCCATGGTGTCTCTCTATAACAACAGAACTTGGTCAAGCATCCATGTCTTCAAATGCGTACAGTGGTCAAGAGAGGGGAGATTTGATGTCTGAGATAAAAGAGTCTTTTAATTGGACAGAAAGGGGGGAGGTGTCGTGGATAGTCCTGGGCTTGTATTTTGATGCTAATTCCACTCCTCAGAGGGGCTGCAGATGAGGAATTGCCTTGTGAATCTTCTCCCCACCTTAACTTTTCTTTTTGTTTTTGTTTTTGGTTTTTTTTGTGTGTTTTTATTTTCTATATTCTTTGTTTACATTCCAAATGATTTTGTCTTTCCCCGTTTCCCCCTCCCCATAATATATAAATATACTGATATTCTGGTATTTGATAAGAACAGAATTTGGCTAAGAAACAGGCTGAAACTTCCCATACCTGTTTTTTACTGGGCTCTATAGGAGCATGCACTAGGCCCCTGTTGCTGTCTCAGGACTGTGTGGACTTGGCTTGTGTCAGGAGCTATGGTCCTGGTGGATAAGCCAGATTCTGTGAGCTCTAACACATAACTTGCTATTCTGACTCCTTTCGCCTTACTGCATGGCTGATCCCAAGCCAAGAAGGACAACAGTATCCCTAGAAGCCAGGTGCCATCCCCAGTGAACCAGAGGTGAGGGTAACAGAAGCTGAAACAGGGTCCACAAGTAGGGTCTGACTCTCTTACAGGAGGCTGGGGGAGCAAGAGATGGTCTTAAAAGCAGATTGTGCCTGCACTGCCGAGGGTTACTCCAGCTTTTTAATAGTGACATTATCATCTACTCCCATTCCAGGCCAAGAAATTGTAGCTTAGGAAAAGCAATGTCCCAGGAAGGATGGACACCTGAAAACTGTGGTTTTAAAATGTGTTCTTTTTAAGAGACAGACTTTGGGAGGACTGGAAGGAGGCTCCCCCGTTTCACCTCTGTTATTTCTCCTTTAACAACAAAACTGGTGATCTTAGTTTTTAGCTATTTAACAGGATTTTACCCCAAAAGACACTTGTGGACACACACTTTGAAAGTGATAGATTTAAGGAAACCCAGGCATGGTTGTTAGGACTTCCCCTGTTCTCATTGCTTCTGTTACTGGCTTTCTCTTTCTCAGTGCATCGGGTCGCCTTGAACTAAGCCTAGCAAACAGCTCCAACGTGCTTCATGTCCGACGTGCCTCTACAACAGCCTAAAGCATCCTGAGAGACGTCAAGGTCACAGCAGACAGGAGACCAGGAAGCGTTCACACCAATCTTCCAGACTGGCTTGTCCAGGCAATGTGAGGAGAGTCTGTTCCTCTTAGTTAACTCTTAGTCATGAACCTGCCTGACACCACAAGGTTTCCTCATAGAAACAAGTCTTCCCGGAATCAAGAAGAGAAAGCACAACTGTGTTTTCATACTAGATCCATTTTACTTTCCCAAACGAGGTGGTCATTCCCAGAGAAGAGATCGGATCTGCCTTGACTTCCCTTGTTGTACAGCTGACCAGAATCCACTCTCGCTTGAAATGGTCACAGTAAAATAGTGTGGCACCATCTCACCCTTTCAGCGTGCTCACTTTACCTGCTCGGTTACCAGAGTTGTAAATTTATCATTGTCCACACAATTATAATACTTTAGAATAAATGGGGATTGGTAGATACCAAAATGTATTGTAAGGTTATGAAACTATCTCCAACCTTTCTGAATCAAGAAGCAGACCTTTAGCATATGACTGTTCTGAGAACTTCCAAGAGTTAGAAACACTACAGGTCTAAGGTTCCCTTTCATTGCTGGGGATTCAAACCCAACTTTGGTGACTCGTGAAAAAAAAAGTTAACGATTCCAAGGAGACACTGTCTCTAAGAGGTGGAGTGTATAACTATAATTTATGTTTTATTTCTTGTTCTCCATGAATATTTTCCTCAGGTCGTCCCCCACAAGGGCATTCAAAAGTGAAGGCTGCCTTCTGCCTTTCCATTCTGACACACCAGGCACGATATCTACCCACTGTAAGGAAAGCCATGCTTCCTCTCTCTAACTTATCCAAGTGTTTCCAGTCATAAAAGTCCAAGACTCTGCAGGCCTCAAATGTCAAGTGGAAATTTTCTAGAAGTCTCCAGGTTTATGCGCTAATTAAACATGAAATGATCGCTATCCACACAAACAAGGAGCTACTATTTTTCTACAAGGTTAATTTGGTAAGTTTAGCACATTAGTATTGGCTGTGAATAACTGTCACATTTTCAGACTGACATCTTCCTATTGTCGACGTGATGGTACTAAGAACTACATAGGGGCATTAGTGTGGCACACCTTTGGTGGGTTGTTTGTGAGGGGAAGAATGCTCTCCCCCATGTGGGCAGTACCATTCCGTGGACTAGCACCCTGGTCCAAATGAAGAGTGAAAAGGAGAGAACAGCCGTGATCCTGGTACCCCCTTCCTCTGTTCCTGACTCACTGACACACTGGGCCCAGCTGCTCCCACCCTCAGCCCTCCCAGCCATGGCAGACTGCATCTCTTCCAACCCGGAAACAAAAGGAGCTCCTTCCATGGCTCCAGCTGCATATGCAGCAGAGGATGGCCTCATCTGGCATCAATGAGAGGAGAGGCCCTTAGTCCTGTGAAGGCTCGATGCCCCAGTGTAGGGGAATGCTAGGGCTGTGAGGCAGGAGTGTGTGGGTGGGTGGGTGGGGGAGCACCCTCATAGCAAAAGGGGGAGGGAGATAAGATAGGGGGTTTGCTGAAGGGAAACTGGGAAGGGGGATACCATTTGAAATGTAAATGAATAAAATAACCAATAAAAAGAAAAAAGAAAAAAAGTAAACCCTTCGTAACTCAAGCTCCTTCTCTTAGGTATTGCGCCACAGGAAGGGTAAGCATTGGAAAGATGAGGGACCACAGGAACTAGCAACCAGAGAAGAACTAGGGCCCTCATCACATCGGAGAGAGCCAGGCTGGAGAGAAGGGGGAGGGAGAGGGAGGTTGGGAGGGAGAGGGAGAGGGAGAGGGAGGGAGGGAGGGAGGGAGGGAGAGAGAGAGAGAGAGAGAGAGAGAGAGAGAGAGAGAGAGAGAGAGAGAGCTAAATTTCCCAGGACATTGAACACACGCAGTGTTGAGTGCTGAGATTTTTGCACAGTGCATTTAAAGAACTTTAATATCCCTTAGTTCAAAGCCTGAAATATCTATACTCATCTCAGAACTTTCCCGTTAATTGATGTTAATTTTAATATTTTCCAAGAAATGGCTTAATCCAGGGATTTGGTAAAGAACCCTAGGACAACAGAAAAATTCTCAGAGTTTCATTCAAAGTCAAGCATGCCTGTGAAGACATGTGGAGAGTGTGATTTCACTTTCAGATGTCTGTTCAAGGTCATTACCAGTAACAAGATTAATAACGGAGGTTTTCATTGACAAAATGCCATGGGAATCTATAATTTTTAGATGATCAAATAGCCCTGAAAAGCTACTGCTTAGAGATGATTAAGGGTATGAGCCAAGAGGATTACTACCGAGACCCTTTGTCAAATAACCCGCGAAGCAAGCGAGGGATCTCGAGGCAGAATTACACACATCGTCAAACTGGCTCTCAAAGAGACACACGTGGGCTTTCTCCAACCCCTGAGCTTTAGATATTCTTAGACTGTCTTGTTCCTAGAGTCATGAAATTTCTATTCTTCTCATGCACAAAAGGCCACATCTATACCTCCATTCTAGAGAGAACACATTTGCATATCTATGCATGAGAGACAGCTTGATTCATCCATCAGTGCTGGTGGGTGGGAAGGTGGGGGTGAGGCTTATATCTCTAAAGCATAATTACTAACACCTTCCAGGGAGGTTAGCTTGCTAAAATGAAGTATGAATGAAACCTACCCCTGGGCGATGCTGTAATGTAAAGCATCTCTCCAGGGTGAGGCTTTGGTAAGTGTAACAGAGTAACACCTGGGCCAGCATCCACAGGACCTGAACTGCATACAGTTGGCTAACCCAGAGGCCAGCACCTCCAGTCCTGAGTTGTGTGCGACTGAACGGGTGACATTGCAGTCAGTATCAACAGCTACAGGGTGGTGTGTGACAGCATAACTGAGGGCTCAGTGTCCAGACCCCCTGAATTATGTGTGCCATGGTAACATAGGTGCAAGCATCTACCGTTCCTACCTTTTGTATTCATCTTGATTCTGGAGGCAGCAATTCACAGTGTTTATCAGAAAACCAAACAAACGACTGTACAGCGACTTGGCCAGGAGGTCTCGGTAAAACGCAGCAATCTGGGTGGTGTGTCGACGTATTATCACGTCTCCTGGAACGGTGAAAGGAAGATGAGAATTGAGGACACTGGTCCCCTCATTAGAAGCAAACACAACCGACTATGTCCCACCCACTCTCTATGACATCCGCACACGTCTAAAAATGTTTAAAAAGGCACTGAGGTGGTGCCTGTCAGTTATCAACATCTGAAGTGTCAGGCACCTTGACTTCTTACTAGGACTTCTGCACACACCACTGCACCTCTCTGCAACTGCTATTTCCTCTCAGTTGGAGAGCTAGCTCAGGGTCCTGCGAGTGAGCTTTCTGATAACAGCTCACTGGCTGGGCAGTGAACTGGACCAGGGCATTTGACCACTTGCCTGTCTGGGAAGTAATGATCAAATCAATCAGAATGTGCTTGTGGGTGTAGGGGGCAAGACTGGACCTTCAGGAGGAAGACCCTGTCATTGTCAACTGGAGTGATGGGAGTCCCGAGAGAGGGGGACTTTATGAATTTAAGGCCAGTGAAGGGACTCGGGACAGACAGTTAGGGTGACCTGGGGTGCAGGCAGATCCAATATAGTACTCCCAGATGAGACAGTGTGTGAATGCTGGGCTCATGAATTCTTGCCTGTGGCCTTGGCCAACAGGGCGTGTCCTTAAGTCTCAGGCTGAGCAGGTGGCAGGGATGGGAGAGTCCCCCAGTTGGCTGGAGGGATAGGAAAGAGAGAGGAGTCACCACTAAGACAAAATAGAACTTCATTGTCTTGAAAGAGCAAGGTCAAGACCGTGGGTGTGGTGCAGCCCTCTAAGGTAGGGGATAAGTGCTGCCTTCCAGATGTTTCCACCAAAGTTCCGGCTTCACGCGGTTGAGGAGCTTTGAAGAGTGGGCAACGTGGCAAGAGGAGGGAGGGTGGTATGAGCGGAAGGAACTGCGTGGTAAGTGACCAGCGAATTTAACATGCGTACTTTGTTGGTTTTGTCTGTCAAGTTGACACAAGCTAGTGTCACCGGAGAGGAAGGAGCCTCGGTTGAGGACATGCCTCCCTAAGATTCAGCTGTAAGGTGTTCTATCCATGACGGATCCATGGGGGAGGCTCAGCCCATTGTGGGTGGAGCCATCCCTGGGATGGTAGTCCTGGTTCTCTAAGAAAGCAGGCTGAGGAGGCCAGTAAGCAGCACTCCTCCATGGCCTCTGCATCAGCTCTTGCTCCAGGCTCCTGACCCCACTGAGCTCCTGCCCTGACTTCTTTCAATGATAGACTATACTCTGGATGTATAAACTGAATAAACCCTTTCCTCCCCAACTTGCTTTTGGGTCACGGTGTTGAAACATGTCTTGAAAAAGACACAATAAAGGCCCCTGCACCTTGAGAACATCATGTGCTTGGTGCTTGACAAAGCTGGAAGCAGAGGTGTGGATGGGGACTCGGCTAAGAACAGCCATGGAAGGGAGCCTGGAAGTCTGTCCTACGGGGAGGAGCTTTCTCTAAGAAAATTGGTGTCTCTGAAGGACTGTTGCCCAGAGGTGAGAAGCTCATTTCCAGTTCATTCCCGGGGAAAGAGGGGAAGTGAGCAAAGTCCAGAGGAAAATGCGAACAGAGGTTATTATTGTGATGCTGGGCAGGAAGGAGGGGGCATGGGGGCGGAAGCCCTTCGGGGCCGGAGGGATCTCATCTGCTTGGTAGAGAAGGGCGAGAGGTAAGGGGAGCCAGCAGGACCTCGGTGACCTCCCATGATCCGGTCAGGGCGGATCATGGAGAAACTCAGTATGTCGACTAGTTTGGAAGGGGCCTCCTAAGCAGTAGGGGTCATTAGCCAAGTGTCAACATCCCTGCAAGCCAGACCCACGAGGCAGCTGCTGAGCTCAGCGTACAGAATGCTGGGAGAGGCTAGCCCTCACACCTGTAAAGAGGAAGGCTGAAGAAGGGCACAGAACCTGGATTCTCAGTGAACAGCTGAAGCACACGCAGGAGCGCCAGTCTCCTGTGCGCCGAGCAGACCCCACACCAGTGGCACAGGGAGCAGGCACACACGGAGGGCGGGAAGCCACCTCGTGAGGGTAGACAGCCTCTTTACCAGTGACTTGGCCTCTGTGGTGATTAACCCCTTTTAATCTGACTGCTTTCCTCCCTGAGGAGAGTAATAGTTCTGCCCGCCTCCTGACCGGTCATGAGATCAAAAATGACAACCTTTGGAGAATTTGGCTCTATGCCATCCCCTCATAAACCCCAAATAAATGACAGCCCCCATTCTGAGCGGCACAGGCAGAGAGTAGGCTGCCCCACCCCCCGCGAAGGTCCATGTTTTATGAGAATACATCCTCTTAGATTGATGGCTTTGTTTTTCTGAACTGACAGGTTGATTAGGAAGGGGGCTGGTTACTCAGAACGATCTCCCGGGAGCGTGGTAGAATTCTCACACGGTGACGGGGACCAAACGGGCTTGCAGTGCTATCTTCTGGCACTCAGTCCATGCCAACAGTTTCCCCGTGTGGAAGCAGGCCAGCCTGTGCCTAATTCCCCATCCTGAAAGGAGCCCAGGAACTGTACAGAGGTGGACGTCAGCTTGCGCAAGGACTTACCTTTAAAATACTGAATATCAGTTGTTAAGGCGGATGCCAGCTCGTCTGTTGACACTTGCAACATGCCTGCCACTGAAAACAAAACAGGCTGTAAATAAGAAAGCTCCGTGCATTTCGACACGAAGAGCACCGCACTGTGTGATCTTTGTGTACATGCTACATGTAGACACGTTAAAAAGAAGGAAAGCAACTTCTACTCTCTGGGTTAAACTCGTCTAGAGAAGTGCCTTCGTACTCCAGACACTGATAGGACTTCGTGTGTCTGTCTGGATTCAGTAAGGACACATTCTCCCCTTCACCACCCTCGTAGATAGGGCCAGATTATTTTTTTTCCAAATTTCTTATTAAAATAACTTTGAAACAGGCAAGAATAGGCCATTTATTGAAAGCCTGTGGTTTGAGGATATTTTAAAAAACTAGGTGTGACCATGAAGGCAATATCAAAGAAGAGGGAGCTTTGGAACACGGTATTTAAAAGAAGTAATGGTGAATTTATAATGTTTAGCTAATGACGCCTCTCCAAATACTGTGTGGATGGACGGCGGTGGGGGCAAAGACTATTCCCATGCCATCACATGAGCTGAGGTATATGCTTACACCCCTATGCTGTAGGTGTGGTGTGGCAGAATGGGACCACGAAGGCACATTTGTCAGCCACCCCCTTTAGAGAAAAGAAAGAGGTTCTCCCCTCCCCCCCAGGACTTCAGACCCAGCCAGGCAGTGATCATTGCGGCAAGAGCCTATTTTGTGCTGTGTCTCCATCTACTGGCAGCACTGTGAAACTGCGCCCCGACGACGTTCCCATCCAGGTGGCGCTCCACTGACCTTGTTCGAGAAGCTGGAGGTCAGAGACAAAGGCCGAGTCCGCTTCCGTCAGCGCGGTGAACTGAATGTCTCCGATGTGTAATATCGCCGATAGGATAACGAACAGGTTCTCCACCTCCTAGGTGTTTACAGAGAACAGACAGGATAATTCAGAGGCGGGAGCTCCAAGCCACAGGGAGCGCCCCGGGGGGGTGGGGTGGGGTGGTGGCTTTGCCGCTCTTCAGACCCACGGAGGCTCACTCATGACACTGCTCCACATCAGATCTGAACTCAGTGTGAGTGGCCCTAAATTGCCGTTCTGATGCGAATCAGTGTGTCCTGGGCAATCATTATTCAAAAAGAAATCTATTGTGCTTGTAGTCAAAGCTCTGACAGGAAGCACACTTCTGGCCCAAGCTTTTCTTTCACATGGGTGCAGGGAACAGGAGAGGAGGGTCTGGAAGCCTGGAACTGAGGGAAGAGTAGGGTCTGAAGCTGGAATTGTCATTTTCCCATCTTTAACGTGAGCACCTGGAGATACTGATCTCAAGGAATTCCTAGGTCTAGCGTTCTATAATTATGGTCAAAAGGCAGGATTTCCCACTGGACTCTGCAAGGTGGTCACCTCTGCACAGGCAAGGAGGGCCCACACTGTTCTTGGGGGGTTTTATGATTCATTCAGTAAGGGAGACAGAGCTTTGAAAGTTCACTACAACCCACTGTATAACACAGTGAAACTGAATCAGAGGAAACCTCCCCGTGGAAGGAGGAGGCCGGGGGCCCTGCCTCTGTCTGCAGTGGTGCAGTGGTGCAGTGGTGCAGTGGTGCAGTGGTGTCCTCCTGCCTTGCCAGCTTGCCTGCTGCCTCAGATGGGGTGCAGAGATGGAGGCTCCTCTGCGGAGCAGTCTCAAAGAACCACACGCCCGTGCAGGTTTTGGTCTAGGAACCACAGGCCCGTGCAGGCTCTGCTCTGAAGGCCTTATCTGCCAGGAATACTATTCTTTGGATTGTCATGGACTGAGGCCACCAGTCCGAAGTGGAGTAAGTTTTGTTCCTCACATTGCTCTAAAGGCTTACTACGATGAAGGGATGGACATCGGGCTGTTTGTGTAAATGCACTGCCATCTCGATCAGCTATGCCAGTCAGCAGGTGTGTTTTGCCTGTCCTGCCTTTGAGGATCAACTGTGGAACTTGATCGATGTTTCCAAGTGGACAATATTTTGGTAAAATGGCATCCTGCCCCTGTCTGCCTTCCTGTTTACTGTGGGATCTAGAAACTTCAGGTTGGGGAGTGAGCACAAGAAAAGAGACATCAAGGAAGTCAGCACCAATACAACGCACACAAGTGGGCAGGGCCAGGAAAAGACAGAGATGGAGAAATTGAATAACCAAGCCCAAAGGAACAAGACATCAGACTGCCTCTCACTGCAGAATTCCACTCTCGGAAAGGTGTGGCCCGGTTGAACAAAGTGTCTCAGTTACTCCACTTAGGCTGAGCCATTTGTCGACTGTCCTATGTGCTTCCTCGGGCCCCCCACCCCTGCTGCCCAAGACTGTGGGCAATCGTGACTCACAGCCTTCGGAGAAAGGAAAAGGGGTTCACTCTTCAGCCTACATCTGTGATCAAGAGCTGTGGGCATGCCGGGCTCTGCAGTGACCTCTCGCTAATTGTTCCTGAGGACTTGGCTATAATCTAAAATATTTCCACACTGAGGGAGTGGAGCTAACACAGCAGGAAAACAGAAATGACATCTGAGAACATCCTCAGGGCCTTAATCATTTGTGTCTAATTCTTGGGACCAGACCCGTTCAGAGCGGTAACCTCTAACCACGTGGCTATTTAAATTTCTTTAAGCGCCCAGTAGAAGGCTACCAGTCCTAGGCAGCCTGGCTTGACCACAGGCCTCTCTGTTATCTTAGAAATTTCTCTGGCACAGCAGTGGGCTAGAATTTTCCATGCACTCTCTAGCCTGCTAGAGAAGATACGTAAGTGATTACATTAGTTTGCAAGGTGACTATTTTAACAGCATGATTTCTTCAGACTGGCCAATTTCCTCCTCATGGTTCAGATGACACAGCTGTCTGGTTTGTTCTAGATATGTATTTGAAAGGGTTTTTCTATTTCTATTGAAAATGGTAGGTCTAGAGAGCTGGCTCAGTGTTTTGGAGCATGACTGCTCTGGGAGAGGATGTGGTTTTGATTCCCAGTATCCACAAGATAGTTTATAAACTGTATGCAACTCCAGTTCCAAGGGACACAATACACTCTTCTGTCACCCCTAGGCACTATATGGAAGCACAACTCCCATATGTATGAAAGAAAGAAAGAAAGAAAGAAAGAAAGAAAGGAAGGAAGGAAGGAAGGAAGGAAGAAAGAAAGGAAGAAAGAAACAAAGAGGCAAACAAATGAAACAACATCAATGCCTTGTTACTGTATCTAGTATCTATCTCTGCATTGTTGCTGTATCTAGTGTCTCTGCCTTGTTACTGTATCTAGTATCTATCTCTGCATTGTTAGTGTATCTAGTGTCTCTGCCTTGTTACTGTATCTAGTATCTATCTCTGCATTGTTACTGTATCTAGTGTCTCTGCCTTGTCTACAACCCTTTCATCCTGTTCGCCTCCTGCCCATGCTGGGCAGTCAGTACCAGGAGGCCATGTGAAACCTGTTTTCTGCTGAAACATTGTCAGAGCTGGCAATAACCCATGGGATACATTGAGGTTCAGGAAATGGTTTGGGGCAAGTGACTCTATAAACTGGTAGAGGCCAGTTTTCCATGTGATGCCCTGATAAGGGGACTCACCAAGGTGCTGAAGCCCATTACATTCAGAGCATGTTTCAGAGCTGCAAGTCTGTCCTTGTTCAGAGACCGCTCTGCCGTAGACACGTCTTCCTGCACGCCTTGGCTCATATACCTGTTAGGATAAACATGTGGCATTATGACTTGGCTTGGAGTCAAGTGCTGGTGGTAAAAGGTTACCTCATCGATACCTGATCTCTGTCATAGTGGAAATCACCTGGGCATTGTGTACCCAGGTGTTTACAAAGCTACTTGGGAGCACATGATGTTTCAGGAAAGCAGACAGTTATTCCAGTACCAGAATATCATCATACTGCAGACACGGGACTCACCTTATCTGAACCCTTCCTTGTGAGGGGAGATGGTCACCAGCATGCTATGAACTTCATATAGGAAGCTGGCAGGTGTTGAAGCCGGCATTGCAAGTCACATTTGCATGAAAGATGCTTAATATATACTAATGTATTATCCCTGCTTGCCAGTAGCATTTAATTTTAAGGTTGCTGATTGATTCCCTTTGCTTTACAAACACCGAGGCACTGATTACCAAATGCAGGCATGCCAAAAAGCTGAGGACACCAACCATAGAGACAAAGGTCTCCTCCAGGAAACTCATCGGGAATAAGTTAGACACCCAAGGCAGAGACCAGAGGTGAGCTGGCAACAGCATAGCTAATGACCTGAGTGTGCGTGGTGCACGGTGCTTCTAAGTGTGGAGGAAGCAGATAGGCACCAGGAGGGAACGCTGTGGAGGAGCAAGGCTACCTCGGGACAGTCAATGGCTAAGTAAGAAAGGACCTAGCTTGCAAGTAATGCCCATGTCCCAGGAACTTGCAGAAACATGTATGAAGTGACACAAGATTACTCATACATGGTGTGCACAAGATACACAAAGCAAGGTGAGCAGGATGGGAATCTAGGGTGAGCACAACAAAGGTTGCCAAGGCGGGAGGAGGAGCTGGGGCTCATGTTCAGCAAGAGGAGAGAACCCCTGGGAGGCGGGGTAGGAGCGGAAGAGGGGCATCCTGAGCCAGAAGCGGAAGGGAAGAGGGGTGTTCAGGAGATGGAGTGGCAGAAGGAAGAGTGCACTGGATGGTCTTGGGTGTCAGCTTGACACAAGCTGGAGTTAGCACAAAGGAGCCTCCCTTGAGGAAATGCCTCCATGAGATCCAGCTGTGGGGCATTTTATCAATTAGTGATCAAGGGGGGGGAAGGCCCATTGTGGGTGGTGCCATCCCTGGGCTGGTGGTCTTGGGTTCTATAAGAAAGCAAGCTGAGCAAGCCAGGGGAAGCAAATCAGTAAGTAACATCCCTCCATGGCCTCTGCATCAGCTCCTGCTTCCTGCCCTGCTTGAGTTCCAGTCCTGACTTCCTTTGGTGATGAACAGCAATGTGGAAAGTGTAAGCTAAATAAACCCTTTCCTCCCCAACTTGCTTCTTGGTCATGATGTGTTGTGCAGGAATAGAAACCCTGACTGAGACAGGGAGGAAGTCTAGGTGCAGACAGAAGTCAGGTTAAGGCTGTGCAGGGAAGGGGCTGGGTTGGGAGGAAACAGTTAGGATGCTTCGTATCCGGTGTCAGTGTCCTTGGGGCGTTAGATCTGGTCCATCCACCAGGGATCGTTATAAAGGGGATATCTTTTGGGAAAAAAAAAGTTTCATGTTTGTATCAATCATGCCAAATTTAAAATAAACGGTTAAGGTTTAAGCCACAGCCATAGAGATAACAGCTATAACGGAACATTTAGCTTGTGAGTACAGGTTGTGGGGTCAACACTCAGTTAATAAAAAAAATAAGTATAAACAACAAACATTAGGGTGTAGTAGCACACACTTAGAATCCCAGTGCTTTGGAACTGAGGCAGAACATTCAGGACTTCGAGTTTAGCTTGGAGTAACTAAGGTGTGAGAGGCTAGCCCAGATTACATGAGGTCCTGTCTCAAGAAAACAGTCAGCAAAGTGGACATGAATACATTTCTATCCAAAACTGAAGGACCCTCTGCTTTGCCGGAGTATCCAGAATGATAGCCAAGAATGGTATTTCATAATTCCCAGCAGACTGTGCCTCATCACGAGGTAGCTGGTGATAAAAAAATTACATGTTTATATTTTATTTATTAAAGGTAGTAATTTTCCCATTGACACCTCTCATCATGAGGCCACACACAAAGGCACAGAAATATTGAAAAGTGTTCCTGGGAAAGTATGGGAGCTGAGCATCTCCAAGGAGGCTCTACCCTAAGGAACATTTAATCCCCACTTTACTCTGTGGATGTGGAGCAAGCATTTGGGGAACTACTCTCAACAGAAAGCTCCCCCCCCACCCCCGCCCCGTTCTGTCTCATGCTGACTGTGGGGTGATTGTGCTTTCCACATACGAGAGGGTTTCCTGGGTAGGGCTGGGAGGGGGAAATCAGTCAGCATGTCAAACACTGACAACACCCTGACCACAACTGACAACAGTTAAGTCACCAAGGGATCCCAATACTATAGAAACTTTCTGAGACAGTCTGGCATCGTGGAGCAGCTTCTGCCACAGTTTCACCACTCCCTCAGATGGAAGGAAAAGGGGACAAGCACAGCTTTTTAAATAGTAATTTTCCCCAGTCAGGGATCATGTGTGTCACATGACAGTGGCCTCTGCAGACTCTGTTACCTTTAAGGGGATGACTTAGGGTTGTACTTGGATTTCCCTGTAGTTTATCCCAGCGCTTGACAGACTTCACCCCACCACCCCATCACAGCGGCTCCACGCACCTCAGTAAACACATCTGGAACAGATTACTGGTCTCTAACTTAACTCACTAATCAATGGCCACTCTGGAGTCTAACCTTCCCACTCAGAGTTCAGGGTCTTCTGTGTCACCCACGAGTGACAGCCACGCTCTTATGGCAGGAACAATCTACATTGACATCTCCCTTGTAAATTCACATATAACAAGGTGCAGGGCCATTCAATGGCCACATAGGGGTATTAAAACTAGCCCCTTGCCGAAAGCCTTTATGTTTCAAGACTGGTGGGTCAGGAGAACATTCTAGGTGCTACTTTTCCCATAGGGTTGGAGAATGTCATTTAAAGGCTACATGTTCTTTTGTAATCTGGGCTCCACCTTCTCCTGGAAGCCTATATACTTAATAATGTAAGTTTATATTATATAGTATATAAGGACACAGAAGAGGAAGCTTTTGCTCGTTGCCCGCTTGCCCTTGCCTTGCGACCAGGTCCATTCCTGCACTGTTATTGGAACCTTCGCCAGGATTCCGGCATATATGGAAGACCAGCTGAAATATCTAGCCATGTGGACTGAACAACTACTAGATTCTCGGACTTTCTGCTCATACCTAGCTATTGTTGAACTATCTGGACCACAGCTGCTAAGCTATTCAAATACCACCCCCCCACACACATATAATATTACTATATAATTGAATATTATATAACTGTATATACTAAATTAACAATGATATATGTTATATTTATATATTATGTTATATATACTTATATTCCATATATAAATTAAATATGTGTTATATTTAATGTATATGACATTAAAGATGCCATATGTGGGCACAGCCACCCACATCTTTGCTGTGACCCTATCTATGAGGAGAGAGAGCAGGGACGGGGTTTAGCTTGGGACTTCCTGCTTTGTTAATGCCTCCCATCTGGCTCTTCTTTCTCAGTGATTTGTTTGTTTTGTTTTGTCTTGTTTTTTTTATTGAATATGTCCACTTGACTTCCTCAGGTGAATATTTGTGAGCTATATGTTTTCAACACAAACACATTCCCTCTACAATAGCATTCACATGCCATGTTATGATAATCACTTTTCAGATAATAAAAGCAGTGCCAAGAAAGTTTAAACCCAAACTCACTGGTGGGACTACAAGTCCCAGGATGTAGCTAATTACTTGTTGTTTTCTTTATTCTAAGATGTTTTGAACCACTCAGCTATATTCCTGCCTACATCCACGAAAAGCCTTCATAAAATGATGAAGGATGTCCCAATAACAAATAACACTCCCAATAATTTGTCGCTGGACATAGGGTGAGGTTTCAAGTGAGAAGAACTTCTACCTTAGGACAGACTAGAGAAGAGGAGAGGGGAGGGGAGGGAAAGGGAGAGGAGGGAGAGAGGGGAGGGGAGAGGAGAGCAGAGGAGGGGAGGTGAGGGCAGGGGAGAGGAGAGGAGGGGAGGGAAAGGGAGAAGAGAGCAGGGGAGGGGAGGGAAGGGGGAGGAGAGGAGGGAGGGTTAGGGAGAGGAGAGGAGGGGAGGGGAGGGAAGGGAAGAGGAGAGGAGGGAAGGAAGGGGAGAGGAGGGAGAGAGCATAGTGGAGGAGAGGGAAGGGGAGAGGAGAGAGAGAGTGTAAGGGAGGAGAGGGTAGGGGAGAGGAGAGCAGGGGAAGGGAGAAGAGGGAAGGGGAGAGGAGAGCAGGGGAGGAGAGGGCGGGGGAGAGAGAGGAGGGGAAGGAAAGGGAGAGGAGAGGAGGGGAGGGAAGCATGGTAATGTGCATTTAGAATTACAGGTTATGTGAGAGTGCCAGGCCACTCCTCTTTAGGAAGTTATTTGATCATCTTCTTTGTCAATTACAGCCATTAAAATGTTAAGGAAATAATGAATGAAGATTGTGATTAAACTCAGATGCATATTAAACGTCAAGGTCATCTTCTGTCCTCAAGCATGGAACATCAAATGTTTCCTTAGAGATAAACTTCAATAGATTCTTGGTCCTCTGGACTCTGGACATCTCCACAATCCCATAGCGCCTTTCAGTCTCATCTTCTTATTCATCTTATCACATTCTATAGCCAAAGCATCAAACTAATGATGCTTTACAAACCAGCAAACATCGACTTCCATGAAGACAACAACTCACAGCCACAAGTGAACAACAAAGTTCAGTTTCCAAATCCATGGGGCAAAGGTCCCGTTCTACTTCCTTTCCTTCCTGGACACCAAGAGACAATGTCCTTAGGAAGAAGGGTTTAGGAATAAGATGGATGGGAGGTGGGCATAGTGGGTCATGCCTTTAATCTCAGCATTCCATAGGCAGGGCTGGGTGGATCTCAGAGTTTAAGACCTACATGGAGAGTTTCAGGATTGCCAAAGCTACATAGAGAAACCCTGTCTTGGAAAAATGAGGAGGGTGTTGATTGATCATTCATGTTACAAGCTTGTTCAAAGAAAGGTATCCAGATGCGTCCAGATGTGGTGTTTGAGAAGGGGACATTGTAGAGACCAAGTTTGGTAGACATCAGGCATGGTTAAGTCCACCCTATGCTCCACCCTGAATTATCCTGGCTCAGAACTCTGGTTAGCAGATTTGATAACATCTATTATTCCTACTGCCTTGAATGTCTTTCTCAACCCCAACTTTTCTCATTATGGGAAATCTTCTTGCTCACATGAAATCTCCACACTGTGTCATCAACTGGACGTTTAGCCATGTAAGACAACATCTACTTCATGAAACCAGGCAGTGCAAGGCACTCAGAATCCTGATGGGGAGCAGTGGGAGTGGAGGGGCAATGGCCCAGTTGACAAAGCATGTGCTATTCAGTCATGAGTTAAGGCCACTGGTGCCCACAAAAGCCCAGACATGGAATCATGCTCCTGTAATCCTAATGCAAAGAGAGGAGGATCCCTGTAGTTCAGTCTGGACAGTGGCTAAGCTCCTGGTTCAGGGAGAGACCCTGACTCAATAAAAAACTAGGAGCAACAAAAGAAGATATTTGACATGGACTTTGGCTTCCATACGTGTGTGCACACATACATGACCATGTATGCAGGTGTATGCCATACTCACCACATACATACCACATACATAGACACACAGCAGACACACATACAACACATGCATACAATACGCAACACATTCACATAACACAATATAACACACACAACACATGCACACAACATACATAACACATATACACAAAACATAACATAACACACACAACATACACATAACACACAACACATCCAAAACACAACACACACATAAAACACACACAACACACAACACACACAACACACACACACACACACACAATGCTGCTGCTGCTGCTATATTAACAGGACATTGACAGTTTCATCTCGTGATGAACCAGCTCATAATGTTAAGGCTTAATGATGGGTGATGGTATCATTTCTCATTTAATACACACTACCCAGATCCATGCCAGCCTGACAGGCTTGTACTCAACAGCTGTCAAAAGTGCCATTTAACGCTGGACCATCAGCTCCTCCTAAACACCATGCACCACATAGTTCATCTGTGCATCTGAGCGCCCATCCCCACAGCCCCCATGCTGTGAATGGGCATGTAATCACATCACATGAGTACTCATTCACCAAATTCTTTACTCAACTGAGTGTTGGTCAGCCAAGCATCCTGGGCCATTGAACCAGGGTGTCCTACCCCATCACTAAATAACACAGAGACTTTAAAACAAAAAAGAGGGTGGTCTTTCTAGAATACAGGTAAGACTCGTAGTCTATGGTTCTCAAGGGACTAGAATATCTACATAGAAAATCTGAAAACCAGAAAGTTCATCGGAGGCACCATCCCTTGTCTTTGAGGCACACTGCTGATTAAAATTGATAAAGCGTCAGTTAAGACAACAGGAATTGTTTCTGTATGGACCAAGAGCTGTGCTTCCTGGGGACCCACAGGTGAGAGATGTGTGTAATTGCCCATACATAGCAAGCAGGTCAGGAGAGCCAAGACAGAAGACCTGACACAGGCACAGAACACACACACTCACATACTATGGCATTATGTATTAGATAGCAGCGATTATTAACGTCTGAGAGGACACACCAATATTTAAAGTGTTTCTTGGTTTGTTTAGACTCCGATATGCTGGGACATGTTCAGATGAAATCAGCTTAAACAAAAGCTAAGTGCATTTCAGATGGGATGCGTTAGACACTCTTAGGTCCGCAAATGCATGGTCTCAGCTGTCATATTCTCTAAAGGCTTTGCAAGCCCAGGGATTTTTCAGCACTGGGGGGTGGGGGGGGAACCCTGTTTACAGGAAGTGAGCGTAGATTCATGCAAGTGCTTTGAGCAAATGTATTCTTTGTAATAATTGTATTACACAAGCCAGAGTAAAAATAGCCAGATAATAGAGTTATCGCTTGAAACAATTAAGTAAAAGATTGAAAAATGCATCTCTAATCAAGAGTTCATTGGTTCACCTGCTGAGCAGGCTGGAGAGGGCAGGCCTGGGGTCCCGCAGGCTCTATGCAAGTGCTGGGCTGCATTCAGTACAAGTTCACAATGGGCTATATTTGTGCCAAAGAATCCACAAAAATAGCTTATTGTATGAATGCAAAACTAAATCGGCTTCTACGTATTTAATAAAATTCAGTCAATTGAGCAAAATAAAGTCAGTTCTCTTTGAATTAAAGAGGATATATTTGCTGTAACCAGAGTAACACCATATGGCATGTAAATTTCAAGATAATTTGAACTTCATAGTTATCATAACACCAGCGAGAGGATGCATCTCTCCACTGAATCCATGCCTGGAGAAGACTCCGCAAAGGAACAGCTGAGGTGTGTGTCTATTTCTGGGTTCTGGCTGTGTCTTTTCAGGGTGTTTGGCCACATCAAGAGGACATGTTCCTCGGAAGGGCAGGGACAGGATCAGGAGCCAGAGAGAGGGCTGTCACTGTGGGTGCATCCTAGGCCTCATCTCCCACCAGTGACCACACCCACCACAGACCACACCCTCTGCCATCCACTGTAGACTCCACCCAGGTCAGGCCTTGTCAGATCCCTTCTCCCCAGGAGGCATGCACACCAAGCCGTGTGCAGTTAAACAGCAGAACTCGATGTGGGTGACCTCAAGTTGAGTAGACTATCCTACAGATGGACCCTCTTGGGAAGAGTAATTAGAAAGAGTGGCCTCTGAAACATGAGCTAAGGTTCCTGAACACACCCTGAGACATGGGGCTCATCCGAAGACTTCTCTGTGATCCTGGAGTCCTGTAAGTCCCTTCCTCAGTCACCCAGCACCTTGCATGCTGTTTGTAGTATTCATCTCAAGAGAGGCAAGCAGACATATCCCTTACGTCAGGAAAGAGGGAGATGTCCAGGGGTTAGGGAAGCAGAAGTCAGAAGCTCATGCAGCCGCGATTGTCTCTCCCAGCTCAGAGGTTGAGTTTCTTATTCTGTTTCTTATTCCTGTCTAATCTTCTGTATTTAATTAGCACGGAGGCTTCCTAGGTACCTTCCTCCTCCAATGACACTCTCTCATCTCAGTCACCCGATGCCTTCTCTGCTGTTTACTGTGGCCACACTCTATTGTTAACTGACTGAGCTCAAGCTCACACGCAGCCAGCGTTTCATGGCCAGAGTGTACGGGGAAAACAGGAGCATTCTTTTACTGATCTGACAAGAGACAACAAGGAGAACACCTCGAGGGGCTGAGTGTGGATTGAGAAAAACAGACGGGCATCGGTGCGGGCTGCTCTGTTTACCATAGAGTGTTTGAACAGGTGAGCCGTCGCAGCGTGCTTGAGACAAAGCAGTCTGTCCTGGGTGTGACACACAGATGGTATGCAAATCACACATGGGATGGGTCGCCTAGGGCAGGTGATGGAACCATGGGCAGTGCCACCCAGGGCTTTCTGTAGACATTGTAAGCATGTTATTTCTCATGAACATGCCAGGCTAATTTATTTACAAGCCTTTCCCAGTGATGTCTCATAAATGCACGGAGACATGTTAGAATTCAGCAAATACGCTGCTGGGGTGAAGTTTAGTGAGGTCTGTTTCTCGGGCTAATACAGGACACTTACTTGAGGCGTACCTACTTGTTAGTGATAATCAAGCCCACCCAGAGGCCCACAGGCATTGCCTCAGAATTAATAGGCGGCCCAGATCAGTTAACAGAATCCAAGAGCTTTACCCACGTAGAATGTATAAGTAAGAAAATAATATCTTCATTTCTTTAACTAGGAAGGACACTGCCCCAGAATGCCTTGTTAGTCCAACCCTGAGTGAGATACTGTGGACCAGCTCACTTGAAACCTTTAGAAAGGCAGCAGGCATCTGTGGAGGGAGGGAGGGGACCACTTAGCCACCCTAGGAGGCTGCACCAGTTCCTTAGTGTATAAGGGATCTTATTATTTGTCTTCTTTTATCCAGTGGTTCCGTTTCAAATGGCCATGTGGGGAGAGAGCTATCACTAACCTTGTTAACAACCAAGATGCTAGACCTCTGTGCTCTGTAAAACATCTGCCTGTGGTTCCCAAGCAGACAGCAGTTTCTACCCCTCTGAGGAGTGACCCCAGAGGAGTCACGATAACAGCTGGCCCTCTCCTGGCTCTAGGTATTCAAACTGAAGTGGCACACTAGGTATTCTAAGCTGAGGGCTGACATTAAATGGTCTGAAGGACTGACCAGCAAATGGAGAACTTGCAGGTCTCCAGCCAAGAACTTTGAAACATCAGGTGTCCCGACTTCCTATCTGTGGCTGTGATAAAAATGTCCCAACCTAAAGCAACTCAGGGGAGAAAGTATCAGCCCCCAATTCCACGTTGCTATCCGTCATTGCAGGGGGAATAAAGGCAGGAGCTGGAAGCAGTGAGTTGTATCACACATACAGCACTGAGCAGAGAGAAATAAATGCACACGTGCGTGTGAGTGTGTGGCTCACTCTCTACACTTATACAGTCTGAGATTCCCTTTCTAGGGAACGGTGCTGCCCAGAGTGATCTGGGTATTCCAACAACAATGAACATAATACCAACAATGCCACACAGATATGCCTACAGGACAATCTAATCTAATTTCCCACTGAGACTTTCCTTCCAGATGATTCTAAATTGCCACGTTATTGTCACAATAATGAAGGCCAACCACCCCACCATGCCACACCCTAAGTTACAGGTCACAGAACAAGCTCTTTGGGCAACTTAGCAGGAGAGGTGCCAAGCAGCCACAAGAAGCACCCAGAACTTGACATCAGATGACAGGCCACAGGCCATACAAGAAGCACGTTTAAGACTCCTGAGGAAATAAAATGGATTGGGAATATGAGAAAAGGAACAAGGAACACTATCTGAGGGGAAGAAAAACAGATTTTAAAAAGAGCAAGACAAACCTCTCAGAAGTAGAAACTAAGTCATGGGAATGAATATCCGGAACATGGATTAAGCATGTACAGAGGAAGGGGTGGGACACAGGTGCCAAGGAGGGGAGTGCGGGTGAGGCCGAGGTGACAGCATCAAAGATAATCTGAGGAAGGAAACAGAGAATGAGAAATGTGACATGTCTTGAAGATGCTGGTGATGAGGGAGAGGGAGAAAGAGGCAGAGAGAAGACTCCTTATCTTTCAGATCTGGTTAAATGGAGTTCATTTGAGGAGATGCTGACCAGCTGTCTCGAATGGCTTCAGCTTTTAAAACATCATGACCCTGTAGTAAGCTAGACATGATGCATGCACGTGGAAGGGTGATTTTTTCATCCTTATCGATGATGGAAGAGCTTCAGGGCACAGAGCTGGGTCCGGGTTCTGACTCTTACAATGTGAGGATGCTGGGCAGAGTCATATAGACCACACACAGCCACAATGAGCGCCATGAACCCATGAACAGAGAATGCACATTGAACCTGTGTGTTCAGAAGGTGGCGGGACATCCTGTGACAGGTCAGCGATGGCCACAGAGCTGTAGGTACACAGTTCTATGGAGAGAGAGAGAGAGAGAGAGAGAGAGAGAGAGAGAGAGAGAGAGAGAGAGAGAGCTCTTTTGTCTATTCACCAAACAGGACACAGGAATGTCACAGGTGCATCACAAGGTGAGAGGCACCTGGAGGAGAGCCGCTGTGGCTGACTGGCCAGGGACAACGCTGAAGACTGAGAGAAGGAGATGTTGATGGGGGTACTTACAGATAAAAATGGCTGGAGCCCTGCGTTTCAGAGGTTTCCTATTCTGGCAACTTTGAAACTGAAGCCCGAGGATGTAGAGTTTACAAGCGAGGGTGACGCCAAGCTGCTCAGCCCCCAGGGGTGAGCTCGGCAGGGGGAGTCCTGAGGGCCTGCGGGACTGTCACAGTGCAGGCCTCACCCTTCAGTGTGGAAAGAACCCTCATAGGAAGAGGCAACATAGGTCCAGAAGGCACTACCCGGCACAGACAGCTTTAGAACCACCACGCCAGCTACTCCGCGGCCCTGTGAGCCTCAGAACAAGACCCTTTTCATCCCTAACCCCACCTCAGCCAGGGACTTCTGATGTTACTCCAGGTATCTACATAAGTATAAAAACAAGTATATAAATAAAGCATTGTATAATAAATCATAAAGAAAATTATCATCAAATGTCTCCTTGGTATGCATCTCATTTTATCGTCAATTAAAATGGAAAAAATATAAATTGTAATGGTATAGCTTATTTATTTTTACAGAAAACTCACCAAGTTCCCCAGGCCCCTCTGCACATCTTGAGTGTGGTATCCCTCGAATCACATTGAAACAAAGACACGCTATCCAAGTGAATTTCTTGTTTATAGCAGCACAGTGATTACTGGTTGCATTAAAATATATCCCAAACTGGTAGCCAGGGATGCAGAGGTTTGTTATAGCCTGTGAGAGTCTGTGAGCTTTCCTATGGCCCAGGAAGCTCAAAAACAATAATAATAACAACAACAAAACAACAGCCACCGTCACAACCAGGTAAACAATGGACAAATGAGGTGTGACACCTGTGTAGCAGTGTGTCTACTCATGTCTCCAAAGCCCAGAGCAGCCTGCCGGCGACAGAAGACCTTGCAGGGAGTAATATATGTAAAATACCAATGTGTGCACAACACACACACACACACACACACACACACACACTCGCTGATGAGGGTAACAGAAGCCGCAGTGAGGTACAATCCCACAGGAGAAAGAAAAAGCAGAGACAGCAGGATGTCCTGCTGGATTCCACCTGGATTAGAAGATTTCTGCAACAGTCAGCCAGGAAGGAAAGTGGATAGAAAAGCCTGTGGGTGTGGCACCTTGGCCAAGAAACCTGGCCTATCTGGGGAGATGAGAGAAGGAAGGCTTGCGGGGTGGGGGTGGGGTGGAGTGGCAAGCCTGCAGGGACTGTGGGCTCACCTGCCAGCCTCACTGCGGGCTAGCGCTGCCCAGCCCTGGGGACTTCAGGGCCTTGGGCGATCTGCCTACCACAGACACCTCCACAGAGTCCTTTCTCCAGCAGCTGCACTGGCAGCCACTGCAGACTCTTTGGGTGACTCTGCTTTGTAAGCACAGATGACTAGAGGGAGCATGGCTGCTCCCCGGGGGCCTGCATGTCACAATGTTGTCCCTGTGTCCTCTCCACCCAGCTTCTTGGGTGGGCATTCCCAGCAGAGCCCTAAGGTTGACAGACACAGTGTGAGCCCTCACCACCACCACCACCATCACAGATGTCACCTTCAGTGTGAGTGGTTACCCTTCCACGTGCTGAGTCCTACCGTGGCTGGCGCACTGGATGGTGCACACATGTCTAGGGTTGAGTGGGCTTACCCTCTTAAGTTAGCAAAGTGTTGGTATGAGTAAAACCCAGGCCCGCTGAAGCTGCCATCAGACAGCGCTGGGGAAGGGGAGAGCCCTCAGCGTGACCGGCCTGGCCATCTTCATGTGTTCCTGAAAACCATTTCCCATTTCTTTCCCCACAATTTCTCCTATTTTCCCTCCCAATTTCATGGTCTCTGTTTATTTAAAGCCCACTGTGCGCACTGTGATGGGTTAAAGGAGATGTCCCTAGAGTCCGACAACTTTAGGAAAATCTTTTCTTTATCTTCTGGCTAGCCCAGAACCGTGGTATATTTTACATCCCTCAGATGATGTTCAGGCCTAGGGTTCGTGAGCAGACATTCCTACAAGAGTTTTAATTTCTGTTTTTGCTTTGGTTGTTGCTATCTTGTGATATGTAACATTACTCACATGGCCCACTGAGAACTGAAGAAGGGCCAGCAGGGACTTGCTAAGAGCTCCCACCCAGAGCGCTGAGTCCCGGAGGCTCTAGTGCCTTTCCACCTTCAGGTTGCTCTACCGTCAAAAGACAGTGGGAGCAGGGGCTGTCTCTGACGGCATCTCCTGCCTCTGGGTCCCTTTCCCATAACTGGGCCGCCTTGTCTTGCCACAATAGAAGAAAATGCACCTAGCCTTACTGCAACTTGATATGCCAAGGTGGTTGATATCCACGCGAAGCCTCCCTTTTATTGAGAAGGGGCAGAGGGATGGATGCGGGAAGGTGTAGTCAGAGGGAGGGGTTGGGAAGATAGGAGGGAGGGGAAGGTGTGACTGGGATGTAAAGTAAATAAATAAACAATAGAAGAAAAAGATATTGGACTTCAGTAACTCAGATGTGTTACTCATCAACTTGACCGGGTCATTCAGAGTCCTGACTTGATTCAATCCAATAAGACTCTGGGCCTGACGCTGGGCAGAGCCACAGTGGAACAGTCACACAGACGAGTGCAGGGACAATCCTGGATTCCAATGCTTCCGTGGACCTGAAAAACCTAACTGTTCCTTTGTGATCTTTTCATAAATGTGTGATCTCCATTGTTCTCTGTAGGATGTCAATAGGAAAAAAAACGCTTCCTCGGGAGCAGTGGTGATGGGGTGGTGGGCGGGGAGGGGCAGGCACACACTTGGCAGCCTTCCGTGCACTGAGTGGGCTGCGCTGGCCCACAGAGGAGAGAAGTATTTCTGATCCCTCTCCCTGGGAAACCTGGTCTCCTTTCAACTGCACTCAATGTCTGAGCATGCAGCTTCGAGGAGGACAAAGCATGTATGTGCCACTGAACATTCATGACGTGTGTTGACTGTTGCATATTCATGGGCTACAGGCAGTCCTCTGAGCTGAAGACATTGTTCTCTAAACGCTGCCCGCCAGCGCCAGCCTCAGAAGCTCTGGCTCTGCTGCTACACAAGTGGGTTCAGCTGACAGCCCTGTCAGAGCATGAGCTTTGGCAATGTGCTTACCCTGATAGGACAAAGAAAAGAGGTTATCCACTGTGCCCCATGATGCTGTGCCCCCAGGCTGCCAAGGCTGTGATTCTGAGTGTCACTTTCATTAGATTTGGGGTCAGCTAAGAGTGGCGATTTTGGACGAGCTTTAGAGTCCCTTTCTAGGAAAGATTAACTAAGGTGTCAGTGCTCTCCCCGAGTCAGGCAGCACTTCCCAGTGGTAGCCTAGAAGAGGGCTGGGGTATGGACGGTGCCTACCAGAGCTCAAAGGAGCTCAGACTAATACACAAAGGGGTAGGGGAGGCCCCACTCATACACAGAGGGAAACACTGCAGGCAGAGCAGTGTGGGTGCCCAGTGCAGGGGCAAAGGGTCCCACTTGAAAAAGTCTGGAGAGAAAGAAACTGCTACCATTACCAAATTGAAGTGAGCGGCCACTGCGTTGACTGGGAAAAGTCACTAGAATGACACTTTACTAGAACCATGTAACAAGATCTGAAAGAGCATACACACATACACACTCACACTACACAAACACACAAGCACACATGCATACATGCACATGTGCACACATATGCACACAGACTAGAGAAAACACAGAAGCACACATGCATACATGTATATATGTACACATACACATATGAACATACATGTCTATACACATAGAAACTCTTACACATAAACACATACAAACACATAGACCCATATAACATACATGTATACCCTCATATGCACACACACACACACACACACACACACACACATACACACACACACACACAGCTCTGCCCTTGCCCTTCTTCACTGCCCAAAAGCTAAAACTCTACCCACCTACCTATCCTGTCACAGTGACCAGCAGAGCAAAGTGAAGTCCACTCTCCGGTCTCTATGTCCACCTCACATCCCATAATTTACAGACAATGATATAGATCTATACTTCTAAGAAGTAAGTAGGGTTTGGGGGGACGTCAGAGATTGAAAAGTGGGGGCAGAAGGAGGCAGGAGCTTCCTGTTCAGAGGTTCACCAGCTAGTGCTCTGCTGGGGTCCTGTGAGGTGGCAGGCATCTGGAAGACAGTGAGAAAGCCCGTCCCTACCCTGTTCAGACCTGCGCTCCCTGCTAGGGTAGCCCTTGGCTTTACTTTTAAAGCAAAGCTCATTCTGAAATCCACATTAAAAAAAATCAAGTAGTGTTTTTATCCCTGGTAGACCTGGGGCAACATCTTCTCATCAAAAAAACAGTTTAGTCCCGAATAAAATCTCCCGAGTCTTCCCCGAGAGCTGTGTAAGGGTTCTAACTGCCGGGCTCTCAGCTGAGCTCAGACCATCGATGAACAAGCTCGGGCCAGGTCTGGGTTTTCACGACTATGTAAGTCATAAGTAAACATCTGGTTCTCTGAACGTTTGGGTTTGGGGATAATGAGTAAGTCATCAAGGACAGATCCCCACATACTCCGAACACACAGCTAATGCACGCCAAGCCCGGGATTAGTGTTGAGCTGTGTTCTGACCCAAGAATGACTTTCTCCTTCCATGACTGAAATGCACAAGCCCACTAGGATTCAGCAGGCTGGCCCTTTTCACTTAGTAACGTGTGAACTTCAGGAAAATTTCCCGTAACTGAAGCCACCACGAGCCAGTCAGTGCAGGTACCTGGAGGGCGGTCAACAATCCTCCCTCGGAGACATGGGGCTTGCTTTGTGTCCATGCATTCAACAAATCAAACCATACAGCGTCTCCCCTACCCTGCCTCCCAACAGCTCTCTCTTATCCACACACTCCTCTGAGTTAAACTCGATATGTTCACTCTATTTCTCTATAGATGTGCTACAAATAACCCTGATAAAATTACAAGGAAGTGTGCTCCCACCCTAGATCATGTGACCTTTGACCTTTCCCAATCAAATGTGATTTTTCCCCCTAGAAATCTCACCAGAAATTCCATTTATGCTAAAAGACATGTCTAACCCTCTTGGGTAATCTTTCTGACCCCTAGTTTATTATGAGAATTCACCCTCAAATTTGAACAGTGTTTATTGCTGTCCAAAACATGGTGGGGGAAAGAGGAATTAAGAAGTTACTTGTCGGGCCAGCTAGTGGGGGCACATGCCTTTAATCCCAGCACTTGGGAGGCAGAGGCAGGCGGATTTCTGAGTTCAAGGCCAAGCTGGTCTACAGAGTGAGTTCCAGGACAGCCAGGGCTACACAGAGAAACCCGGACTCAAAAAACCAAAAAGAAGTAGTAGGAGGAGAAGGAGGAGGAGGAAGAGGATGAAGAAGAGGAGGAAGAGGAGGAAGGGGAGAAGAAGAAGAAGAAGAAGAAGAAGAAGAAGAAGAAGAAGAAGAAGAAGAAGAAGAAGAAGAAGAAGAAGAAGTCAATTCTCTTCCCATGCTGAGCATACAATCTGAGATGAGGTGGGGTCATTGCAGTACCTGAATACTGTAGCAAATTTTGACACAAACCATTGAGGGTGGGACAGCCAGGCATGCTCATATCAGCTTTGCAGTGCCGGCTGCCTGATTCAGCTGCTGCAGCCCCTAGTCAACTCATCCTCACCACGGTGACATCAAAGGTGACTCTCTACCGCTACTGGGAGTCAACAGAGCCCTGTAGGAAGCTATCTCAAAAGCACCCAGTGCCAACAACAAAGCCAACAGCAAGAGATGCCTCTAGGCATAATGAGTTCATCCATTTAAAGCACATGCAGAAATCTCGCTTTTTAAGACACAGTCACATAATACATGCAAAGACACTTGTTCAAAACTTCCATACATAGCTGCTTATTGAGTGGAGTGACTCACAAAGCCTTGTGATACCACCTGAAAAATAATATTCAATCAAAAAGCTACACAATGTAACTTGCCTGGAATAAAAACAACTTAGTAACTTAGTCTTGAATAAAATTGCATAAGTCTTCCTAGATAGATGTTCAAACTGCCGGGGTCTCACCTCAGCTTAGAACATGTGGATGAGCAAGGGTGGGCGAGGTCCAGGTTTTCACCACATAGGGCATAAGTCTTATAAACACAGGTTTATAGACCCGCGTGTAGTTTTCACACATGGGTCTTATAAACCATCAGGTTTTCCTTTGCATAAAACTGTGTGCTTGGTTGGTTGGTATTGTTGTTCTTCCTGAGGGGTTGCAAACCCCTTCAGCTCCTTCAGTCCTTTCTCTAACTTCCCCATTGGGGACCCTGTGCTCAGTCCAATGGTTGGCTGAAAGCACCCGACTCTGTATTTGTAAGGCTCTAGCAGAGACTCTCAGGAGACAACCATAGCAGGCTCCTTTCAGCAAGCCTTTCTTAGCATCCACAGTAGCGTCAGTTTGGTGACTATATTTGGGATGAATTCCCAGGTGGGGCAGTCTCTGGATGGCTTTTCCTTCAGTATCTGCTCTGCACTTTGTCTCCATATTTGCTCCTGTGAGTATTTTGTTTCCCTTTCTAAGAAGGAAAGAAGCACCCACACTTGGGTCTTCCTTTTTCTTGAGCTTCATGTGGACTGTGGATTGTATCTTGGGTATTCGGAGCTTTTGGGTTAATATTCATTTATCAGTGAGTGCATACCATGTGTGTTCTTTTGTGACTGGGTGGGTGGGTGGGTGGGTGGAGGGACACCCTCATAGAAGCAGGTGGAGGGGGGATAGAGAGGAGGTTTCTGGGAGGGGGGAAACCAGGTAAGGGGATAACACTTGAAATATAAATAAATTAAAATAAAATAAAATTAAATAAAGAAAAATAAAGAAGAAAACTGTGTGCCTGAGCAAATGCTCATAAGTCATGGAGTCATGAAGAGTCACCTTTAAATGACACTGAAGTGTTTCTTTACCTTGGGGAAAAAAAAGCCTGTGAAATGTCTTCAGATTCAGCTCAGCCCTGCTGATAACCACTCCGCAGAGAACACTCTTTCCCGGGAGCTAATTGCTCAGCTCCCCTGTGACAGGTATTTCAGCCATCACAAGTTCAAACCACGGTGACTCAGCTCCTGCTTCTCTCAGAGCAGGTGAGGAGCAGGTCACCTGCTCTCAGTCAAATGACTGCTTACCAGCACAGTTCAGAGCCTGACCTTTGCAGGAGAACGTTAGGACGCATACCCACAATCCTCTCCGTCGTCGTCAGTCAACCAGGACGGGGATTAAGGGTCTCTTCTTCAGATTTAAAAGCCTAAGTTTCCTGAGGCTAAAGCCACAGGGATCGTTTAGAGTGATTTGAAGACCAGCAATGACTGCATACGCTGCTTTCATTAAATCTCCATTTGCAGGGATATAAATTATATTTATCTCCCACATGTAATATAGTATGCACAAAAAGAAAAAATGAAATAGTATTTACATAAGAAATAGGAGGCAAGGGAAAAGAAAAACACAGAAGAAAGTATAAACAAAAATGAAAGTTTGGTTTGGCCTTGGCTGGCCAGTCTGGTTTGTGTCCCTCTGAGGTGTGGGGAGAGCGCCCCCTGGTGGGATTCGCCGTGCATGCATTCTGCCTAGACAGCTAGACACAGGCTTTGATAAAGGCTGCTTTCATGAACTGGAGAGATGGGTGCCTGTCCCCGCCCTGAGCAAGCTGTGCAGTTAGGCAGAGGTTCTGTGTTCTAGAGAGCCTTCCTGTGCTGTGAGCAGCCATGTGTGGGCAGGTGGACTTTGATATTGATGCAGGGTCTATCTGTATTTGTGTGGGGCTTAGAATTCCTCACAGCATGCACATAGCAGAAGTTAAAGGTGCATCTGCTGCACGGATTCTAAGACCACAGGCAGAGACGCCTTCGTCCTTCAGCATAACAGCCACAGAAGGCATGCTAAGTGCAAGGGCCCCGCAGGCCCTGGACTTCTGTACAGGCATCTTACTGCTTCATGTAGATAACAAGCTATTGTGTGTGAGAAAGGGACAGGGAGCATTGCAGGCTGCAGGCTGCAGGCTGTGGTGGTCTGCACACTAGTCAGACACAGCGTACTTCATCAACATCTTACTTGGCTCAAGTGTGTGTGTGTGTGTGTGTGTGTGTGTGTGCGCCCCTGTGTGTGTGCCCGTGTGTGTGTGTGTGTGTGTGTGTGTGTGTGTGGTGGGGGTAGGAGAGGGAGAGAGGACTGTGTTAATTCAGATGAAGCTTGTTCTGTTTAAGACAGAGGCCAGCAAGTTTGTGTAGAATATGGGGCAAGCAGATATACCCTGCAGCTCCCAGCACGGGCACCCCGTCTCATCCTCATGTGACTAGCACCCACTAGCTAGTCATAATGCATGTTAATAAGACACTTGCTTTGTTGCAGGTCACTCAGGTCTTTGTGGGTCTGAGCATCCTGCTAGCGCTACTCACAGGGACACCCCCGGGTGCATAGCTCTGTGGCAGCTTAGGGCTCTACAGCCTCTCTACCAAGAGAGACAATCATGTGATGTATTCTGCGCATGGAGTCACCATCACGCTCCCTGCCCCACACTCTGAGCACACTGTGGTCCCCCCTGCTGTATCTCAACACCACACTTTGCCTCTAAGCCCCGGACCATCGCTCAGTTGTCCAGGACACTGCCCCTAATTGCATGCATGGACTCAATAGGTCCTAGGTCAGGAGCTGTCTGAGGTATCCCCTCTCATCTAAGACAGCCATTGGCTACCGCCTGGCTCCCTGACCTGATTTATCACAGAATCACTCTGATGACTACACACTCGTTTATCACACAGGTCCCCACAGGAACACAACAGACTAAGCCAGACAGTTCAACATAGCGAAGTAGTGATGAGCTGGAGACTCCGTGTCCCAGCAGCCTCGGTTCTAGGTAGCATTCACTCCTTAGAACTTCTAATTTTCATCCAAACACAAATCCGTCCCAGTGCTGTGTGGGGTCCTGACTGGCTTCTGGTCACCACTGAGCCAGTGTTCCTCAGGTGACCATCTTTGTGACCTCACATGTCACCAATGGCTGCATTTACCCAAAGCGTTGACCTTCCGTGAAGAACAGCCACCCTCCATTTAGAGGTAAGATTCCTCTCCTCCTTGTGTATCCCAGGGACTACTGGTGAATGCTGACTCCCTGCACCATGGCCCGACACATTAGAAGATAACAGCAGATCAGACAGTGTGCCCCGACAGCCAAAGGCACTGACATGTTTACAGACTGCTGTCCGAGGCGCCGCACCATAGTTCAGCACATCATTAGAACCCTGATGGCTCAGCCCAGACTGCAGCCAAGAGTCTTCCTCTGGCCGCCATTTCACCTCTGAAAACATGAAGACACACTGAAACTGAGAACGTGCTCACAATATTCAGGAAACTGTCAGGAAATCTTTGGTCACTCACCGGTGCGCAGAGAAGTTACTAAGGTGAAGTCCACATTTTTCTTCCGTGGATAATCCATCCATCAACCAGGAGAAAATCAGAAAGCTGCCCTGGCCAGGAGGCTGAGCCACAAGCCTGGACTTCTCCAGCATATAAGTGGAAATTCTGGCTGGTTAGGAAAAGAGACGGGATTCTGTTAAATGGCATTGTTAATTTAATATCCATAAATGTACATGCTAATTAATTATAAACCATGACAACAAAGCTCTTTTTCCATCACAGACATAAAAAAAAAAAGGAAGAGACTTTATTTTCTATGTTAGCTTAGGCCCTTCAGAGATGCTCAGCCCAAGACCTCAGGCGTTCAGAGCCCCGGCCCCTGCTGCCACAGCCTGTCTGGTCCCTGGGAACAGCTTATGTGAAATGTGGTTAAGTCTCAGGGGCTAGTACTGGTCTGTGCTCGTCAGAAAAGTTCATGCTTCATATAAGCGCTCACTCTGTCCAGCAGTCCTATCCCTTTAGAGAAACTTGTCACTGTGTGGAAGAACTACCCTTATTCCATGACACAGGATTCCCTCTGTGTTAGTCAGGGTTCTCTAGAGAAACAGAAGTGAAAGAATGAACACACACACACATTTATTACAAAATATTTATTATATAAATGTATTTAATACATATATTTATTAGGATGGCTTATAGGCTGTGGTCTATCTGGTCCAAAATTGTCTACCAGTGGACGGTCCAAGCAAGAATACAGTAGTTGTTCAGTTCACAAGGCTGGATGTCTTATCTGGTCTTCCTGATACACCAGAATCCCAAAGAGGTAGGCTCTAAAGACAGCGACGGAAATAGAGCAAGCAGGCAGAGCACAAGCCTCCTTTTTCCATGGCCGTTATATAAGGAAGGATGGCCCAGATTAGAGGTGGATCTTTCCACCTCAAGAGATCCAGGTTACAAGTGGGTCTTCTCACTTCGAATGATTTAATTAAGAAAAATCCTTTGCAGGTATATCCAGCCACTTGTGTTTTAGGTAATTCCAGAATAACTAAATTGTAGACAACCAAAATTAGCTGTCATGTCCTCAGTCTCCAGTGTGTTTGTGTGTGTGTGTGTGTGTGTGTGTGTGTGTGTACGCAGGAACATAAGTGTGCACATGTGTGGACATGTATGCCTGTGTCAAGCGTGTGCATGTCTGTGCATGTGTGTTGACATGTGTGTGCACATATGTGTCAAGTGCATGTGCATGTGTGTGCCTTGCACGTATGTGTGTTTATGTGTGTGTGCCTATGTCTTGAGTGCATATCTTCATGGTGATCTGACCAGGGAGAAATCTGAAGTTGAGATCTTTTAGTTTTTATTTTTAAACAAAAAAAGTTTGGTGAATTTTCTATCAAGTCTTAAGTGTGAAGTAAGTTACCAGTCAGGAGAGGATGCACTTGTCTCTGTGCAGGTGTGTCACAGGTCACCACCTTGGCCTTGTCCGTGGTTTTCTGTGTCAGGTAAGAAGTGCCAGGTAAGAAGTGGAGGCTGAGAGGTCCTGGTGCCTCTGGCCTTGGACCTGGGCTGATGCACACACTCTTCTCCCGGCAAAGACTTCAGCTTCAGTCGAAGCACTGATCAGATGCCAAGTCACGAGTGACTGGAAAACCCTCATCTAAATTCCTAAGCAGGGTAATTATTAATCATGCTAGTTAGCACATCTCCAGCAGTGAATTAAATTGCTTGGGATTAACGGGCTCTGATGAGCAAGATTGAAAGAAAATAGCATTTTGAAAGAGCATCTACATGCAAACTCAAACACAGGCGGAGCAGAGCCAAAGCAGAGAAGAGGCTGCAGGCTCTGAAGTGAGCCGGGAGGCCAGGGAGGCAGTGGGGCTCGGGTGTGAGAGGCTCCAGCACTCACTGCAGCCAGGCCCACCAGAAAGGGCTCCCCTCGACTGCCAGCCTGACCTCAACGTGTGTGTTTCAAAACAGTTTTTGTGTTTGAAATGGTCTTAACCATAAATGTGGGTGTCACCCTTCACAGCTGTCTCCAGACACGTACATATGAATATATTTATCCATGTTGTTTGTACCTGTCTTAGTTAGGGCTTTATTGCTATAAGGAGGCACCATGACCAAGGCAACTCTTATAAGGACATCGTTCAATTGGGGCTGGCTTACAGGTTCGGTGGTTTAGTCCATTATTATCAAAGTGGGAACACGGCAGCGCCTAGGCAGATGTGGAACTGGAGAAGTAGCTGAGGGTTGTACCTCTTGATCAGAAGGCTGACAGGACAGACTTTCTCACACTGGCCAGATTTGAGCATCTATATAAGACCTCAAGCCCCGCCTCCACAGCCACACACCTCCTCTAACAAGGCCTCCTCCAACAAGACCACACTTCCTGATAGTGCTATTTCCCATGGGCCATGCATATCCAAACCACCCACAATGCCCAATATTATGAGTAAGCACAGTATTTCACAGAGACAGGTCAATTTTTGTTTATTATTAAAGGAACTAGAAGACATGAGTTACTCTCCTTCCGGTTACCAGTCAGGACCCCCGAAGCTCATCTCTTCCCACCTGGCAGACTCCCAGCAGGCTGTGGGCTCCAGAGAAGTCAGCCTTTTTGCCTATGCCTATCTTCTCACTTCACAGCCTGGGCTCACTCACGCTGGGGTGAGCAGTCATCTACCCGTGGGTCATCGTGGAGAGTGATATGAGGGGAGGAGCTCATCTGGGAAGCCATCCCAAGCTTTGTGCTGCTAAGCCTGGTGTGTGTGGCCGCTGTATGAACCTTCAACGTCATTTCACCCATCTTTAGTAGGAGGACAAGAACAAAGGCCATCTCAGGATCCCTCTGGGGTTCCAGAAGGTACCACTAAAGACACCTATACATAACATCTCAGACCTGGAATCTCCTCAGTGCTGGTGGGCACCTTTATACTTTAAGCCCAGTTCCTTACCTCCAAAGCCAAGGCTCGGGCAGGATCAGTGAAAGCACAGCACTGAATGCATGTCTAAGGAAACGTGATACCAAGTAAGGCAATGACGGGATGCAAGTGAGGCCTTCCCTCTCATCACCTCTCTCATTCATTTAGAAATCAGGACTTGATTTCTAAATCAAGTGCCAGGAACAGCCCCCACACACTCTCATTAAAACAAACAAAAAACAAAAAATACCCCAACTCTTCATTTTTACATTACCCAAGTAGGTCACACAGCCATGGTACACTGGAGGCATTTCCTACTGTGAGTGGACCGTGGTTTTAACTGAATTTGATCTGCGGTTTTTCAGTACACAGAAAAGGCTGAGAGCCAAGAGCTTCCCCATTTCATGCTGGGACTCTGGGTCTACATCCTGGGAAAGGGGTGGCCTTCCTACTGATATGAAAGTGAAAGAGGAGAGAGCTGTTGACAGGTTCCTGCTCCTGGCAACCCATAAGACCTTGCAGTAATGATCATCTCTACAGTACAGAAAAGGAAAACGATTAAAGAAGTGCATAGCTTAAAATTTGGAAAGGAGAGCAGGGTCATGCCAGGCTCCAGTGGCTCCTCGCCAAGTCCAGGGACCTCGGGCCTAGGAATTGTGTCCGCATTGCCTTTTGACCGGGCTAGTGTCTGAGTTTGTACTGCAGCCACACAGGATGTAGTAAACTATGACCTTACAGGTTCCTGAGGCCCATTGCCCTTCACCTGTAAGTTTCATGGGAAGTCACTGTTCTGAAGGAAGATGTGCCCATGCCAGTGTTTTTCTGTAAGAGAGGGAGTCTCTTTGTTTTCTGGGATACGGGTGTCTCTTCCCACAGCATCTCTGTCAGTCTGTCAATGACATTCTGCTGACAGCAAGGCCAAGCCAAGGCTCTCTCGGAGGCCCCTGATGAAAGGACAAAGGCAACCTAGTTCTGTACCCTGACCAGAAGCAGATCTGACAAGGTCTGGTGTGGGGCTAGGGTCAGGGCCCTGAAGGAATCGGATTCCTGGGAACTTGGCTTTCCACCTGAAGAGGGCCACCAGCCTTGAACCTGCTCTGTGCTATCTGTGGCTCACTTGGGATATCCTGTGCTTCTTTTCTGCAACATGGTTTGGTATGATTTGGATTTCTGTTGACTCTGACCCATATTTTCCCCTTCAAAACTATATAATAAGATACTGTGATTCTTAAAAATTTGCTAGGTAAGAGATATAGCTTAGGCCAAGACCTCTTTCCCAAATGGAATCCCAAATTACTCAGGTTGTTGCCAAGAAAACTATAGTTTTTCTCTCCACCTGATGCCAAGGAAGGGAAAGGGACCACAGCTGAAAACAACACTCTCATCACTCACTGAGCGTGGGGGGAGGTTGGGCTGGCGCCCACACAGAGCCTTCACTCCCACTTTTCAGTGTCTTTGGAACAGGAAGGCACTGCATGCTATCCAAAGAGAAATGTGACACCAACCCAACCACAAAGTCTTTGATTTACAATGGTGTACTACCTGCAAGATATAATAGGGCAATAGTAGCACAAAATTCATGGAAGAAACCAACCAATATCTGACTTAACCTAAGGCCTACTCCATGAGATGGAGCCCATACTCAACACTGCTTAAGCGGCCAAGCACAAGACACTACATAGCTCAGAGACCCAGGTCAAAGGTCAAAGCAATAAGATGACTGCTAATGGCATTGTGCTCTGCTCCTAGACCAGCGTCTCACTCGGCCACCATCCCAGAAGCTTGTTCCTACGGCAGACGGAACAGATGCAGAGACTCGTAGCCAGACATTATGCAGAAAGGGAGAGACTTGGAAGAGTCTCCATCGAGTCCCTCTCCTCATTTCCTTCCCTTCTGCAGAAGAGGAGGCAGAATGAGTGTAAGAACCAGAGGGGATGGAGAACACCCAAAGGCCAGGCTCTCTAAATCAACCGAACAAAGCTCATGTGAACTCACAGAGACTGAGGCAGCATGCATCGGGCCGGCACCAGGGCCTCTGTGTGTGTGTTATAGCGTCCAGTGCAGTGTGTTTATGGGACTCCTGAGCATGTGAAAAGGGTCTCTGACTCTTGTGCCCTCTCTTCAGGTTGTCTCTTTGTCTTTTTCCAATTCTGATATATTATTCTTATTTTACATATTATATTATATTATATTATATTATATTATATTATTCATTGTATCATATGTTTCTTAGAAGCCTTGATTTCTAACGAGAGATAGAAAGGGAGTGGATCTGGACGTGGGGGGAAGGGGAGAGGAACTGGGAGGGGTGGAGAGAGGGGAACTGTAAGCAGCGTATAGTATGTGAGGGGGGAAATCAATTTTCAACTAAAGGGAAAAATTTGCATGTGCTCTCCGGTGACTGACAATCTCGTAATTGTGTTCACTTTAAAGGAGAGCTGTGACAGGGGCACTGGGAGCCGCGTCTGCCAATCTCCTCCGTCATCTCACAGGTGCATGCGTGTGGCGGTCTGCAAACCTCTGCACCCTTGGAAGAGAGAGGTGAACGTCGGGGCGCAGGCAGTGGGCGCAAACACAGGGTGCTTTCTGACTCAACAGGACCTTCTTTGGCAAATCTTTCCTTATGTTTACACACTGCCTCCCTATGCACTTATCTGTGTGGTGAAGTCCCTCAGTCCTGAAGGACGGTGGTTCCTACATTAGGGTATCAGGGATAACAGCTTTGTTAAATGGGTAATCAGCTGGGAACAGCATGGAGGTGGGAGTCAGACCAATAAGTTATGTTAATAAAATTTATAAGAAATTTTTAAAAAATCAGTTTTTAGCTGCCGGTTCATAAAACTAAGCCTGATGTTTTTTATGTTGCAATTTGTGTTTACATTCTGGCAAAATAATTGGTGTTAAATTATTTAAAAATCACTAATAACAACCATTAGAGAAAGCATCTATCAGTTTTAACATTAGTATTATAATTCTCTGTGGCCAATACAATGGTAATCACTGCTTTGTACATGCTGATAATTTGAGCAAATACCATAAAGTGCAAAAGCATCGTGTCATCTTCATTTGCTTGACCTGATTTAAATATAATAGTCTTACTACAATCTCATTAGCTATTGTAATGAACATTTAAAATTCAGCTGTGTTCATAGCAGCTCAACTTGAGTGAATGGGCTCTTTGCGCAGTTTAAGTTAATGCATCTTTCCTTTTTGTAAAGTGAGTGCATGCCTCTGTGTGTGTGTGTGGTTTGTGTGTATACACCTGTGTGTGTGTGTGTGTGTGTTGTATGTGAATGGTATGTGTATGTATACACCTGTGTGTGTGTATGTGTGTGTGGTGTATACACCTGTGTGTGTGTATGTGTGTGTGGTGCAGGTGAATGGTGTGTACGTCTATGTGTGTGTGTGATTATTGTGGTATGTATGGTATGTGTGTATATGTATGTGGAGTGTGTGTATAGCTTTTGTGGTGTGTGTATGTGTGTGCATGGTATGTGGTGTGTATGCGGTCTGTGTAGTATGTGTATGTGTGTATGTGTGTGTGTGTGTGTGTGTGTGGTGCAGGTGAATGGTGTGTGCATGTATGTGTGTGTGGGGTTTTTGTGGTGTGTATGGTATTTGTGTGTATGTGTGTGTGTGGAGTGTGTGTATAGCTTTTGTGGTGTGTGTGTGTGTGTGTGTGTGTGTGTGTGCATGGGGTTTTTGTGGTGTGTATGGTATTTGTGTGTATGTGTGTGTGTGGAGTGTGTGTATAGCTTTTGTGGTGTGTGTGTGTGTGTGTGTGTGTGTGTGTGCGCATGGGGTTTTTGTGGTGTGTATGGTATTTGTGTGTATGTGTGTGTGGAGTGTGTGTATAGCTTTTGTGGTGTGTGTGTGTGTGTGTGTGCATCCTGGTGGATTCTCCGGCATGTGAAAGCCAGCAGTTGTCATTAGACATCCTCCTCTGTGACTTTCCATCTCGGAGTCTGTGACAATATTTCTCCAGGAGCTCAGGACTTCAATTGGATTGGCTGGGCAGTGAGCTCTGCTGGTCTGTCTCTGCCTACCCAGTGCAAGGGTTACAGACATGTGCAACCGCACCTGCTTTAGCCTGAACTCTGGAGATCCGGACTCAAGTCCTCATCCTTGCAAGGCAGACACTTCTCCAGTCATCTCTCAGCTCCACCCCTTTCGCTAGGGAGAGCCTCGGTTCCGAAGCAGAGCGTTGTAGCACGGCTTCAGGAATATCCGATGTTACTTTTCCTCAGCTGAAGCAGTGTTGCCCTCACCTCAGGACCCGTGCTTGGGCCTTAAAGTATCTCTACAGAGCACTCGTGTGTTGCTGGGCCAGACTGGAGAGGGCTGAGAGTTAATGTGGTATATGCAGCACTGGTCTCCAAAGACACAGGGAAGGTGTGTGTCAGTGGGGGCAGTGCGGTGTGTAAGCCAAGCACAGGCGTGTGTGCTGAGCTCAGCAGTGTGGCCAGGCCAGGAAGGCTCTGCCTGGGAGAGGGCAAGCGTCCAGCCTGCAGCTGCCACCGTAGGAGGTAAGTCGGTCCACCTGGAGGCGTCAAGCTGCCTGCTCATAGATTTGTGCTGTATGCCAGTTGCTTCAGAACGGATACCTTCCTTCCAGAAGGGAGGGTGGGCTGTGGGACCCGGAATGTAAACAAATGTGTCTTGTCTGAGAATGCTGAAACTTAAGATGCCAAGGACCCCTCCCCAGCTTTAAAGAATGGTGAGGCACTGTTGGAGGAGAGACTGACCAGAGCCATGGGGAGGAGGTTCTCCGTCCAGCGGGGCTGCTGCAGGTGGTGCTGACAGGCGGGGTTGCAAGTTTGGAGTCATCACTCATGTTACGGTGAGTGACTCAGCTGCCAGGTGACCCGCTACTTTTGAGTCCTTCCTGCTCCTCCTAAGTAGCCACTTACCCATCTTCCTGTCAGTGACTCCAGGGGGGAGAAGAAATCACTGATTCCCCAAGCTGGACTTTGGTGAAATTGTTACTTAAGTTGGTTGTGGATTCTCTTTCTGGGGTGAGTAGCTCTCTCTCTCTGTGTGTGTGTGTGTGTGTGTGTGTTTCTATGTGTGCATGTGTCTATGTATGTGTCTCTGTGTGTGTCTCTGTGTGTATATGTGTCTATGTATGTGTATGTGTCTGTGTGTCTATGTGTGCATATGTGTCTATGTATGTGTGTATGTGTCTCTCTGTATATGTGTCTCTCTGTGTGTGTCTATGTGTGTGTCTCTGTCTGTCTCTGTGTATGTGTCTGTGTGTGTGTCTATGTGTGTGTGTTGGGTCACACTCAACATTTTGTAACAGCAGGTCTCATACACTGACATTCTGGAATGTTCCCAGGCTTCTTGCCCACTTCATTTATCTGTGCTCACGTGAACAGGGAAGCAAGGCTGCCATATCCTTCACTGGACCTCAGAATATCAGACTAGCAGTGAGCAGAGGTTCATCTTCAGACATAGAACCTTAGTACAAGGAAGCATCTTTGTTGCAATCTTGCCTTAGTGTTCTGACTGCGTACAACTGCTTTGAAAGCTCTGTTCTCTGCTACCTCACCACATCTGAGCACATCACTGTCACGATGAGAAAGCTTGCAGCACCCCTGAGCCTCTCTGCTGGACATTCCTGCAGTGAACTGATTGGCGTGGACCGTATCTTGACACCGTACAGCACACTTGCCTCAAGCCCTGGGCATATGGTAAGATGGATAGGTCTGTCCTAGAGCCTTCACCTGAGTCTCTTCTGCTCAGTGTCATCACTCTGTTCAGTCTCCAAAGAGGATACACTCAAACTTGAGTTTCATGATGAATCTCCTCAGAGTATAGGATTATCAGTTTCCTTTTACAGAGAGCAGAGGTGAGCTCTGAGGTGAGCCTTCAGAGCACTTGGGCTTCATAGGACCAGGACAAGTCTTCATGCTCCTCTGAGAACACAATCTCAGAGAAACCCTGAGTTTCTATGTTCTTTCCAACTAGTTTTATTTGCCTTAATTTTAAAATACTAGAAAAATGATCACTAAATCATTTGGCTAGTTTTTTTTGTTTTTTTTTTTTTTTGTAATAACACAGCAGGAAGCTTTCTCGACTACAAATGTAAATGATGAGGTTGGGAGGGTCTTGATTAGAATAGAATGAGAAAGAAATATGGGAGTTAAGGAGTATGGAGAATGCTTTTCATGATATTTGCAAAGTATTTTTCCCAAGGGAAGAGGAAAACAAGTCACACACAGAGCCTAGAAAGTTAACCAAGTCACACATAGAACCTAGAGAGTCAAACAAGTCATGGCCAGATCCCAGAGAGTCAATCAAGTTACACACAGAACCCAGAGAGTTAACCAAGGCACACACAGAGCCCAGAGAGTGAAACAAGTTACACACAGAGGCCAGAGAGTCAACCAAGTCACACACAGAACCTAGAAAGTCAAACAAATCATACCCAGAGCCCAGAGATAACCAAGTCACATCCAGAGCCCAGAGCGTCAATGAAGTCACACTCAGAGCCCAGAGAGTCAACCAAGTTGTACACAGAGCCCAGATTCCACTGCACTCCAGCCAAATTCTTTTCCTTGAGGAACCAGATGTAGAATACATACAAGGATGCTACATCCTAGTCACGTGAGCCTGTTAAGTACTTCGGGGTATAACTGGGCACCGTGGGAACCACTTGATAATAGAGTGTGACTGATCACCAGAAGGGGCTCCAGAAGTTTGACTGCACTTTTCCAGCACAGCGTGTGTGTGTGTGTGTGTGTGTGTGTGTGTGTGTGTGTTTGTGTGTATGTGTGTGTGTGTGTGTCCTTGTGACTGCATACTACATTGTACACATGGAAGAGGGCATTGTGTCAGTCCTCCCCTCCTGCCTTGTTTGAGACATGGCCTCTTTATAGCTTGTTGCTGCACACAGCAAACTAGCTGACCCAGGAGGTTATGGAGGCAGGAGCCCTGGGGTCTCCACTTCCCATCTCACTTTAGGAGCACTGGGTTTGCAGACATGTGCTACTGCCCCGGGCTTTCCTTGGTTTCTGAGGACCCGAACTCCTCACTCCTCAGCGCTTCTCATGTGTCTGCAACAATTTTCTACACTAACATACCCGATGTGATGACTCATGACATTTTTATAGGAGAAAGACAAGCAATACAGGAGAAACACGGCCTGGCACCTTTAGGGGGCAGTTAGTAAGTTTCTGGAGTGAAGAGGATCTGGATAGGGAAAGAGTCACTCTAATGGAGCCCCCCCCCCCATGTGGGGTCTCTCTTCAGCAATGTTGGGACTAGGTTTGCAATGCCCCAGCATCAGCATCAAGCTCAGTAGGAGCCGTGTACACTCATCAAACATCAGTGAGTAAGAGGCTCCCCGAGACTGTCCTTCCACACTGTGGAGCGAGCAGGTGGCCTGACCAGTGAGTGACCAGGGACACAGCACTGCAGACAGTCTGCCCGCCCGATCTGACCGCAGTCCTCACCCGCACAGCCATGTGGCAAAGGACAGAATCACCTTTCCTGTCTGGTCTCTGGGAATTTCTCACCTAGGAATCTCAGACTGTGCCCAGGACCTACTGGTCAGTGAGATCTTGAATTGTAAATGAGTTTCCAGAAAAAAAATTAAAAAAAAAACAGCTAATATTTAAAGCAGATAAGAAGCCGATTCTGTTTCATTTTCTTTGGTAATTATTTTAATGTCTAGATTGGTTGTAATTCAATCATTTAAAAAAATTCAGATTTAATTTGAACAGATGCCCCTGGGTGCTGTGTGAGGGAACTGCACATGGCTGTGATTTGAGTGTTTGCATTTTTGAGGGAGAAGGACTATCTCTGTCAGATTTTTCGTTCCTCCTGGGAAGGCTCACCTTGTGTTTGAGAATATTTTGCATTCCTAGTGAAGTCTGAACTTGAAACCTGATGCCTCAGGATGCAGAAGGCAGCCCGGGCTCCTCTAGGCATACCTGGTAATTGTTATGATGAGACAGTTCTAGGATATGAATAAGAGGTTTATAAATCTGTAAGTGGTGGCGAGTGAATGCTCTTCCAGTGATGGCCCGTCGCTGGCTTCTGTCTGCTGTGTGCTGACTTGGTTGTCTAGATAGTGAATGTGAGCTTCACAGGCCGTGGCCTCTGTCTCTCCCGGAGCGGGGGCCCTCTGCTGGCTACATGCAAACTCACCTCCAGTGACGTGTTTTCTCCTCTGACAGAACTGCAGTTCCCAGTACTGTATGAGGCAACTGGATACATTGTTGAGTGTGGTCTTGGCGTGTCCGAAGGCTTCCAAGATGCATATGGCCTGCAGTACAAGAGAGAATTTGATTGGACTACTCCTCCAAGTAAATAAAAAATGTAGAGTCATAGCAAGGAAGCTGGGAATAGTCTGCTTTGTGGAGAGCTCTGTGCTTTCCACACCATGCATGCTGAAGCCTTAAGGTTGTCCTTCCCTCAGATGGAAACTACAAGTGCACACAGGACTGCAGCCACTATTAATACATATGTGCCTCACACTCTACCTCTCTGCATGTAAGTGGAGGCCAGTGTTCTACACACATACATACATGTGCGGCCAATGGTGTATGTGCACACGCGTGGGGATGACATTGGATGTCCTAATTTGTCATTCTTCATGCCCTTCTCCTACAACAGGGTCTTTCCCTGAATCTGTAGCTCAACTGACAGCCAAGAGGCTTCATATGCTCCCGTCTCTGCCCCCACAGTACGGGAGTTATAAGCTCATAGATGACTTTCCTGGCTTTTCACATGGGTGCTGGAGTTTGACCTCAGGCCCTTTCTACACTCTTACCAACTGAGCCCCAGCCCCAGCTCCTTGATGTTTTTAAAAAGAATAATTAGAAATGAGAGGAACCGGAGTCCTTCCTAATCCCTGGCACGCTTACACGTGCTTCAACATGCAGGCCTGCTGACCTCTTTCCTGGCTGCACCGCGGCCCACTGCAACCTACTTTCTCTTGCAGAAATGAAACTAAACAACTGATTAAGGTCACTGTGGAGACCCCTCGCTGCCCTGTGCTTTGTCTCAAAGGTTGAGAGTCCGAGATTCTGAAATTCTAGTGTAAAGCTCCCCCTGTTGGACCTGGGGTCTGACATACTCTCTAAACAAGTTTCTTCAAATATTGAGCGTGAATTAAAACCCACTTCTCATCCATCAACTGACTGGGACCATAGTAAGGATCAGGACTGAACAAGTGTCCAAGTGTGTGGGAATAGGGGCAAATCCTTTCTCCTTCAAGACTCTACAAATACGCGAAATCCAGCTTCCGAGTCAGCCACCAGACGGCAAAAGGCCACTCTACTGATTCTGTGGGTCCTCATCCTACACCCTTTAATTTATGACATTATTTTTGAGATAATCATTATTCATTTTAAGCGAATGTATTGGGTCTATTTCTTAAGTCTTTTTGGTATTTGTTAAATTTATGCACTTATTAATTTAAGACGCATTCTGCATGATTGACTATTATAAAGCGACACTTTGATCCCAGTCACAAATCAAAAACGCTAAATGTAATAATGAAATGTGTTTAACCATCTGGCATTGAAGCTTAGGTTTCTGAAGAGACATTAAATCTTTACAAGACTCTGATTTGGGCCTGAAAATTAATACAACAAACCCAAAAGCAAATTGATAACATGAGAGACACAATTGCCAGTTCATTTGTGATCAGTATGATTTATGTTTTTTAAAAAATTACATTGAAGAGGTAGTTATACATATGTCAAAATTAACAATGTCATTCCTTCTCACTGCATGAACATACTGCAAAATAATTATTATTATTTTGCTTCTGTATTACTTTATCTTTGCAAATTAAATCGTATTTATATCCCAAAGTTGCAGTTTGGAAATCTTTAAGGATATGAAAAATTCTGCTTTGTACATATAACATTTCTGAGGTGGTCATGTAATGTAACAAGATATCTTCCATTCAAAGAAGGCTTACATATCTTGATATTTCAACCTAAATATGCTTCAGTGTTTTTTATTAGATATTTGCTGTATTTACATTTCAAATGGTATCCCCTTTCCTTGTTACCTCTCCGAGAAGCTCCTATCCCATCCTCCCTCCCCTTGCTCATCCCTCCTCCCAATTTCCTGACTTGCATTCCCCTATTCTGGAGAATTGAGCCTTCACAGGACCAATGGCCTCTCCTCTCATTGATGTCTGAAATGGTCATCTTCTGCTACATATGTAGCTGGAGCCATTGGTTCCTCCAAAGTGTAGATACTTTGATCCTCATTGGAAAGTAGATCAAAATACACATGGCTCAGAGCCAACCAATAGAATGAGCATAGGGTCCCCAATGGAGCAGCTAGAGACAGGACCCAAGGAGCTGAAGAGGTTTACAGCCCTGCAGGAGGAACAATAATATGTACCAACCCAGTACCCCCAGAGCTCCCAGGGACTAAACCACCAACCAAAATAATTATTTTTTAAAAGCCATAAAATAGGATGATTTAAAAAGCATTTTAGATTTTGAGGCATTTTTGTATTGTATTTGGAAATAAAGTGGTGGTTTATTATTTTTTTTGTCATTCTTCAAAACTGTACTTTAAATTTTGATCAGTCCCTTCAACTCCCAACCCCGTTCTGCTTTTCTCTAACACAGGATGACTTTTGGGTGCTTGCTGCTTGCTGTGTCTTGTGTGTAAAGCACTTGGCTTTGTGCCTGCCACAGAGCAGACTCATGCATGGCCAATGATGATTCTCTTTCATTAGTGATTGACTGTAGACACACATCTACTGTGCTTACTCTGTGCCTACACGCATCCTAACATGAGGTGTGTGTGTAAATTCGTGTGATGGTTTTCAACCTTTGTCATCATGGTCTCCACTTTCCCATCAAGGAAAGAGAATCACCAGCTGTCAAGATCGTAGACTCAGAATGTCCTAGTTGGGATATGAACCAAGGCAATCTGGCTGTACAGTCACGGGCTTCATCCTAGTTTCGTACTGACTTCATCCACTTTGTCTTGGATTTAGCAATAAAGACATGTGGCACTAATATAAAGCCATTTAAGAGCTGTAAATTCTTAAGACCTTTTCAATGCACACACTGCTGCGTTCTTCCAGATGGGAGCACAAAGCTTGAAACTGCCAGCGACTTTCTTCTTTTTAAGCTAGTCAGCCAATAGGTGGCGCTAAATAACTATATTAGGAGAAATGCTGAGAAAATCCTAAACTGGTATATTCCAGTCTCCCTTGACTCTGAAACAAGATTATAAGAACACATAGCCACAAAAATTTAAATAAAAATATATAGAAAAAACCTACTTGCACCCTCAATGTTTACTGATTAAAATTTTATTGAGCTGATTTTCCCCCATTTATACTGTTGTGGTATACGTTTTAATAGTTAAAGTGACTATGTGCTGTGACAGTAGCTACTTACATCATATTTCCTAGAAATAAAGGTCCAGGGGCTCCTTAATGAATAGCCACAGATCCATTAATCAAATTTAGCTTGTCATTCCCTTCTGCAAAGGACTTCTCAGTAAAGGTTTATTTAAATCATTTGAACAGAATTGAGTGAGCCTGAAATTCATTTGTAATGGAATGGACAAGAAATCCTAGGCAATTTCTTTAAAAGAAAAACGTGGTTTTTCTGCTTCAATAAATCCAATGACACGGAAAAGCCCCACTTCTTTTTTTTTTTTTTTGAGAGTTTCATTCTTTTTTTTATTGGATATATTCTTTTTTATTGTAAATATTCTATATTTACAATTCATTTCCCTTTTTTCTGGTTCCCCACCCCCAAAGGTCCCACATGTCCTTTTCCCTCCCCCTGCTCCCTCATCCACCCCTTCCCACCTTACTGTTCTTGTACTCTCCCACAATGATGTTTTGGTCCATTCTAGCACCAGTGTCCACTCCTTTCTTCTTGTGAGACATCACTTGATATGTGATTTGTGTCTTTGGTGTTCCAAGCTTCTAGGCTAATATCCACTTATCAGTGACTGTATACCATGGGTATTCTTTTGAGACTGGGTCACCTCACTTAGTATGACGTTCTCCAGCTCCATCCATTTCTCTAAGAATTTTATGAATTCATTGTTTCTAATGGCTGAATAGTACTCCATTGTGTATATATACCACATTTTTTGTATCCATTCCTCTGTTGAGGGACATCTGGGTTCTTTCCAGCTTCTGGCTATTATATATAAGGCTGCTATGAACATAGTGGAGCATGTATCCTTATTGCATGCTGGTGAATCTTCTGGGTATATTCCCAGGAGTGGTATGGCTGGGTCCTCCGGAAGTATCACATCCAGGAAAAGCCCCACTTCTGATCATCAAGATTCAGAGATAGGGGTTAGAGACAGAGACATGTTGGGGGGGGGTGCTCGCAGACTCAGGGCAGGAGAGCAGTGCCTCTGAGCATTGGACTACACCTGCCACTGAGCACATGGAGGCCTCTCACAGGACGGACATGCCATACAAGACTGGACCTCACTCAGCTCCCACCCTCCCTAGCATCTTTCAGACCCAGCTATGTCTTTGTCTCCATTCCTTCCCCATGGTTCCTGTGAGCGCTGTGCCCCAGGAACATGAACTGAGATACCATGAGACGCATACTCCCTTAATTTTATGGGAGAGGCTGCATGTGACTGCCTCTGTGTCAATTGCAGGTTCCTTCATCACCCTCTGTGTGACAATTGCTGGAGATGCCACCAGTCTTCCCTAGCGGGAGGTTTGTTTGTCAAGTCGTCAAGTCCCAGGCCCAGGTGCAGCTCTCTGCTGTCTGCCAGTGAAAGGTCCCCCACTGAGGGTTCACAATCAGCTTCTGGGACAGCTCACCTGTCTTCACCTGAGAGCGTCCTTTCAATTAAAGCTGGCTCTCAACCTCAACCTCACTGCTAAATAGCAGTTTTCACCAAGGATGCTCTATCTGCTGATTGGATTCAGCTAGCCAAACCTTTATCTCATGCAGAATCTAGTAGCCTCCACCTCTCAAGTCCACTGAATTTTAGAGATGCCTCATAATGTTACCACAGATTTACATTCACAAATTCATTTGGCGCTTGCATAAATCCCTGCTTATTCCTTGGGATGCTTTGCCAAACCTGCTTTGGGCTTCATGAGCTTAGACAATGATATTTGTGTAGATGATATCTAACGTAGGGAATCCCACCGTGAAGATGGGATTTAAACTTGTCGTGAGGAATGAAGAAAACATACGAGGCATTTCACTTGAAATCTTCACGGAACCGGAGGTTTTGATTCCCCAGTGCCGGCAGATTTGCGAGAGTTACACCCAACTAACTCAACAGGAATTGGGAAGTAGTCACTTAAACTAAATAGCAAAGCCAATTTACATGAAGTGATCAGACTGCATTTGAGAAATCACAGAGCCTGTTCTCTCGCCAATGATCATTTTAATAGATGATTATCTTAGCTAGTGATTTAGAGGGGGAGACTATTGTTCCCTGTCATTTCAATTAAGTCAATAGATTCTGCTATTTCCATTAGTTAACTGGCATTTATCTTATAACCATGTTGATTTATTCATGTTTTCATTTGGGAGTATCAGATGCTAGTATGTTAGCATATTTGAACAGAGGCTTGCCAGTCTTCCCAAGTTGACTCCAACATTAGAGCTGTGGAGTGAACCAATGTGTTGCTGAAGAGGGTGGACGCTCAATAGATAGCTGTAGATTCAAATCAGCCATGTTTACTGCGGCCAATTCTTTTAAAAACATCGCAGGTTTATTATTTGTTCTCAAGATTGCTTCAGCGTTGCTTTTCAGGCGATCCTCAGCAGAAGCATCAGCCCCCAGCATTCTGTGCAAACACACAGAGGACTTTCCCTTTTATCTACAGTCTTTGGCCATGGTGACGCATCCCTGTATTTGCAAGTCACGTTGCTCTTGGCCCAATCCACTCGCTCCCATGTCCACCAGCCCGGAAGCCACTTACATGCTTGAATCTGGAGTCAAACATGGTACAGCTGGCGCTGGCCCTGCTGGTCAAGTGCTTCATGATCTGCTTGCTGGCCTGGGTCTTCCCTGACCCTCTTTCTCCGCTGAGAGAAAATGGGGGAGAAACACAAATTGGTTTAGAAGAGGGAGAAAAAGAGCCCGAGATGATTCTCAGACCCAGGGATGGCGGGAGGCATGATGCTGTCAGGGAACTGATGGGACAGCTCTACTGTCAACTGGATACGTTTGTCCTATACACCAAGTCAGCCCGCGTCCTGTCTTGTCAGTGTGTGTTGGATGTCAGAACTCCAGCGGGCCGCCTGGCACCTACCTCCCTATGGCTGAAGGGTGAGCCATGTTCTAATTAATTAATTAAAGTGCACTTGCTAGAAAAATGTTGAAATGTTAATAACTGAACTCTCAACTTGATGAATGATCTCCTCTTCTTAGCTCCACCACCGTCATTTATAGAAGCTACTGGGACAAAAACAAGTCACTAACTTTAAGTTCTGACATTAAAATAAAGTTTGTAAAGCAAGCTAAACATAATGTCTTACCTGGTGCTAATTTATAGAATATCTATTCTGGAGATATTCAACGTCTCCCCCTTTTACTGAAAATACATTTTCCCCCTCACATACTGTCTTGATTACAGTTTCCCGTCCTTCTTTTTCTCCCAGGACCTCCCCCTCCGGTGCCATCCAGATCCACTCCCTTTTGTCTCCCATTAGAAAAAGAAAAGGCTTCTAAGGGCTAATAATAAAACAAAATAAGGAAAGATTTTTTAAAAACCCTAACACATTGGAATTGGACAAGACAAACCAACAGAAGGAAAAGAGCCCAAGAGAAGACACAAGAATCAGAGACCTGCTCCTCTGCACACTCAGGAGTCCCATAAACACGCTAAACTGGAAGCCATGATGCATGTGCAGTGGACCTGACGCAGACCCTTGCGGGATCTGTGCGTGCTGCCTCAGTGTTGGGGAGCTCCCATGGCCACTGGCCATGTTTACTTAGATGGCTTTATTTTCTTCGACTTCTCTTCCCCTCCGGCTCTTCTGCCTACCTTTCTTCAGGGTTTCCTGAGCCCCGAAGCTACACTCAGCCTCTGGTGACTACAGTATGGGTCACCCTCTGACTACACTACTTTTGTGGCACAGGAGACAGTCAGTGAGTGGGTGCACATAACTTCAGATGAGCTTCTCGGGGCCTGGAGGCGAAGGTAAAGAAGGCTGAAGCTTTCTCCCTTGTCACCCTGCTCCCCATGGAGACCATAACGCAGCACACAGCTTTAAAAGAAGGGCCAGAATGACTAACTCACAGACTCAGTCTTGGTTTGTCTTGCTTATGAGGACTTGGGAGACTTTCTTAACTTAAAGAAGAAATGAGGTTCCCCCCTTCAAAAATAGATGGCATTATTAGGCTTAAGATCTGCCCTAATGGAACATTAGTGAGGAGTTTAGGGGAGAAAGTTACTATGAGCAGATGAATGTAGAATTTGGGGTGAAGCAAATCTACCCAGGTCTATCTACAGGACTCTTACAGGGCACTGTGAGCACCCCCTCAGCAAAGCCTCCAGAGCCATCTCTCTGTATCTCATTGTGATAACTTCCTGAAGCAATGTTCTATTAAGAAAGCGTTTCAGTATGTATTTGAGCAAGGACACATTGTGAGAGAGAAACATGAACAAAACCAACACTGGTAAGACTGAAGGCTTCTCGAGAGACAGTAACGCAAGTCTGATTTTAACTCTTCACTATTCTCTATCTGTGATCCCACCCGAGGCCCTCTTGCTGCCCTTCTCTCACATTTTAATTTGAAGAATTTTATTCACAAGTATACTGTCTTTCTGTGGTTTGATTATTTTCCTTACATTTCCAAGAAACACCACCTCTGGAGACCTACAGAATGAAACGGGAGCAGAGGGGAGTAGGAGAGGCAGGCTGAAGAAAGCCTGCCCTGTGAGCAAGTAACACTCTAACTCGAAGCATGTGGGGACCACATGTGAAGCAGCAGATTAGTGTAGGAAGCGTGTCTTTCTCCATGTTGTGTCTTGATTGGACAGTGGAGTCCCTGCACTGCCGTTTTAAGTTTTCAGATGAAGTGACTGGAAGGCTGTGGGTTGCCGTGGACTCTGCTACACTGGGCGGCCTCTCAGAGAAGCCTGCCTGTCCCTTCTAACAAACCAAAGGTGCTTATTGGGAAGACAGACTGCAAACATGCTGAGTGGAGAAGGGGAACATGCCCGAGCCCTAGGATCTGCACCAGGTGACAGGCTGGCTCACCTGAGGACGATGTTCTGTGGCCTTTGCTCCTGGAACAGTCTGTGGAAGGCTCGCTCTGCACAGGAGAAGAGGTGGGGTGGCAGGGAGGGGCTGCGCTGGCCCGTGGGGTTCAGGTACATCTGGGACACCTGTGGACAGCAGATCGAGGATGGAAGACCCATCCACTTCTGTTCCTCATAAGAAGAGGAACTCTTGAACCTGAAACAGGTTGCTGGGTCTACAGTAAGCCAGGGCAGGAGTTGGTGGTGGGGCATCTAGAGAGAACCTGGACAATTACCCTTCCCTCAGCCCGATTCCAGGAGGCCTAGTGACAACATGGAGGTTCAGATTTATCTTCAACCTTTGGTCAACAATCCTTAAGCTATTCCAATAGCTTAAAGAATATAGTGCCTCACAAGTTTCCAGTCTGGTAGATACCTATGAAATAAGTTTAAACTGTGGCATTTCACATTACATTACAAATGCCCCAATATTTGGCATCAACATCCTAAAATTATCCTTGTGAGCATCATAAGAATTTATCTACAGACTTCTCAGAGATACAGAAATGTATCTCTGAGATACATTTCAGTGACCTGGTCACCTATGGTTACTACTGGTACTCACTGCTAGTAGAGCCCTGGTTTCTGAGAAATTTTGTTTTCTTTTAACTAATAGGAACCAAGTAAAAAACTAGGTAATATGATCACTTCCAAGTCATGAAGAAATGCCAAGCATCTCACAGGGTAGCACAAAGGACAGAGCTCCTGCACCTTCTGTAGCACTATGATACCATTCATGCTGGCTCCCAAATCTCTGTGATAGCTTCAAAGGTGGCACCGATGTTTAGAAATGAGTTGATTATCAGTACGCATTTACCAGGCATAAGGTAGATATACAGCTAGAGAAGACACTGTAGAAATATGACTCAACAACAAAACCAGACATAGCACCAAGGTTTCCTTAGCATCCATCAATATCCATCCATAATCTAAACACCAGTCAATATCCATCTGTGAACTAAACACTAGTAGTCATCTGTGAACTAGATACTAATCAATATCCACCCATGAACTAAACACCAATAAATATCCATCCATGAACTAAACACCAGTCAATATCCATTCATGAATTAAACACCAGTCAATATGCATCTGTGAACTAAACACTAGTAAATATTCACCTATGAACTAAACACCCATCAATATCCATCCATGATCTAAACACCAGTCAATATGCATCTGTGAACTAAATACCAGTGAATTTCTATGAACTAAACACCCATCAATATTCATACATGAACTAAACCCCAATCAATATCAATTCATGATCTAAACACCAGTCAATTCATTTGTGTACTAAATACTAGTCAGAATTCATCCATCAACTCTAGGTCAAATAATACCAAAACAGTCAGGGATGCTGGAAATATATTGTATTACTTAATTTATTCTGTTTTGTAAGCACCATTAGAGGAGAGTTACATATTTAAAGGTACCTTTGGTTAAAAAAAAGTTTGATTCCCAAAGTTGCCTCAGAACACATTAACATGACCATCACGCTAATTCAAGTGAGAATGATTCTGAGAAATTTTGCTTTAATTGTCATTCTTTTAGTTTGTATGTCACCAAATACAAATGTGTATGTCCCATGAATCCCATTTCAATGTGACATTTGGAGCATTGTACTCACCATAGTAGAGTAAATTGGGAGTTCTTTGAATGGGTTAACAAGCAAAAAGATATCTCCGATAAAGGTCTGTCAAAAAGATGCAAATAGTTTGTGAACCACATAAATAGAATCATGTAAAATTATGAAACTTAGAAACCATTATTGAAAACATGGTGAATCAATAAAAGTATGTTGTATATCATAAAATTGTATATCAATCATATTGTAATATTGTTAAGCTGACTCAAGCATCCTTAAGAAATATGAAATTACATGAAGCTGTCAGGTTTGGTTCCGGGAAACACAAGCAATGAAATTGGTTAGATTTTAAGAATTTACTGCAAAGGGATTTTGTGATAATCAGTCTGGGTAAGCAATATAGAAGTAAAATAAATCTACAGAAGAAAATGGAATAGTTAATTTTATGTCATTATATAGGGAAAATGATGTAAAGTGTTTGTAAAGATCAAAATAAAACATTTTAACTAGCAAAGTTGAAGCAATGAGATATAAAGGCATAGGGATAAATGGAATAGAGATTATAAATGTAGATTTAAGTCCACATATGTCTGTAATTACAACAAACATTAATGTTCCAAATACTACAGCTAAAAAACAAAGACCATGAACTGGGTAAAAAATTAGACGTGTTCTACTATAGAGAAAAAAAATGCCACAAAATACAAAGAGCAAAGGAATTTGAAAGCAAAAGGTTAAAGCAAGCTATATATGTAAACACCAGCAGCTGAAAAGTTGAGTGTTTACCAATCTGTAGAGACACAGTTTGGGCAGCAATGCTGGGGGCTAAAGGGAGCATTTCATAATGAGGAATTGACAAAGCAATCAGGAAGAGATGGCCATTCTATGCTTCCAAGATAAATCAATCTACCATTAAGTATCTAAAACAAACAGCTTCAAGGAGGAAACCTGGGCTCACAGTGACAAGGGAGATTCTTGCCTTTTGGAGTGAGTCGATGAAAAATTCAAGAAATTACTGATCTGATCAAAGATTCATTCAGAAAGCATTTTTGAGAAACAGTAGATGTTTGTCCTCTAAGCTAAACACAGAATAGTGGTTTAAACCTACAGGAAGTGAGTGACGTGTTATGAGGGTGGGAGAAATCCAACGGAACGTCTCACCGCACACAGGAACAGCTAAGAGAGCTTAGGTGCTCACACTGGAAAATAAAGAGTAACTGTTTACAGCGGTTATGAGAATAATCTTAAAGTGAGCCAGCATTTCACTATGCAGATCTACCATCAGTTAATTATTCAAGACCACAGTGGACACCCTAAATATACAATCCACAGTGAGGGGGAAAATTTTATATTGGGGTAATTATTAGTGGAATGTGAGATTCTCCCTGAATATGTATGCTGTAATAAGCAAAAATATAATTATAAAAACATGATTCAACACTGCAGTAAAGTCATACAAAACACTGTATAAATCACGAGAGTGGAAGAGAGTGCTCTGACCAGGGTTTTCTCCGCTGTGGAAACAGAGTCCCTGTGGCTCATTGTTCTAATGAGTTTTCCTCTCAATAGCCTGCACATCCCTCGGAAGTGCTCCTTCAGGGAGCCCTGCCCTGCCCTGCTTCACCTGAGCAGAGGTTACAGAGGCAGCAGGTGGAGAGATGGGTCAGGAGGGACCTGGGGGCTGTCAGGATTTCTTTGCTCGGGCTTGCCTAGCACTGCCATTAGAACTCCCTGTGCTAGACAGACGAGCCAGGGCTTTCTGCATTGACTTGGCAGCCTGTTTCCTTGTCCCCTTAGCTTCTATGTAGAAAATACTGGTGAGTGGTTTCTCTGCTGCCCATCGATGTCTATGTTCTGTTTTCTCTGGTACTGTTGGTGACCATTATTCCAGACATGCAGTGTTAGCTATCGGCTGTGCATTTTCCTGGCAAGCCCATGTCTCATCATCTGCAAGCCATCCCCTTTCCATTGTGGCAGACACATGGAAATTCCCCAACCAACCTAATATCCAAATATGCATGGGAATTCCCCGCCTAGCCTCACATCCAGGGACTGGCACCCACGGAGGACCTGAGCAGGGCCCAGCTGCTATGGGCAGAGCACAGCACAGCACAGAACAAATGAGATGCAGGAAAGGAAATAGGAATTCTGTCAAACAACCAGGTCAGCTGCAGCATCTGAAATATTAATAACCCATCACAGGCTCAGCTGTTTGTCACAGATAAAGTCGTATTAGCCTCTGTCTCTTGTGCTAAAAAGGTGTATTTGACCTAAGAGGCATTCTTACACATGCTGTCTTTAAGAACCTCACATGCTACTGTGCATGCATGTGTGCATGCAAGGTGAGCAACGTGTTGTATGTGTGTTTGTGTGTACCGTAGGGGAGATGGACACCAGAGTCTAAACAAGGAGAACTGACAGTACCAGAATGAACGATGGGCGTGCAGCAGAAACCACATAAGACAGGGCACGGAAAGCAACCTGGAAATGGAAAAAGCACCGTGGGAAGTGTCTTATAAGTGAGGCCACTGGAGTGCAGATTTTAGGGGAGCAGAGAGGTGGTGTGCACTCACTGACATAGCCATCCTAGCTCAAGGTGACCAGCAGGACAGCTGCGGCACAGATGGCCAAAAACAAAAGACACAAGGGGCCAGAAACAGAGTCTATGGGCTCTGACTGTCCTCTGAATGACCATGCATTCCTGTATGCAGAAAGTGACACAATGCAGCACACTCTAGTCGGCATGCCTGTCTACTGCACTGAGAACACACAGAATGTCCAGGGAAATCCAGACCTTTTCTAAAGGACACGGGAGACGCTGCATTTGGAGCAGGACTTGCAGCTGCTGGCAGAGGTGTGGGTTGTACCTGACCGCATCTTGCAAAACAGGTTATGGGATTCCCATGACAAGTAGAGGCAGAGTGTGAGCTTGGTCAGATGTTTACACCAGTGACCACTCCAGAGCCTGGCATTCAGGCACCTTGGTAGGCTGAAGTGGGAAGAGTCTGTGTTCGAGGCTGGCCTGGGGAACTTAGCCAGCTCCTGTCTCAGCATGGTGAAATGAGATAAAGGATAGAACTCATCTGGGAAGCACCTGTGAGGTTCTGGGTTCATCCCCCCCACAGCACACAAAAAGAACTGGGGGGGGGATGTCAAACGCCAGCTCTCCTTATCAGTACACAGGCTGAGAAACTAGGAGAACACAGCTGCAGGGACCCCATGGGTCAGATGAGTTGTGGGGCGTGGGGTGGGAGTGCTGGGGGGCGGGAGCAGTGAGGAGAGACCAAGCATACCTATTATTAGAATGCGGAGTCATCTCCTAAGCAGTTCTTTCTATCTGGGGGAAGGGCTGACTCTTTTATAAACAGTAATCTGAGATTCAGGACTGAAAAAAAGACAAAGACACAGGAAACACAAACTCCAAATCTCGGGCTTGAACTAAAGTACCAAGCTGCCGAACAAAGGCAGCCTTAGTGGCACATGCCTGAATTCCAGTATGTGAGAGGTGGAGGAGGATGGAAAACCGGGAGTTCAAGGACTGCCTAAGCAACTCCATTCTCTGGCTCAGAGGTCCAACAAAGTAAATTTCAGTATGGGTCTCCAGCTTTCCATTCCTTTGCAGATCTGTAGTAAAATGTTCACAAGCCCAACAGTCCATAGAAGATACCCAAAGGCATTAACCATCTGGCATTATGTTTAGATCACATGTCAATCTTTTAGATGTGATGTCAGCTACCTCAGCGGCAAGTCCACAGCTGATACGACCTTTAGCATGGATGTTATTTCTGATGATCCGGATAGATGAAGATTCTGAGTAGAGAGGGTTATTGTGAAGACCGTCCGCTTCAAGGACTGTGTGTGTGGTGTGGTGGGGTGGTGGGTAGGAAGAACCTGACCTTCACCATCAGCAGCAGTGGCCGGGCCTTACATGAATCTGACTGCCTGGTTCTGTCCCCATCAAGTCCACACAGGAGCCACATATGTCAACCACAGCACAAGGAGAACCCTGCCCCTCACCCCAGGATGCACGGTCTTACAAGGGAGAGCCCACTGAGATGCGGTTTGGAGGTTAAGGGGAGACACGGAGATGTAAGCATATTTGATTGGGATTCCAGAAAGTTCTGTTGTAGAAAGTAGAAGGAAGATACTGGAGCACAGAGAGGAGTCTCTGGAAAGTTCCCAATGCAGGAAGGAGGGCAGCTATTGCCCTCGGTGACAGGTAATGACGCCCACTCGTGACTGGTCTGTAGCTGGGACTGGTTGTTTTCTCAGCCATGATGCCAACCTCAGAGAAACAGCTGTGTTCTGCCTGCCGTGGGAAGCAGCAGGACAGACTCCTGAAAGGATCTCTGTGGCTACGTTGTCTGTCTGCAAAGAGCGTTCTAGTTCACTGTGAGCTCAGATGGTGAGGAGAGAAGGGCCTGCCAGGGTGGGGGATGCCAGGGCAGGGAGGGTGGTGACCATAACGACCCCAGCAGCACAGAATGGGGCTGCCGGTGCAGAGATGGCGTTGACCCCAGGGGCAGAGTAGGGTTGCCAAAGGAGGGACTGTGGTTGGCCCAGTAGTGGATGGTATGAGTAGATGCTCAAGGGACAGAGACACTTGACAAGCACAAAGGAATCAAGGAACAAAAACCAACTAGGCTTGGTGGTATAAAGGAGGCAGAGGCAGGAGGATTGCAAGGTTAAGATCATCTTAGACTGTGAGTTCCAGGCCAGCCTAGACAATTATCCTGACAAAATGCAAAGAACCAGGGGTGTAGACGAATGATACTGAACTAGCAGCATGCATTGGGTGCTGGATTTACTGTCCTGGGTACTACAAAAATAAAACAAGATAAAAAAAATAAAAAGAAAGGAATGAAAGAGAAAGAAAAGAAACAAAAGGAAAGAAAAGACTCTGAAAGGCATCATAAAAGCACTGCATGGCAAAAGCACCACAGAGGAGAGACCAAAGCAGTCGGGCTCAACCACTCCTGCCGATGGCGGAGTTCCAACAGTTGGGATGCACGCGCTTAATTTTAAATATATTTGTGGTGGCAGGCAGTTTATTGAAGCCTTGAGATGCTGGGTTGCAGCTTCAGTGGGTTAATCAGGACCTGACAACTCATTACTTGCTGGGAAATCTCAGTCTTCACATTTACATGAAAATGACTTAATCAGATTCTCCATAGATTAGGACTAAATGAGTGTTATCAGGGAATGTGACAGATTCGGGCACAATCAGAAATCTCCACAGGCACTTGGACTGGATTGTCCTGGGCTCTGTATGGGACAGAACAAAATCAACCAGAGCATGGGAGGGGGCAGAGGGAGGCTGGGGTGGGGTGGGGTGGGGTGGGGGAGGTGGATTTCCAGACTACAGGCTACATTGTTACTGTCGTTAGAAAGCTAACATACAGAAAAAGGTTAGGACAATTTTAACTCATTCTCCATCTACATGATATTTTTTGCATCTTTGCAGAAATCTTACACACAGTTTATTGCCCAGAGAGACACTGCCTGTAGACTGGGGCAGTACTTAGTACAGCCCACAGAGCCTTTGGTGTCTGAGGCAGACTAAGATTTATAAGCAGCTGATCTACAGATCTTGCCGGTTCTGGAAAGATCTCCCACTCAGTCAGGACAACAGAAAAGGCACAAAGAATGTGAAAATGAAATCAGGGAAGGAGGACATGACTATTCTTAAAGTACGGACAAGACTTTATTGTGGATATAAGGGAGAAAGCAGAGGGAAGAGTCCAGGCTGAACGTGTCAGGGAGACTGAACCAGGCCATGGGAGGAGGAGAGGGAGGGAAAGCAAGACAGGAGCCACTGACCAAGGGAAGAGAGCTAGGGTCAAGAGGCCAAGACACCAGAGTACCCAAAATGGCTGGACTGTGTTGGGATCAGGGTAGGGGAAGGGAAGTGAAACGCAGGCTCCCGGGAGTGAGAGGAGTAGGGGGCAGGGTGAGGAGTGCTGGGAGGGAGCTAGGGTACTGAGGGATGCTGGGAAAGCTGGCTTTGGTTTGTTAATGGGCAGCTCAACTAGCCATTTGTCCCAGGTTCCTGAGACTCAACGCAGCCTTGAGAGCCACTGTCGATGCGCAGAGTTCTGGCTCAGCACTTCATTTGGAATTTGGAATTTTGCTGAATATGACTGAGAACCTTCCCAAGAAGAGACTGAACTCTACAAAGCTCAACCTCAGCCATCCCCACGGCCAGAAGCTTCCAGGGACCTGTCATTCACAACACTTGTGGCACACAGTGGGGACACAGTGGTGCACGGCAGTCCTGTGGCACTCACGTGGATCTGGTCATTTCCGAAGCGCTTCTGAATTTCATACAGCAGGCTGCTATCCTTAAGCTCACTGAGTGTGGCTAGGTCATCGCTGGGAGCCGGAGGCGTGAGCTGGACCTGCGGGGTGAGACAAAGGCCAGTCTCATCAACTGTACTTGCTCTCTGACCAGCTCTTCCAATTTCCAGAGCTTCTTAAAGTTCTGAGACCACGTGGATACAAAACTGATATTAAAAGATGAGATGGTTCGAGGAAGAGAGGATTGTTCAGGTCAGGGTTTATGTTCCATATCTAAAAGTCTCTCTCTCTCTCTCTCTCTCTCTCTCTCTCTCTCTCTCTCTCTCTCTCTCTCACACACACACACACACACACACACACACACACACACAGTACCTTGTGCCAAGGTCTTTATACCTTGAAGACCACCATCATGTTGATTGACCTCGCTTGTCTCCAAATTCTAAGTCAGATCTGTGTGTTCCAAGTCTTTGAAGGGCTCAAGCATCTTTCAGCTCCCAAGCTAAGCCTGTGAGACTGTTTTGGGCATAGAAAGGCAAGGGACTCAGGTTCTGCCTTCTCAGGGGACAGGGTCAGGTCGTCAGGGTAGACCCCAGCTTTGGGGCTTGTGATTTTTATTCTGATTTACATTGATTTTAAGATTAAGGTACCTGTGAGATTAGGTAACTGGCAGGAGGAAAAACCACACTCATCCTTTTAAAACCAAGCGATATGTAAATAACTACTTCAAATAAATTATTTCAAGATAAGTGTTTCAGATAAATCCAGACGGTTGTGGTCTTTTAATTAGATGGAAACCAGCCGTCTCCAAGTGAGAAATGCACAAGGGCACAGAGCATGCTCTAGCAGCAGACACTCGACTGTACAGAGCAGCTTTGGCTTTCTTACCTCAAGCCGAGGAAACAAAGGAAGACTCTGTGTAGGGTCCCGAGAGCCCAGGACACACAGAAAACCTAAGCAAGTTTGCTTGAGATCTCCATGTTTCTGATAGATCCCATGTTCTCCTTGAATTTCATATCTACATTGCACAGGTATTATTTATTCTGTGCTCTTTTGCTGAATAATTTAAATATAATTATCAATGTTTATCTGGTGGGAGGTGTCTGCAGAGCGAAATCATAACATGTCTTAAAACACTGTACTTGGGACGATTTCCCCAGAGCTGGCGAGCACAAGCTGACAGCTTTCGGCCCTGTCTCTCAGGCTGCAGGTTACCCAAGTCCACCAGCGGCAGAGACAGAGCTGTCTCCAGCATCTCAAGCTCAGGAGGGCAGAGTGTCACATAACCCACCTAGAAGACACCATGGCCAGGAGGAGTTCCTGGGCATTGGAGACTGATCCATTTCTCTTCGTGAGAACACAGTATTCCAACAGAAGCATGTTCGCTCACTGAAAAACCAAATTGTACAATAGTCCTGATCTCAAAACTTCTAACACCCAGCCACCTAACCCTAAAACTCACACACTCAACTCATGTAAAGAACTTGGCCCAAGTCTGTGTCAACTCTGCAGCTGAGCTTATAACGCAGGTGTGCTTAGTTACACAGCTCAAGGGGTTTCTACGGCAATGGCTACTCTGCCAACTTCCCTGAGGGATATCCTGGAGTGGGTGGGAAAGGGTGGACATTACTGGACAGGCCTTCGCTAAACAAAAACACTGTCAGTGATAATGGTTCGGAGAGCTGAGGATTAATTAGGATTTATTTGGGAAGAGTAGGGACAGGGACCATAGTCTGTGGTGATATCTTCTAGAGTTGGACAGAGACAGGCTCAATTTGAATACTTGTCAGGGATGACGATTAAGGAACGGAGAGGAGTCATTAGAGGAAAGGACTCTAAGAGAAACACCGGAAGTAGAAGGAACCTACATAGTAGATGCAGCAGATTCTTGCCAAAGACAGGGCAGAGTGACCAGACCCCACGTGGGAGAGGCTGAAGGCAGAGTAATCTGATTCGCTGTTCAGCAGGATCTCAAGCTGACAATGGGAAGAAATGATTTTTCTATAGTCACATGGTTGGTGATCCTTTGTTTTTCTGGTCCTTGTAACTAAACACTGATGAAAGATGGCTTAAAAGAAGTATTTGGCCTCAGCAGGCAGAGAAACAGAATCACGGCTGGCAAGGAAGCTACTGCAGCGAGGGCATCTTGGTCTACGGTGTCAAGTGCCAACCAGGAGAGGGGAAAAGCCAGAGCTCAGCTGTCTATCTTCTCTTTCAACAGTTCTTATTCAGATGGATGAAACCACCCACTTATGGGGGATCCTGTCTCTTCAATTAAAATTCTCTGGAAAAATCCGCACAGGCACCCACAGAGGTTTCACATCCCATTGAGCTGACAGTGAAGACTGACTGTGAGAGTAAGATAGAGTAAGCTGGGCTGGTTACCACTGTGTGTCAGCCAGGGAAGAGAGGGCAGCGTGTGATGGGCAGCTCCAGGGGCATATTCGTAAGTTCACAATGTTTCTAGCTTCTCTACTCTCCGACAGGCTTTGTGTCAGTTTGAAGCAAAGACAGAAAAAGGAGAATAAAAGGAGATGTTATCTTTCATGTCTGTGTGTTCTCATTCTGCTGGAGGGATGAGCAAGGACATAAATAATAAATTACAAGTGTAGAAAATGCACATAAGAAGACAGATGTCTGAAAAAGTTTGCTCTGTGGTAATCTAGGCTGCCCTTGTCTGTGGGCTGTGCTCAGGTTGAAAGTGGGAATCGTCTGGAAGGACAAGTCTCTTAGGATGGAGGAGAAGAACCAGGATGGCGTGTGGGAAGGAAGCCCTTGAGGAGCAGTGTGGCTGTGAGTGGAACCAAAGGGCAGCAGATATGTAGAAGGCATGAAATCCTGAGGGGTCCAGGAACGGCTGCGCATTTCCTAGGGTTATGGGCGGCTGCCCAGGGTGGTAAGTGGCTGGAAGACAAGACTGGCTTCACTTTGACAAGTGTCCTTCCAGCAGCTGGTAAAGGTAACAGGCAGAGGTGACAAAGGCCACTTAGTAATTACCCAGTACAGGAGGTTCACAGGGGGAGTCAGGAGAGGAGACAGAGCTGGACGTATTCACTATGAGGTCTAGTTCTTTCTCAACTTGACATGAGTTAGAATCAGAGAGGAGAGAACCTCAGTTAAGAAAATGCCGCCATAAGAAAGGGCTGGAAGGTATTTTGTTAATTAGTGGTCCTGGGTTCTATAAGAAAGGAGGCTGAGCAAGCCATGGGGAACAAGCCAGGAAGCAGCACCCCTCCATGGCCTCTGCCTCAACTTCTGCCTTCAGGCTCCTGTCCTGTTTGAGTTCCGGTCCTGACTCCCTTCAATGATGGACCAAGATGTGGGAGTGTGGTTGCAGTTGGTCACGATGTGTGTTTATCACATCAGTAGAAACCCTCACTAGGATCCTTACTGAAGACAAGAGAGGACTATTGTGCTCAGTGATCCGTTGCTACTGTGTGCTTTATGTCTTAGGGAGGATAAAGTTAGAGGAGTTGAAGGCTTTCTTGTATCAGTGAACTGCTTTGTGTTCTAGGGTCACAGACTAGATTGTTTGTCCTTAGGTATAGCAGGAATCTATAAAAAGTAAAGATGAAAAAAATATACATTTTCTAGAAAGAAAAGAGATCCTGGCAGAAGTCCTTACATGGAGAGATAGGAAATGAAACCTATACGTGCAGGCACCTATGGAAGTCAAAGAGGGTGTGGTATTCCCCTGGAGCTAAGGTTACAAATGGTTGTGAGCCACTTGATGTGTACTGAGACTAGAACCCAGGATCCTGCCTTTATCATCATTAGGGTCTTGTTTTAAAGTCCTTACAAGCATCCTGCCACTTCTCACAAACAACAAGAAAATGATCACAGTGTTCTTACATCATGGATACCTAAGAGATGACAGTAAAAACACAGAAACCACCCACAAGAAAGGTCCCGCCCGATGCTGGGATGCTGTAAAAGCCTTCTTAGTTTTGAAGAACATTTGTCTTCCAGAAACCACATGTAAAATGACCTATTAATTTGCAAGACAGAATTAATTTGTCTCCATAGAGGCCCAAATCTCAGCATTTACATCAAAGAATGGGCCAGGTTTGTGCTTCTTTAATTAAATAAGCATTTATTGCTGTAGTATGAACAGACTCAGATATATTTAATAGCTTGAAGACAAATTAATGGTAAACTAAGTGCATCTCACATATGAGCACTACACAGGGCATGTAAGGATTATAACTGCAATTGTAGTGATTCTGCTAGTAAGCTTCAGTAGTGGGAAAGTATATCTGATCTCAGTATCCATATACTTCTGTAAACCGGTTAAGGAAATACTTCAAAGCAATGGTGATAAAATTACCTCCTCCCAAACATTTAATTTTAATAGTGAGCAGAGTATATCCTGGTCAGTTTAGCTGTCAATTAGACAACAACATAGAATTATCAAAGAGGGTGTTAATGAGGAATTACCTAGATAAAGTTGATATGTAGGCATATCTGTAAGGGAGTGTCTTAATCATTAGTTGAAGTAGGAGACAGGGCCCACTGTGGGCACCGACATTCCCTAGGCAGAGTGTGTCCTGAGCAGTTTAGGAACAAGAGGAACTGGCTGAGAGCCAGTGAGGGAGCAATGATGTATCTATTCTCTTTGTTGTCTGTGGCTATAATGTGACTAGCTGCCTCGACTTCCCTGAAGTGACCTGAATGTAATTAGGAACTGTGAGCTAAAATAAACGTTGCCCTCTAAGTTGCCTTTGTCAGGATATTCTTTTTCCACAGTCACAGAACTGACACCAGAACAGAGAGTATTTAGAAAATGAATAAAGTATAGTACTCTGAATTAGAAACACTAAAACAGGAGCACGTGTGGGTGAGCATAGCTCTGGTATTCACAAAACACCAGGCAGAGAAGATCATTTACTTCTGTCACAGAAAGAAGAAACTTATTAATTTCTATTTAAGTGCATAAACCTCCAAAACAGCAAAGCAATCTCCCTTAAATTAGGCAAGTCTTAAGTGATCACACACACACACACACACACACACACACACACACACGCACCATAGCTTCTTTTAAAAAGAAATGCTTCTCAGCACATCTTTGACCAATGTAAATGTATTTGGATAGTTGGAAGAAACAGAAAAAGAGAAAAAAAATACTACTTAATGATCAAAGACACCTGAAAATATACTGTAAAACTAAAGCTTCTCTAAAATTAAATAACAATTGGATTTATTAATGACCAGTAGAGTGGCCACATGGACGGGAATTTTAAACACAACCCTAGCCTATGCATTTTTAATTTATCTTTGAATGGAAGGTAGCAGGCCGGCTTTGAACACAGTATGTTTCACCATGACCTTGCAGAGTTACCTGCTCTGGCTTGTTGCAGCTGCTCAGCATACTGGTCTCAGGAGGGCCATCCTGGGACTCCTGCTTGCACAGACCTTTTGTTGTGTCTTTGAACATGATGTCTTTTTCCAGTAAACTGTCCTGCTTGGCAATTGGTAGCACCAGGGGACTTCTATAAGAAACAATCAATACCCAAATTAGTTTTCTTCTAACATTGCTTTATCAATCAAAAGCCACAGGAGCCTGGGCCGCAGAAGGTATATTTACTCAGATAAAAACACGTCCTAGAAGCTGCAAGGAAACATCAAGTTTTCTCTTCAGCCCACCTATCATTTAGTTTTGTTTCTGAAAAAAAAAATTGCATTCATTTCAACTCCGAAAGAAAATGTTTACCAGGATACCTTTAACTGTAATAGAAAGATCAATAGGTAATTGCACTAGGCACTGAATTTAAATGTGAAAAGGGATTTGTAAACAAATGAAAAAATTATAATCATGATTAAAATACAATGGGTATAAGATTTAATGTGCAGAGCCATAGGCAATATTTTGAGTTTGTATTGAAATGTTAGAATAAAAAAATTTAAGTGTTAAGGGCTGCCATATTACAAACAAAAATGACGTGTAACTTCCAAACAATTCAAACCAGGGAAAAAGGCAAAGAGATATAAACAAAAGCTCCCACAAGCCCTGAATTTGTAATCTTCACCACAAATAATTACTGAATTTGCAACATGATACCTTACTATAAAGTTTGAGAACAATCTCCTTTAATGTTAGCTCTCAGCAGAAATACATGGCTATTTTACCAAGTAAATGTATGCAAACAGTTGTGTCATCTGATGTGTAGGAGTGGGGTTAGAGCTAGAGGAACTTGTTCTGTTGAGTTTTAAGTTTATCTGTCTCATATGCAGTGAGATTGACTTGTTGTAGGTATACAGTGCAATGTTCTCGTGCTCTCTCCATCTTTCCTTTGCTCTTTCTCTCCCTCCCTCCCTCCTTCCCTCCCCACCCCCAACACCCCCCCCCCCGCCCCGGTGTGTGTGTGTGTGTGTGTGTGTGTGTGTGTGTGCGCCTGTGCGTGCCTGCAGAGGGATATGAGAAAGGCAGAGGTTGATATCCTCCTTCCTTCTCTACCTCATTATTTTGATTCAGTGTCTCTTACTGTCTCAGTTAGGGTTTCTATTACTGTGATAAAATACTGACCATAAGCAACTTGGGGAGGAAAGGGTTTATTTTACCCATGGTTTCAAACAACAATTCATCATCAAAGCCAGTGAGGACAGGAACTCAATCAGGGCAGGAACCTGGAGGCAGGAGCTGATGCAGAGGCCATGAGGGGTGCTACTTACTGGCTTGCTCCTCATGGCTTGCTCAGCCTGCTTTCTTATAGAGCCCAGGACTACTGGCCCAGGGGTGGCCCCACTCTTAATGGGGAGGAGCCTGCCCAATCAATCACTGATTGAGAAAATGCTCTATTCTCACCAAACCCAAGGCTTGCTGTTTTGAGTTGGCTAGCTGGCAGCAAGGCTGGAAGATAAAGATCCACACATTGCTGTCTTCCCAGAGCTGGTGACAGACACCCACCACCACACCCAGCTTTCGGGGGACACTAGGGATCTACTCACTGAGCAACCATTCCAGTCCCAGTTCAGTGATATGTGACAAACACGTTTATAGTCCTGTAATCAAAATAGTCACAGAGACATTTTATTTCAATCCTCCTCCTTGTGCCCCTTGGAATCAATTATTAAATGTCTCAGTGGCTTCTCACTATGATTTAAATGGTATGTCTTACGTTTTATACACTGTTAAATGAAAGCTGACTGTATTTAAAGAGTGCATGGGGGTGACTTGCCGCAAGCTGAGAATGATTAGTGCAATGGTGTCCATTCACAGCCCACGCTGACCACATACACCCTCAGAACATACTCATTTTAGGCCTGCATGTCTGTACCTGTGACCCCAGCCCTCAGCAAGCACCACTGTACCCTCTGCCCTTTTTAGATTTGCCTTTAGTGATTCTACCTGAGCAGAGTTGTAAGGTATGAGTGGTTGTGGTCTGCCGTACTCTACTGTGCTTGATGCGTCTCAGGTTTATCTGTGTTGTCGCAAAGGGGAGGATTATTTTCCTAGTTTGATAATTTCCCAATGAAGATTGATCCCTGAGTTCCCATCTCCTCAAGGGTGATCACTGAGATTTTTCTGTATCTTCTACATTATGAAGAACACTGATGTGAGTGGAGAGTACATACAGGTCTCAGGATCCCTACCTCACTTCTTCCCAGGGAAGGCCAGGCAGTGGGCTCTGGAATCATGAGGCAGTGGGGGCTCTGAGATCACGAGGCAGGTGGATTGAGCCACTTCTACAGTTTCCCATAACCCAGCCTGAGCACTAGTCTCCTTCCACACCCTCATCAGGACCGCTTCAGGTCTCTTCCATAGCAGCCATCCTAACAGGAGCAGTAGGGTTTTATCTCTCTGAGCTTCTGACCTTTTTTTTTTATTTGAGGTTAGGGATACCAGGTACTTCTCTAAAGACTCTTGGCCACTGGTGTGTCTTCTCTAGGAAAAATACAAGCATTAGAGCTGCTTTTTAAATTTACACATTTTATTTTTTGTTTTCCTGTTATTTGCTATTGAGTTCTGTGAATACGTTGTATATTTTTGATATTTATTGTTTATGAATTGGCAACTCTAATTCTCGTGTTACATATTTTTAAATTCACATTGATTGACTGATTGATTGTGTGTGTGTGTGACTGTTCACATCATGGCATGTATGTATTTGTCAGAGTACATATGCAATACTCATGTCTTTTCTTTTACCACATGGGCCCTGGAAATTGAACTCAAGTCATGAGAGGCTTGGTGGTGCCTTTGCCTGCTGAGTCACTGGCCTCAGTGATGCATTTTTTCTGTGCAGACGCCTTTTAGGGTGGTGGAGTCCCTCTTGGGGGCATTTGCTCTTGTTCATTATGCTTTTGGTGTCTGAAAAAAATCCAAACTAACAGTCAAGGTTCTGGATAAGGAACTTTCCCTGTTCTCTTTGTGGGTCCTGCACTTAGAAAGCACACGTTCCACCTTTATTAGCCCCCACTTTACGTCTCTACAGGTGTAAAGCAAAGAACCTGTTCAGCCTTTGGAGAGCAGGTGTCACAGCTGTCACAGGGCCACTTCCAGAGGAGGCTGTTGTTTCCTCAGCAGTCGCTGTGAAGGCTCAGCTGGCAACACCGGCTTGGGTCTACTTCTGTGGTCACTGTTCTCTCTAAGTTCTCTGACTGCTCTAATCCAGTTCCATCCCGATTAAGACAGGTGTGTGGTATAGTTTGAACTTGGGAACCGGATACTTCCAGCTTTATTCTCAGAATTGATTTGGCTATTTTCGTTCTTTTGTAGTGTCTTAGTCAGGGTTTCTTTTCCTGAATAACACATCATGACCAAGAAGCAAGTTGGGGAGGAAAGGGTTTATTCAGCTTACACTTCAACACTGCTGTTCATCACCAAAGGAAGTCAGGACTGGAACTCAAGCAGGTCAGGAAGCAGGAGCTGATGCTGAGGCCATGGAGGGATGTTACTTACTGGCTTGCTTCCCCTGCCTTGCTCATCTTGTTTTCTTATAGAACCCAGGACTGCCAGCCCAGAGATGGTACCACCCACAAGGGGTTCTCCCCCCTTGATCACTAATTGAGAAAATGCCCCACAGCTGGATCTCATGGAGGCACTTCCCCAACTGAAGCTCCTTTCTCTGTGACAACTCCAGTTTGTGTCAAGATGACACACAAAAGCAGCCAGTACATGTAGTTTCAAGCAGTGTCTCTTTAGTAAAGTGTGGGGCGATGCTCCCTGCTTTTAGATAATAATCATTCTATATTCTGGACACAAATATTTAGATGAACACTTGAAGATTTTCTTCCTCCCTACATTCCCATCAGTTTATTTCCATAACAGTATACTCAACATTTTTTTTTCATTTCCAGGTTTTCCTTTTTGTATGTCTTATCTAAGGATTATTTCCTCAACCCAAGATCAGCCAAGTTGACTTCTTAGGCTTTATTCTGGAATTTCTAGCTCTGTGGTCTCCTGTGTGTGCCCTCCTGTTTACATGGCTTTCCATAAATCACAGCTCAGTGTCTTCCTACAGCTGTCTAAGCGTTTCAGCACTCATTTCAAGAACAAAGCCCATCTTTCCTCAACTAATTAGCAGTATCTGCTGGTGAAAATCAGCCATTGGTGAGTCTATTTCAGGATTCTCTCATGTGTTGCGTTGATATACTGCTGTATTGATTTGATTGATGCCCTGTCCCAAGAAGTAGTAATCTGCATGAAACATCCAACTTTGTTTGCTTTTATTTTATTTTATTTTATTTTATTTTATTTTATTTTATTTTATTTTATTTTATTTTTTGGCTGTTGACTGCACTTAGCATATTTATGTAAAACTTAGAATCTATGCCAATTTTCACAGAAATGCCTGTTGGAATTTTGATGAATGTGCTTAATTGAGGAATGGATTTGAGGAGAATTTCAATACCAGCAGTGTTGAATTTTGTCATTCTGAAGAATTCTCAACTGGTCTGTTCTGATCTTTGCTAATTTTTCTCATCAGTATTCCATAGCTTTTGTAACTGAAACCTCCCACATGACCGGCTGCATTTATTTCAGCACAATCCATGGTCTGTGCTATTGTATATATATTTTTTTGGATTTCATATAATCACTTATTGTTAGTCAATATATAATATAAATGATTTGTATTAATCTTACTGGGGAAGTAGAGCATAATTCGGAGCACTTTTATGATAATTAGAGTCTCACTGCTTTGCCATGCGTATCAATGTCATGTCTCCCTGGCCACACCTCTGAGCGTCCTCCTGCCTGGCATCACAAAGGCACTCCCACCAGCTCACATGAAAAGGCATTGAGTTCAGCAGAGTCAGGCACCACTTCTCCCCACCATCTCAGTCTTGAGCAAAGTCTTCATAGGCAGCTTTGTCTACCCTGATGTGGCTTCTCTGCAAGGCTAATTAGTGATGTTTTTCTGCACTTCCTGGCTTTTCTTCAACAAACAAGATTTACTTTGAGTACAAAGACAATATTGCTAGTAAAAATTTACTAGTAAGGTTCAGAAGAAGCAACCGTAACACTATGTTTTCTAGGAGAAGCCCTCCCTAAGGCCAGGGTCCATGAACACATGGGTCATAATGAAAGCAGCCCCATGGCCGGCCCTCAAGTCAGCACCAGCCCCCACTGAGGAGAATTCCAGATGGGAAGGCAATGATAAGGCCTTTGACCTCTGCTTGGCTTTAGTCAACACTTATTTTTGATAAACAAACAAACAAACCAGCAAGCAAACAAAAGGAAATAGGAGAAAGGAAAAGGTCCCTGCAGGAAATAGGATAAATAGGATTTTATTTCTAAAATGGAAATAGAAGTACAATATGATAAGACCAAAAGCAACCTCCCAAGCCCCAGATTTCCTTCCTGAGAAAAATTCCGCAGGAATTGATTGATGGTTTGATCAAAACTTTACAATTCTATTCTGTAGCACTTTAGCGAGGTAGTCATAACATGCGATGCTTAGAGGGCCGTGTGTCCCATAGAATTTATTATTATGTGGATATATGAATGAATGTATACACCAGCTGAGCTCTGTGGTTGTGAAATTCTTTTTAAGCACAAGGCAATGCTGATATGTGAATTGTTGTAGAAACAGCAATCTACTAACTCATTAAAGAGTGCTATGCTGAAGGAAAAACCACACAAGCCATTTTATACTGGGTTTTCCTGTTTTAACCAAAGTAGAATATGAGTCTCCAACTAGGCCAGTTTTAAACTGAAAGAATTTATTTGTCTTGGCCTTTGGGCTCAGGGTGTATGAGATGATCCAAAGCACAAACTATCCCTGCTTATTAATGTTTAAAGATATGCATTTCTGATGAGGTGCATGCTCAAGGGGCAGTAGGAGTTGGAGCAGAAAGGAACTGCTTCTTGTATTCTGAAATCCTAGAGTCATTCTAGTCTTAGGCTGGTGAAACACGCTCTGGACATGGATGGAAAGTCGGGGCTGGAACCGACAGGAAGATGAGCGAGCCTTATGCAGATGAAGCAATGGCAAGGCCAGCAGAATCAGGGCTGGGGACTTGAGAGTACACTTAGTCCATCAGGGTGTGACAATCTGTTGTCCTCAGAGCTGGGAGCTGCCACTTGATGTGCAGGTGGATGAAATGCCGCCTCTGATTATGGCATGGGAGGAGGTCTCAGTCTCTGGATTTGGATTGTGCAGACAGAGAGATCTGAAGTGCCCCCAGGCACTGACTAGGGCTTTGTTCCCAGGCTGACTTGAGGAGAACACCGCTTGCTCATGGCTAATGCTTCAAGAGCCCACACCTGCATTTTGTCAGGGATGAAAAGGTACATCAGGGCACCTACAAATTTCTGTTTATAAGAGCCAAGACACAGAAGCCAAAACACCCTCCGTGCAACAGTCGCCGTGGAACTCTTATTGTCTCTTCATGACCAAGGAATGCACCCCACTCTGTCTCAGGTAAGATACAATGACCTTAAGGGAATAATTGTGGCCAGTTCATGACTTTCTGGCCGGAGCAGAGAAAGATATGCATATTCCAATCCCCATTTGCTTTTTCACTGCTGCTTTGAGGGTTTTCAAATCTTTCCTTTGTCTTCCTGAAGCTCAGGGTCTCTACAAGCAGCTGCAACATGAGATTTCATAATAAAACTGTAGGTCAGCAAAGCTTTAAGGCTATGCCTGGGGTGCTGAGGCTTGACTCCCTGAAGCATTTGCTCAGTGTTTGGGAGACCCTGCTTTTGGTCTTTATTAATAGTATGTGTTAATACTATTAATAGAGAAAGGAAAGAGGAGGAGGGGGAGGGGAAGAGGGAAAGGGAGGGAGTACAGAAAAAAAGGAACATTTTATTTAGAAATCCAAAATCAGCAAGAACTGTTTTAAGGAACAGTACACAGTTTACTGGAACTCAAGACGTAGCTGGTCAGGAGATTCCAGAGGGCTGAAGCTATGATTTAAAATAAAAGAGAGGGCAAGATCAAATTCCAAGTTTGTTCCTGAGGGAGGTGGGAATGGGGACTGTGCACATCTGGGTTAGAAGAATGGGTCTTGGGGTAGCAGGTAAAGTCTCTGTCAGTGGTGCAAGTGTTCATATTAAAACACTGCCTTGTTTCCCATAGAGAAGTTGCCACCATGTTTCAGAAATGTATCCAAATCAATGGAGACACAGTGTCAACATGCTTCGTGTTCTGACACAGTATCAGCATGTTGTCTTCTGCCATCAGCCTGAGGGAGAAGCTGTGCTTCCTCCAGATCGGCTGACCACCCCCCCCCAAGCCTCACAGCCTCAATTGCTGATAATTTCTGGAAGTACAAGGAATGCCCCCACAGGCACCCAAGCGCTCAACACAAACATGCATTTTAGTTGGGTTTTATCACACATATTTGCTTCTTGTTATATGTATTCATAACCGCACAGTAGAAATGACCAGATAAAATATGTTACAGCCAAGAACTATGAAAAGAAAAAGTGTGGAAAGTGCTCAGATGCCAACAACCACCGCTGGCCCCATTGATCCACTATTCACCACAGAGTAAAGACAATGGGAGGACAATGTAATCAAACCCCATTTTAACTGCGTAGAACAGATGAGCCATTGATTATTCTGCTCATAGACAGATTAATCCATTGTTTAGTCAATAATGTGAAAACCACAAGAGGCGCTGCTTAGAACGGCACATTTTCTTTCATCTTTAAAATAAAATAAGGCACAAAAGAAGCTACAGACAGTACAAAGGTGGACGTTTGCCTACTCAATGTGATCTTGTTTATACTTTTTTTTGTTGAGAAATTTTGTTCTTGGACAATTTCATACATGTATCTGGGCATTCTCTCTCTCTGTCTCTCCATCTCTCTCTCTCTCTCTCTCTCTCTCTCTCTCTCTCTCTCCTGTTTCTATTCTCCTCTCCACCCCTGTCTTCCCCACAGAACCCCTTCCCACATGCATGCCTTCTTGCTGTGTTGTATGTAAGTCACTGATTTTAGCCGGGACTGTACAGCCATGGGTCTTAACTTCTCCACTGGAGCTGGGATGAGCTCACTATTTGGTACCCAGCTGAAAGCCATGACTCTATATTCCGGGAGGTGTCCATTGTTCGGGTGTGCTTAGGGCCCCATGATCCTTGCCTCCATGCACGATGGGCTGTTGGCAGCCTCAAATCTATTTATGTTTTGCTGTCTATATATCTGGAAAGGCATAACACCATGCTAAGGTACAGTGCATCAGTTACAGTCACACACAGCTACCTTTTTATTTTTTTAAACCACACTTCCATCCTGTCAGAACACCCTTTATCCATGAGCAGTCCCTGTTGGCCCCTCTCTCCCATCGTACTGACTGTTAGTGGGCTTTGTGATTTTTCTATCTAGGGTAGCTCATGAGGGTTCATATGATACACTGAAAAGCCAAAGGATTCAAAGCAAAAATGGGGATTGTGTTATGAGTCAAGCATACACTTATGCCCCAGTTCATTAGTTAGAGTGAGCTACCTTGGCTGCCTTCCTTATCAGCGACACGGGGTGTTACTTTCCTAGACCTTGAAAACAATGGTGATTTTCACTCCACCACCCAACAGTTTTAAGCATTACCTTTTTTTTTTTTGATAGGGTAGAATCACTGCATTTATATTTAGGAGAAAAATAAAGGCATATTTGCATACATTCGCTACTTCAGAACAGTCGGCCATTATGATAATCACTGGAAAGCCTACATGAGTTCAGCTGAACTCTAGAGGAATGATTGGGACACTGCCGTCAGGGCAACTGGAGGCCACCGCCTTGATCTTGGGACACTGCCGTCAGGGCACCTGGAGGTCACCGCCTCGATCGTAGAGTGATGCCTTCTGAGGTCATGCTAATGTCTTCAGTTATGCTGAACTCATCGTCAGCAATCGATTTTTTTTTTGTAAATAAGCTGATAAACAGCTACAATATTTGTAAACCTTTGGGCAGAGAGGCAGGAGCTTCTCTCTATGCAGTGGTGGGTGACCCCCTAGAGAAATGGTGGAGACCGCTGGCCTCCAGAGGATTGCCCGGCTGCTGCGACCCGCTGGGATGAAAGTACTTACATCTTACTGGACAGGTCTGGGAGGTCGTGAAGGATCTCATCGTACAGCTCCTCCTGAGCTAAGCTGGGGGCAGACGGAGACTCCTTCATTTTCTCTTCCCAGGCGGCTTCGGCTTTCAGCAGCATCTCCTCGATAGACTCGGAGGCAGCGATGTCTACAAGAAACAGTAAGTGGGTTAGAGACGGCAGTGGGGGAACAGGGCAGCACTTCCTCTCATAACTCCGACACCCTTGAACTAAGAATGGATCGGTAGATACACCAAGCCCATCAAGGAACAGCAAAAGTTTAGGGGAGAGAGAGAAAGTCTGAGTCTGGCATTTTCCAAGCCCAACCCGCCATACACCAGGGATGCACTTAATTACACATGAAATAAGTATAAATATGTAGTGGGTAATAACGGGGAAACAAAAAGTCACAGGAAAGCTAAACTTGTAAAAATATGTGTGCACAGTCCACTGACTCCGTACACAAGCTGTAGCTCCTCGCTGTGACAGAGTAGCATTCTGGCCACTTGCCATGCATGACCTTTTCCATTCTATTCAAAGTATCTATCACTGTGAGTCTTTAACCAGTGACTCCTGGACACACAGGGGTCTGGGCCACGGTCCAGATGTGTACCGTTCAGAAGTATAATCAGCAATAACCGTCAGTGAGACCTGGTGAATCTCCAGAAGACGTGCACTGACACCAGCTGACAGCCCTGTGGAGGCAGCCACTCCCCCCACCCTCACTAAGTCTGGAAGCCACAGGTACCTGTACATTTGAGGCGAGTGGCTTTATGGGCTTGTCAAAGTCATTAGAATGTGAGAAGATGTTCCTACCAGTCAGTATTCTGTTATCACATGACTGGCCTAGAATCGGAGAGTAGTGGGACAGGAACAGAGACCCCAGTTGCCTCCCCTGGAAGACCACATTCCCGGTACACTTATAAACTAAACTGCAGACTACCATAGATGTCCTCCCAAATCCAAGCCCTGGGGAAGTGGAAATCATCAAACATCATGGTGACTGTCTCGGACACAAGGGTGCTTCGTTTGCATCTTTTATGTGGCACTTTATGTACCTGGCTCATTCTTCTCCTAGATGGATCAAGTGCACCAAATAAGGAATGCCTTCATTTAACTCATATTGAGGTTCTATGCCAAGCCCAGTGCTCTGTCTCACTGCCAATGTTCTATGAACGAGGAACTGGGAAGATGTCAGACTCTGCAGGGATAACTCAGAGCAGGCTGCCTGAATCTTTGCGCACTGTGCAAAACTGGCCAGGGCTGGAGCTGGCCCAGATGCTGGATCATTCCCTGGGCCCCCATGAGAGTCAGCTGCTGTTGGGAACTGTCTGTGTAACACATGACTCTAGACCTAAAATGAGATAGTACTAGGATGGCAGGGTAAGCGCACATAGGATGGAGGGTCAGCCACATCTCCTTGGTCTGCGAAGCAGCCGAGAGTTGGCATTTGATCATGAAATCTCCTGACAGAACCGACCAATGAGACACAAAACTAGCAAATGTGTTTTTGAGATAAAAAAGGTACATTTAAAATAAATTATTATTATTATTATTATTATTATTATTATTATTATTATTAATTTTGTTTGGTTTGATTAGACATGGTCTCACCGTGTAGCCCTGACTCATCTGGTACTCAATATATGGCCCGGGGTTGGCCCTGAACTCAGCAATCCTCCAGCTTCTGCCCTCAAGTGCTAGGATTACAGGTACATACCATGCATCAGCTGCCTTTTTTTTAAAAAAAAAAATTTATTGGATATATTCTATATTTACATTTCATTTCCCTTTTTCTGGTTCCCCGCCCCCCAAAGGTCCCACATGCCCTTTTCAATCCTTGTAATTAGGTTTAATGTACTAAATTAAGTAAAACAATCTCCATTCACGATAAGATTTTTAGACTCTCACTAATATTAGCTAAACTCTAAAGTCTGAGGCAACTGAGAACTGTCCCCCTCGTGTTTGTTAGATCTTTGTTTTATTTTAGCAGACACAATAAAGCAACCAACAGGAAGCAATTTAACTTCAATAAAAATATGAGAACAAGTCCCTCACTCTGGTTTCACTTACTCCTTGCAGCGATTAGACTGGGAGTTGAAATGTGAAGGGCTTTTAAGTTAGAAATGGCCCAGGTATGAGAAAAAATAGGATTTATTTTGTTCTAAAGATCAACTTTTGACTGTTACACTTTCTGATTGGAGTCATTTCTTTGTTATTTGAATTCTCCTGTTAGTATCACAAAAATAGCAATGAGAAGTAACAGACGTTAAATTTTAAAAGCTACAGAACTAAGGGCATTAGATTCAGGAGTGCATCAGTGGCAAAGAACATTATAGAAGTCTTCAGAAGCATTTACCCTTCTGAAATAGAGATGCTGGAGATCTAAGTTAGCATCAGACTATTAGTTTGTGCTTAAGTCTAAATATCCACACCGAATGCTTTATTAGAATAAATATCAGGATAGGCAAGTAGCTGGCAACAAAATAACAAATGAGAAGGAGGGGCAGACTGGCTTTACCCACTGCCATCAGCGGCCACAGCGCAGGGGGAAGAGCCGTGTGTGTGTGTGTGTGTGTGTGTGTGTGTGTGTGTGTGAGCTGCACCAGCCCTGAATGACACGTGTGTCCACATCAAAAGAACAAGAGGCTCCCAGCCTGCTCCCACCTACCTGACGGTTTCTCCCCATTGCAGTTCACAAGGTGGGGGTTTGCCTGATGTGCCAGGAGGAGTTTCACCAGGGTTGTCTGCAGCATAAAGACAATTTTGATCAGCACTACCATGTAGGGCCCATCAGTAAGAACACAGGATACTGAGATCACATCGGTAAATACCAAGGGTGCTGTGGACGCTTCAACAAATACCCAGGGTACTAAGCACCAGAATCAGTAAGTACCCAGGGCACTGAGGACCTGAATCAGTATATACCCAGGGCACCGAGGACAATCAGTAAGTACCCAGGGCACTGAGTACCAGAATCAGGAAGCGCCCAGGGCACTGAGAACCATTAGTAAGTACCCAGGGCACCAAAGACAATCAGTAAGTACCCAGGGCACTGAGGACCACCAGTAAGTACCCAGGGTACTAAGGACCAGAATCAGTAAGCACCCAGGGTACTAAGGACCAGAATCAGTAAGTACCCAGGGCACTGAGGGACTGAATCAGGAAGCACTCAGGGTACTGAGGGCCTGAATCAGGAAGCACCCAGGGCACTGAGAACCATTAGTAAGTACCCAGGGGACCAAGGACCACCAGAAAGTACTCAGGGTACTAAGAACTCATCAATTAATGCACAGGATCGCAGCCCTCTCGAGGCTCCTGATGTGGCATGAGACTGAGGGTAATGTTGTTCTTCTTGGCATTTGTACTATTCCCAGGTTCTTCTCAGAACATGTCAGACAGACAAACTGCTTCCGAATTTATATATTAGGAAAAATTATTTATCAAACAGGGTTTAACTCCCAAGGATCTGAAAAGGACATTTTGTATGTTAAATTTCCTTTTATGATGTTTTGTGGAGAGATAATTTGCTTTTGGGCGTTTTGCTTCCATTTTTTTTTAAATCTCTTTAGCCATTCATCAAAGTTACAGAAGCAATCTGGTTCCAGAATGCAAGTTCTATCTTGTTAGTCCTACCAGCCATAATATGAAAAACAAGCTCCCTGAACAACGATATTTAAGCTAAACTATTGACTTTAAAATAGTTTAGAGTAACCTAGACCTTTGGGGGTTCCCAGAAACTGAACTACCAGCCAAACAGCATACATGGGTTGGACCCAGGTCACCCACACATATATAGCAGAAGTGCAGCTTGGTCTTCATACAGGTCTCCAACAGCTGGAGTGGGGGCTGTTCTTGACTCTGTAGCCTGCCGGTGTATCCTGTTCCCCTAACTGAGTGCCTTGTCTGGCCTCAGTGGCGAGGATGTGTCTAGTCCTGCAGTGACTAGACGTGCCAGGGTGGGGGGATAGCCAAGAGGTCCTCCCCCCCCCCCAGAAGGGGGGCTTGTAAGGGGGAACTGGGAGGCAGAGGGCTGCAAAGTGAATAAATAATGAAAATGATAGTTTGGAATAAAATCACATTCAGAAAATACATACTATGTAAATGTCTTAGAAACCTAAGAGTATACAAAATATTTGTCTAAATAAATGAGCAAAACGATTGTTGAAATACTGAAAGGCATTTGCACCCCCAGCAGGAAAGGACAGACATCTCTCTAGAAAGGCGTCTTAAACAAGAACACTGGTCTCCTTCCTAACACTTATTGTAGATGAGATCCGTTATTGGACAGCAGAGCTAGCTCACAGGCTCCTCATGTGCACGTGCAGCCGGGAGGCCTGTGTGAGCAGACAGATCAGGTGGGTAGGGCGGAAGACACTGAAGCCTGTGGCCTCAGGCTATGCTGCTGAGAGTCTCACTGGACCACAAGGGGTCAGAGGTCAGGGTCTCAGGTCATCACCTCCATGCCAACACCACATGCCTAGAGCAGCAGTGAGCCGGGACACACTGCGTAAAATGTTTTATTGTTTGTACAGAGAGAGCTGCTGGCTTCCAGGCTGGTGTGAGCTGTCGCTGGGGGAACTGTGATCATTAACTACAGGTGTTCAGGTCATTTCTGGAAGGAGGCAAATCTGGAAACAGATTTTTGTTGAAATATCACACCTATCACATACTGACACACCAACACGAGGAGGTCAAGATTCTGCTCTGTTCCGTTTTCTCGTTTTTTTTTTTTTATTATTATAATTATTTTAAGTCAGAGAGCAGCATTTTCCTATAGTTCTTCAATTGATTTATGGGATTGGAACAGGCAGTTTAGGAACATAAGTGAAGATGCCCCGGTGTCAAACACTAATGCTACGACTGTATTCTGCCGGAATGTGTGGACCAGGCAGCTCTGGACTGACCCTTCAATGTCCTTGAGCCAAAACAAACATCTAGTCATCGGAGGTGCTGTTCTTGTGTGTAATTGGTCACACACGGTGTTAGCTCAACATCTTTTATTCATTAAAATGAAGTGTAATTTACAGAGCAAAATGGGATATAAAATGTAATTTCACTTTAGCTCTACAAAGTGCAGAAAACAAACGGAACACTAAGAGACTCGCGTAATTGGCTCAGCGCATCACAGTATGAAAACCGCATTAATTCTGTGAAGGACGTGTACGGCTGCGGAGGGCTTCTCCAGTGAGCCCAGCTGTGGCGTACAGAGCTCCAAGGAAGGCGACGCTTCCTGTGCCCTTGGGAACGTAAATACTTTTTCTTATTAAATTACTCAGGTAGTAAGACGACACCAATAGGAGTCAAACTATATAACGATTAGCATATAAATTGGAAGCAAATCAAAATTAAGTATAAAGTTTTCTTTCATTAACTGTTCAGTAATATTTCAGGGAGGACTTAGAAACCCGCCGTACCTGGCCGTACTTGGCTGCCAAGTGCAGGGGCGTCCAGTACCCGTCGTCCATCCCGTTGAGGTCTCCACCGTGTTCCAGGAGAAGCAACACCACATCTTTGTAGCCACTGGCACACGCCATGTGTAGCTGAAACATGGATGTCTTTGTTATTCTGCCATTGTGAAAGAGTAGTCGCACCATTATTTTGTTTAATAGTTTAGGCAGAACTGTTTAATAAAGCATTGGATCTGAAACATGACAGTATGAAATTTAAAAGCTCGGGTACGTAGTTTTATTATTTTGTGTAATCATCATTGACACATTGTGAAAGAAACACCAGGGATTGTGAAGAAATCATGTTTTCCCGTTGTTTCCCTTATGACTAACTGTGTGCACTTTCCCACGTGATTTCTACTCCCCACTGAGCTCCTTGACAGTCACCTGAGCTGCTGAAGGTGCCACCCCACTAAATCTGTGGTCAGTGCCTCCTGCACCCCTGTCAAAGATCTGCAGGGTGGTGCTCAGATTCTTGGACCACCTCTGGTGCTGAACAGGGTGATTGAAAGGCAAACAGAGAAGCAGAAAATGAGTTGCAGGTATTCTGGAGGCTCCTGGTGTGTTGGTGAAACTTTATGGTCTGTCTTAGCCAAACTGCCTGTCCGAGGTATATTTTGTTAATGAGAGGTGCCCATGAGGTTAAGATAAAAGTGTTCGAGATTCTTCTGAGTGGGTTAATATCATTTTAGGACAGGCTATGCTGTATGCAGCAGTACTTGAGTGTCTCTGAATTAGCAGTAACCGGAAGCCCAGAGTCTTAGATGGGGCAGAGCACAAACAGCCCAAGCAGGTAGCTCCTATAGGCTTTGGTTCCAGTCACGGGAAAGACTAGAAGCCCAGAATCTGAGCTAAAACAGACATGACAGGGCTGATGGGTAAAGTGTTGGGGAGTGGCCCTGAAGCCACTAAAGTCACAATGGAAACAATTTATCCAGTCACAGAGTGGATTGAAGGGCTCTGGCCAACCCCTTCTGGGTGACACAGACAGAACTTTGAACAGGTGGGACAGATGTTCAGAGCACTGTACAGTGGTGTCTGCAAGCCCTGCCACCAAGGCCATGCAGACCGTGCTTGGGAGTTCTGTCCTTTCAAGCCACCAAGTCTCACTGAGTAACTCAACCAACAGCAAAGGTAAAGGAAACGCTGGGAAGGAACCCAGACACCCTGAGGATCCCTGGCCCACAGAGAGAGCACATAACCTTTATTTTAAATCTTTAACAGTGGCATATGGAGAAATTGTTGAAAAAATATCAACACATTTTCACCAGCCTTCTCTGGGCTGTGGTATAAATATTTCGTATCCTCTTATTTATATATTTATGCTTTCCAACATATCTTCAAAGAGTATATGTGTATTATGTTATGACGAAGCACCCTTTGGACAGTAAATTATATCCAACTGCATGCTTTAGACTCAACCTCGGCTCCCTGTGTAAATGTTTCCGAGACTCAAGCGTGGACTCACCAGGGTCACTCCGTCATCGTTTTTCTCGTTGACGTCTCCGCCTGAAGATAGGAAGTGCCTGACGTCCGTTAGCATGCTCAGGGGCCGCTGCAGCTTCATCTGGCGCAGCGAGTTGAGGTCCACCCCTGGGAGAAGAAGAGCCATTGGCACCAAGGCAGATACTGGGACTCAGGACAAGGTCGTTTCTCAACACACTCCTCCTTCAGAGCCCTCCTCCTCGAAATCTGTTCATCTTTGAACACATCCTATTTATTGCTAATAATAATTATAGCCTGCCTATTTCCAATAATAATTATTAAAACTTAATTTTTGACTGGTCATTTCCCCCATGTTTGTGTAGGTTTGTACATGTTCGTACATGACAGGGTGTTCAGGAATCTGTTTCTGGACTAATATACTTAGTATGTTGGTGTAAACTGCCCACATATATTAGTCAAAAGTAACTTCATGTACTTAAATTAGATTGGAAGAAGATGCCAAGCCATCGGGGTTCTTGTTGTTTTGTTTGTTTGTTTGATTTTGCTTAGAGTTTTTTTCACAGAAATACTTGCTTATAAATTCAGTGTCCTGGACAAGCAAAATTGCTTCTGCTGAGAAGCCAACACCATATGAACATAGCCTTGAAGCCCACAGCACCATCCACATTTGTAACGGAGCTCTGATGGACATCCTGTACAGCACTGGTGGTGTTGGAGTTACAGTTTTGCTACGAATCACATTTGGGGATCCTTTATCAGAACTCTGGAACCTTCCCAAATGTGTGCAATTATTTCAGGATACAAATTTAGAAGACTGCTCTAACCGAAGTGGTCAAGTCTATGTCAGGGCTATTCATGTCAGGACAGACACCCAACACTGATAGAAGAAACAGCAGCTCACTGACAGCATTGGTTCACGTGCCCTTACACCAGCTCACAGCCTTCACCAGTGCTCATTTCTGCCTGAGATTTTAGAATAGCACAACCTGATCTAACTCGTCTTCGCACTTACGGATCCCTTGTTCCTAACACTGCTTAGACACAGACTTTGACTGCAGTCATGCATCTGATATGTCCAGCGTGACATATTCACTTTCTGGTTCAATTTTGAGGATGGTGTCTGGGCTTCATGATCCTCATTCATTTGAATAATAAGGTCCCCAAACAGGGGAGGCTATGGTTCCTCCTTCTGCTTCCAAGTAAAGGTAAAGAAATCAATGTCCATGTGGTGGTGGTGGTGGTGGTGATGATGATGATGATAATGATGATGATGGATAATGTTGGTGCTGCTGCTGATAGTGGTGGTGGTGATGGTGATGGTGGTGGTAGTGAGGATTGTGGTGATAGTGATGGTGCTGATAGTGTTGAGAGTGAGATTGTCTACTTGTAAGTGTCAGCTGTGATCTAACCATTGTCATGAACATACTTTGTGTCTTAGGAAAGCATCCTAGGGCGGATACAAACAGCATGTTTATATCCTCAGACACTCAGCGTGAGCTCATTTCCTCAGGTGACTTTGAGAAAGTCATTTTACTGTTGTGGCTTCAGCGTCATCCTCAGTCATTAGGGCAACAACAAATGCCAAGGGGCCAGTGTCACAATTCACAGGTTTTGTTTTTCTCCAAGACCTGGTTTCTCTGTGTAGTCTCGGCTGTCCTGGAACTCACCCTGTAGACCAGGCTGGCTTCTGACTCAGACCTGCTTGCCCCTGCCTCCTGAGTGCTGCAATTGAAGGGGTGCGCCACCGCAGGGGGCTACCTTACACGTGTCTTGGGCAGAGGTAAGGGCATTATCAGTCAGGAAGCACTAACTATGGCCTCAGTGGGCTCCCCATGACTGTCTTCCACAGGCTTGCCTCTGAACCTGAGAGGGGAAATGAACAGAAATGCCCAGAAGCCCACTGTCTTGGCTTTACAGCTGTGCATGTTGATTTTGCTCTGTGTCACTACAGAGAGGTAAGTTATCCTCCGAAGAGAACGGGGCAGCAAATGCTGTTTTATCATTTACTGGCGTGAATTAACAGACTAATACTTGCTCTTTAGCAAGAGCTCTTGAAAATGAGCTTTGGTTGATCACTACTCCGGGGAAGCACAGAGCTGTGCCAGCGGAAACCCAGACCAGAAGCATCCTGGCCACACCTCACCAGATCACCAAGTAACTCTATACCATGCTGGAACAACCAGTGGACTTCCTTTTGTGTCAGGGCATTCGAGGTCTGTGGGAACCAACTAAAACTGTCAGTTCATTCTCCTTTGTAGGATGATGGAATTTGACATGTGATTTAATTTTCAGAAATGCTCCATGGATGTCAGCAGTGAGGTTTGCAGAGGAAGTGATAAAAACATCAAGGTTCCCGAACTTGGTGAAGTTCCACAGTGTTTGCTCTTGTGCTCCTCCAGGACACGTGCCTAGACATCTATTTAAATTAAACCTGGCTGTAGGTTGCAGTAAACACAGGACACCCCTCACTGAAGGCTGGCTACACTCAACACACTGAAGCAGACAGCCTATTTCTCATTCCTGTTACCAGGATACCACGGGGGAATATTTTGACATTATATTGGTTTAAACTCAATTTTGAATCATACGTGTTGCCAAAGAAAGTGTGATTCTTAGATTTTTTTTGTTTTAATTTTAGAAAAGAAAAAAAGTCCCTTTTTGTTAAGCCAATACAACACAGATTCTGTCACCTCACATCAATCAAGTGTCTTTAACTTCTGAAGTAAGAACCAATATGGCAGGACCCCTCCTCCTCCTCTTAATCTTGTCAGGGTTGGTGAATGGGCTCAGTCTCCACTCTCTCTTTTTTAATATTAAAAGAAATTTAATTTTGTCTTCATATAATTTTCTGAAACAAATAAGCCCGGAGATGGTTTAGATTTACTAGTGGGGAGGAATCTGGTATTTCTTTAAATTTAAGGATTAAGAAGCAAGATCTGTTACCCCAAACTTACAAGTTACCTGACACCATCGTTGTTGCTTGGTTGATTTGATGGTTATGGATACCAGTGCCGCTTTTATTAACTTGTTTATTAACCGTGCTAATACCCTCTAACTTTGCTCAACTGTTGTTCTCAAAGACATGCTGCTTGCCTGGCCCCTCAAGCTCCTTTGTGCGAGTCTGTGTCACACGGGTGGTGTGACTGTGTGTTGGAGCTGACCTGTCCCCGCAACAATCCCCGAGCTGAAGGAGACCTTGCACTATCTCTCTTCCATGGCTGCTCCAAGAGCTTTGCCTCGACACACCCTACTCACAGGAGCTGACAGGATTCTCCAGCACCCCAGGCCCTCCCCTAACATTTGTGTAGGGTCAATTATGTGAAACCTTCTGCAGAGGTCTCAGGGAAAGTGAAGTCTTCCTTCCTTTGAAGGTTTGTGTGATATTCACACACCAATAGTCAGTGTCCAAGGAACCTGCACACCCTTGCTTTTCTTCTCTATGACGTCCCTGAATCATCACTTGAGTAAACCCAACAGATAACTTTGAAGCAACAGGCAAGCAGACCTAAAGAGACATTATGAGGTTGTTGATAGGCCACAGCATGCTCTTAGCATGTGCTTTCTTAGCTCAAAGGACTGACTGAAGCTTAGCTCTCATGACAAGCGTCCTAAAAATACCGAGAGAGGCTGCAGAGCTGGGGAGGCAACGCCCTAACAGTGAAGTCAGAACAGAGAAATAATCACATCCATTCTGCGAGGGCTGGATGCTCCCACCTAGCCTTGTCCTGGCACCTGAACAGCAGCCATTGGGGTACTAGCTCATGCAGACTGGAATGTGAGATTCTGAAAGGGCCCGTGCCAGAAAAGGTCCTTGAATAAACCTCATAAAGGACAAGATGCTGATGAGCCGAGTTTGCCAGGGGTGGGGCTCTGAAGGAGGAAGGGGGAGGGTGAAGGGTGGTGCACCGAGCAGGCTTGGAAGCTGCCGCACTAACATGCCTTGGAAATGGAAGGGTTTTAACTAAGGCAGAAACAGCGAGATTGGTGAAGGTATGGACAAAGTCTAGGGTTGTCAACGAAGCAAGTGCCAAAAGACTTAGTGATGGCTAGACAAGAGGGATTGGCAAAAATAAGATGATATTCAGATCGTCGTAATGGTAAAATAAGGGGCCTCGAGAGAGAGTAACATCTTCCACAAGGGATAAGCTGTTCCAAAGCCCTCTGACCTCTAAATCAAGATGCAGGAGAAACTGACACACAGGATCAGAGATTTCAGAAGAACTTTGGGTCACAGTTCTGAGTTGGGGCGCAGACAAAGCAAGCAAGGGTGAGCTTGCTCAGTACCCATATCATCCTGTCCCAGAAGGATGCTTCTCAAGGACAAACACCAGAAACAGTCAGCAGGTGAGGAGCCAAGAATGAGTGCGGGACCCCACGGTATCATGGGAGGAAGCTTCAAGCGGAGGCAGGGAAGCGTGGGAAGACGACATCAAGAATGCCTTTGTTAGTGCGCCGACAATATGCAAAGTCACAGAAATTTTGTTTCAAAGAACAGAGAAGTAAATCCCTGAAAGAAAGTTCAGTAATCCAGGGGTGACTACTGCAGGGAGATTCTCAGTGGGCAGGAAGCTGAGCATCATATCGTTGAGGAATAGGGAAGACAATCTACTTGTCCCTAAAAGGGTAGAAAGAGAGGGGAGGGGAGGTGGAAAAGTATCATAGAAAAGTGATAGATAAAAAGATAGAAGATAGATAGGTGATGATAGATAGATAATAAATGACAGATGATAGTTTTAGAGAGATGATAGATAGATGATAATAGATAGATGATGATAGATGATTGAGAGATAATAGATGATAGATGATGATAAATGATATATATACATATATACACACATATACACATACACACACACACACACACACACACATATATATATATATATATATATATATATATACAGGTGGCTGGATGAATGAACGCTAGTAGGCAGGTAGATGGGTAGATGTGTGTGTGTGTGTATATATATATGTATCTATGTATATACATACATATATATAGAAGTATATATATATAGAAGTATATATATGTGTGTGTATATATATACACATATATATGTGTTTATATATATATATATATATATATATATATATATATATACTTCTATGTATGGATACAGATATGGGTGGCCATGTGCGTGTGCATGCATATACACATATACACATATATACATATATGTATACACAGGTGGCTGGATAAATGAACGCTAGTAGGCAGGTAGATGGGTAGATGTGTGTGTGTGTATGTGTGTATATATATATATATACATACATATATGTACTTCTATATACATATATCTATATCTATATCTATATATACATATATGTATATAGAAGTATATATATATATACATAGAAGTATATATATGTATGTGTGTGTGTATACCACACACACACAGACACAGACACACACATACAGAGAGAGAGACAGAGACAGAGAGGGAGGGAGGGAAACAGAGAGAGAGGGAGGGAGGGAGGGAGGGGGAGGGGGAAAGGGAGAGAGAGAGAGAGAGAGAGAGAGAGAGAGAGAGAGAGAGAGAGAGAGAGATGTGCAGATTTTTAATGCCAATTTTCTGCCCTGGCCACCTTGAGCTCTGTCCTGGCTCTCCCTTCCCTCAGAGGCTCATCTTAGAACGGATTGCTTTCCTTGCATGCCCAGCTGGTTTGCCTTGTGCAAGATGAGGTATTCATCAAACGCTCAATCAGCTCCCACGCTGGTCTCCTTTCACAGTCCTGGAACCCGAGGCACTGAGCTGAGGTTAATTGCTGTGGCCTGTTTACAGTGTAAGTCTACAGTGACAGCACAATTAGAACTTTGCAACAGAGACTTTCTATGTAATCAACTTGTTCACGATGTCTCCTGCCCCCTCTGCCCCCTGCGCCCTGATGTGACAGCACAGTACATCTGATTTGAAAAGGGGATTTTTGCAGAGCTGGGTGCACCCAGGATCGAAAGCACCTGCAAAGAATGATGGGGTGGAGAAATGACAAGGGGCAGAGATGCCATCCCGGCCAATTAGAAACTCCTGATGGCGTCGGTCCGTGCTGCCACAGCAGATAAGTCCCGGCGCCCCAATGAGGGGGCAGGAATAAATGGAGTCAGAAAGCATTTACGGGTGGAGGAGGCAACACCGATAAACAGGAGGAATCTGACAGGGACAGCAGCAGCTGTGCAGGAGCGGAGGGAGGGTGCATGGGTGGGGCCGGGTCACAGCAGCAGCCATGACAAGCACAGAATTAAACATTGAAGAGATATTAAATCGAGTTCGTTCCAGCAAACCTGCATTTTACAAACCAATCTTGACAGCCATAGTGGTGACAGCTTTTCTTGGAAGCAGAGTCATGAACTATCTCTCGTTTCTCTCCCAACCAGCATTTGCCTCCCATGGGAAGAGAGTTGCTTTTGTTTTTTGCATTTGACGACAAATATTGATTTTGCGAAAACCAAGCTTTCCTATTAAACAATATGCTTTGGTGGGTTGGAAGCTTATTACAGATGCTTACACATTTGCAGATGGAGATTAAGGCTGTTTTGTGGCCTTAGGAGGGAGGGGACCATGAAAAGGAAAGGCAATCACTAGCAAAGATTCTCTGGCTGACTGAGATACAGTTCAGTTCTTTCAGCATTTGGAGTTTTATTTGACTTAATTCTTTTGAATTTTATTTGTTTATTTTAGAGAAAGAGTTTCATGTGCACTATGTAGCCAAAGGTGACTCATGTCCCAGCATTCCTGTTACCACTGCAAGTGATAGACTACAGGTGTGCTCGCCATACCTGGCTTACCCCGTGCTCCACCACACCTGGCTTACCCCGTGCTCCACCTGCAAGTGATAGACTACAGCTGTGTTCCACCACACTTGGTGCATCTCATCTGGACCCTGAACCAGCAATGTACTAACTGAGCTACATGTCCAGTCTGTGATTTATAGTTTTAAATGTTTATTTTTATGTGCGTGGGTGATTTGTATTTGCTCTTATGTATGTAGATGCACCACATGGAGACAGTGCCCACAGAGGCCAGAAAAGACCATCATATCCCTTAGATCTACAAATGATTTCGAGCCAATGTGTGTGTTGGGAATCCAATTCAGGTCTTCTGCAAGAGCAGCAGGAGCAAGAGATCACTCAGCTAGCTCTTCAGTGCCAGAATTTTATTTTTAACCACCTTTTATTGGGGGTGGGGTTTACATATTGAAATTTAGAGATCCCCTCCTCTTTTCCTTCTCTCTAGCCTTCCTGGATTCTCTCATTTAAATACTTCCCATGCCCCCTCCATTTAGATGTTGATAGCCTCTATTTCATTGAATATTATTGTTACATACATATATGTATATAGTATGTATGTATGTACTTACATATATGTGTATATATGTACTTAGACACACACACATAAAACCTGCTGAGTCTGTTTCTGTGTGTCTGTGTGTATATGGTGTCAAGGCTGATCACTCTGCACTGGACAGCCAGTAGTGGGGCTCATCCCTAAGTCTCTTCCTAGCAGTCTTTAATTGCCTGTAGTGCTTTGTTTAGGGGTGGGTGGGGTGGTGGTTTGTTTATGCTCTGCCCTGGGAGTGGCACTATTAGAAGGTGTAGGTGTGTCTCTGTGGGTGTGGGCTTTAATACCCTCACCCTAACTGCCAGGAAGTCAGTCTTCCACTAGCAGCCTTCAGATGAAGCTTTAGAACTCTCAGCTCCTCCTACACCATGCCTGCCTGGATGCTGCCATGCTCCCACCTTGATGATAATGGAGGGAACCTCTGAGCCTGTAAGCCAGCCCCAATTAAATGTTGTCTTTTATAAGACTTCCCTTGGTCATGGTGTCTGTTCACAGCAGTCAAACCCTGACTAAGACAGGCAGGATCCTGAGACTTTTCCCATTACATGTTGACATGCCCAGGGATTTTGCTATTCTTGTCTTGTTTGGCTATTTCTAGGGGAATTATTAAGCCTCCCTTTTGTGGTTCTGAATACACACAGCATGCTGCACACAGTTAACATGTCCAAGTTGATGGGCTTGGAGGTCTCCATGTGTGGGGAACCAACACAGGCCAGTTCACTGAGTTTCCTCTCACTCTAGGCAATATCACTATGTCTTGATACAAACATGCCACATAAAGAGTTCTCTGGTCACTTTTCAGTAATACAAAGAAGTTAACCTCAGGCTCTCCCACATTTTTTCATACAAGCTCAGAATTCTGTCCTGCCTGGGAAGCATTTCCAAGGTCTGAGTCCTGAACTGCCCACTGGGAAACTCACATTACCTGGAGTTTTGCTCCTGGTAGAACCAATTAACTTTACTCCAGAGGGTCACAGCTCGGGGTTCTTGAAGCCAGCAAGGGAGTTCTCCTGCTCAGCAGTCTAGAGGGTCTTGAGGAGGAGTACTGACTCATGTGCTGCACAGATCCTGAGTGGGCAGTTCAAGATGGTGGCCTTCACCTCAGGGGCAATCACTCCTGCCTTGCTTTCTAAATTAATGAGACTAGTTCTCCTTAAGAAATCAGGGCTGCTAAGCACTAATTAGTATTCTATGCCATCCTCAAAATAAACCTTTGAGACAAATGAGCTGGTGGAAGCAAAGCATGCTGGGAATGCGCTAAGTGCTTCTCCAAAAGAAGACAATGGAGCACCGTCATCCCCCAGAGGCTCTGAAGACTCCAGAACATTGTCTCTGGTCAGCAAAACCTTGAGGGGCCTTGACTACCAGAGCAGTTTAATCTTCAAAAGAGAGGAGGGTCCAGATCTGCCCTTCCAAGCTTAACTACCAGGTGCGGCAGTGGCTCCCATCCCCCCTCACTGATCTGACTCACTGGTTCATGCTGGGGATATGTCATTAATGTCCTGGTGAGTGACACGCAGGGCTCAGCCCCATTTCTTCAGGCCAGCCCTCTCTCTGATCCTAGGCTTTCTTCTCATGGTGCTTCTGCTTCTAAATGTCGCTGTGAATTCTGGGATGCACGCGCTGCCCTTGCTGTCTCCAGTCCTCCATGAGCTGGCTTGCAATTCCTGCAGGGATCACCTGGCACTGGAGGGTACACTCAAGGTGACCTTGCTCTCATTAGCTCAACATTCAATTGTATGGTTCACTTGTCTTGCTATCTCCAGGGAGGAGAGCTCATAATTACAAAACCAGTCTTAGCAATTATGGACCACAGGCATCTGTTTGGGGCTCCTTCACTGTTCCCCAGCAGGTCCTAGCCAAACTGCAAAAGTCAGCTTTGGCTAAACCACCAATAAATAAACGGTGGGGCAGAAAACTGCCTCGTGTCATACCTTCAAGGGGGAAGAGCACAGTCTGAAATAATAATATATGTATTTTTCTAAGAACATGTTTACAGTTCTCCCAGTGCATGGCTTTGTGGAGAGTTTATAAAGGAAGCAGTGGGCTACCGTTTTCATCCAAATAGGCCAGCAGGATAGCACTAGATTCTGTCCCTTCGACAGCATAATCTAATGGGATATTTCCATTCACATCTTGCAGAAGGACGTTGGCTCCAGCCTATACGAAAACAAACAAAAAAAATTAGTGAACATTAAGTGTTTAAGATTAAAAGTACATTTAAGATGTTCTCTTCACTGTTGACCCAGAAACAGAAATAGTTTTTAGCAGCCACAGTGCTGGGGATTTTGGAGGAAATCACAATTATTTTAGGCAAATACATTAAATAATTTGTGGAGACTTCAGGTTGCAAAATGCCCCACCGAGTCTTATGACATCACAGCCCCTGCCCCCCCCCCCCCGACTAATGCTCTTTCCTAAGCACAGCCCTCATTCAGTGAGTATTGGCAGAGCCCTGCCCACCAACACCAGTGGCTCTCTACTGCCAGCTGCTGTGTCTGTGTTCTTGAAGTGTCCAGGTCTATAGGTGAGGTCTCCATGAGCAAGCTGAGCTTGTCCTGATCTCCCCCAAATCTATTTTGTCAGTCTTTGTCTTCCTCAGGAATCCACCTGGGCAGTCCTCATGTTGTTCTGACTTAAAGTCTGTGCTGACAGCTCCTGCTTGGCTTTGCTTTCACAAGGCACTGTTTCCTAGCAAGAATCACAGTCTATTCTAGATCTCGGAACATCAGAGAACTAAACTGACATGGCCTCACTGTGCACACCTCCCCCTGACCCCATGTTTATCCGCAGAGTGGACAACTTCCTTTTGCCGTTAAAAACCAGTCACAAGAAGTTCCCATGACTCTGTAGTCACCAATGAGACCCAAGTGTTCATCAGCCATGGTGGCCATCATTCTTCCAAGGCCATTGTTGGAGCCTCTATCCCTCTTCTGAGGATGCAGGATCTATTCCTTAAATCTATTTCTGTCTGTCTCAGTGTTCTCTTGTTCAAAGTTGGCAGTTTATTCCCTTTTATTAGCTACAAATTTACACACACACACACACACACACACACACACATACACACACACACACACTTACACACGTGTGAATATATACATTCAGTATTCCTAGTTAAAATTATTGGTAGGAATTTTGGTTCTCAGACTGAAAAGACTGAAAGTAGAGTGAACCAGGATGAGCTACGGTGCCTGTTACACAGAATGAGCCAGGATGAACCATGATGCCTGTAACACAGAGTGAAACAGGATGAACCATGGCGCCTGTAACACAGAGCTGTGAACCAGGATGAGCCATGATGCTTGTAACACAGAGTGAACCAGGATGAGCCATGATGCCTGTAACACAGAGTGAAACAGGATGAACCATGGCGCCTGTAACACAGAGTGAACCAGGATGAACCATGATGCCTGTAACACAGAGCTGTGAACCAGGATGAGCCATGATGCTTGTAACACAGTGTGAACCAGGATGAACCATGCCTGTAACACAGAGCTGTGAACCAGGATGAACCATGATGCCTGTAACACAGAGCTGTGAGCTGGAATAATATCCAATCTTCAATCATAGCAATGGAAAAAAAAAAACCAAGACACAGTCTAGGATGTTTACTTTCTCATGGATGCTTTGCTCTCTGTCTACTAGGTTGATACATGAAATAAAATTCTAATTTTTTCCTAAAAAGTTAGACAGTAGGCTTCAGGGTGAGGTAGCTCGCTCTAGCCAGTGTCTTAGGACTACTAGAGTGATAATGAAACAGCACAACCATAGGCAAGCTGGGATGAAAGGGGTGGTTTAGCTCATGTTTCCACACTACTCTTCATCAGAGTAGAAAGTCAGGACAGAAACTCCAACAGGACCCAGGAGGGAAGAGCTGATGTAGAGGCTGTGGAGGGGTCCTGTTACTGGCTTGCCCCAAATGATTTGCTCAGACTGCTTTCTTATAGAACCCAGGATACCAGCCCAGGGTGGCACTACCCACCATGGCCTGGGTCCTCCTCCATCAATCACTAAGAAAGTGCCTGTGATGGTTTGTGTATGCGTGGGTGAGGGAACAGCATCATTAGAAGGTATGGCCTTGTTGGAGTAGGCGTGTCACTGTGGGTGTGGGCTTTAATACCCTAGTCCTAGCTGCCTGGAGGTGAGTATTCTGCGGCCTTAATGATAATGGACTGAACCTCTGAACCTGTAAGCCAGTCCCAATTAAATGTTGTCGTTATAAGAGTTGCCTTGGTCATGGTCTCTGTTTACTCCAATGGAAACCCTAACTTAGACAGTGGCTAAGAGGGTCACTGTAGAAATAATGTTGATTTTATTTAGAAAAGTATTAATGATACAGGATTGTATGTGTAAGAATAGCTCCATGTCCTTATGTGGGAAAAATCCAGCAAAGTGGCTAGCACACCTTACTGAACACCTTCTAGAAAGGTGTAGTGTGAGCTTTATTGCAGAGCTGCAAACAGGCAGGCATGCAGTCACAAACATCTGCGAAACCAGCAATACCCAGCTACAGATGTACAGAGTGAGTTACATGTCTACGGTGTCTGTGGTGATAGACATGTTGACTGTTCACCAGGGTTCACCTGTCTAGGGAGTGTCAACCAAAACCTCAGTGTCTGAAGTTCACTGCACAGATCTAATGGCTGGCCTTTCGAATGCTTTACCATGAGGGTTGGGTCCTATATTGATGGTCCTCTAAGCACTCCAGGCTTCAGATTTCTTTGCCTGATATCCTTGATGCCAAAGTTTCCTAATTCTTTCCATATGCTGAGACATCTATATATTCATCATGAAAGAAAAGCTCTGTTCCCCCCCGCCCCCCTGGCCTTCTTTGGAGGAGGCCTGTGTGCCTGCCGCAGGACTGCAGCTCTGAGATGTACCATTTTCTTATGCTGGGGCGTTTTCAATGCTAGGGATATAGGTTCCTTGGTAGGCCAGTGTGCAATATTTTGGAAAGCAAAGTTTTTCTGTTGTTCAAATCAAATTATAAATGCCTTGGGAGCCCCCCCCCTTTCACTGAAATATGCAGGCTGTGAGAAGGTAGGGCTCCTGCTGTTCTTCAAATGTCTGCAACAGCCCAGAGTCAGACTGGGCCCAGTATTCCATTCAGGTCTGAACAAAGGCATCCTTCCTCCCTGCATGAGCTGATTTTCATGACCAGTTTTCTATTTCTATTGTACTTTGAAGCTAAATATTGGTAGTGAAATCAAAACTGACTTTTTTATTACCCACCCAGCTGACCTAGGAGTGATAGTGGGTCTCATCAGATTAAAGGAGCTGATTGGCTACAAAGTAGAAACATTTCTTGAAAATCTCAGATCTTTCTTATTACCATCATAAGGTCTAACTTGTAGCTATGCAATCCATAAGGGCTCCGGCTGTGTTGTAAAGAATTGTGTTTCGCCTATTAAAAATGTTTGAGACACTCAGGAATAGCAAATCAACTTAGTTTTGTGGCGTGAAAGTAAGCAAGAAACTCAGTTCACTGAAAATACCATCTGTGATGTTGTGCATTTAAAATGACAACATATACGTATGAATTAAATATAACCTTCCAGTGCGTGCACTTGAGATAATTGAAAATGTGCTGTTTCACTCTTCAGTTTTTACTTCTTAGACATGGATACAAACTTCAGCTATGCATATGAAGTCGAGAGATGCAGATGTGTTTAAACAACTGGATGCTATCCTTTTTTAAGTATGTGGGTTCTCACACAAAGCTTAAGAAGAAGGAAGACCAAAGTGTGGGTGCTTCTGTTTTTCTGAGAAAGGGAACAAAATATTCACAGGAGCAATTATGGAGACAAAGTGTGGGGCAGAGACTGAAGGAAAGGCCACCCAGAGACTGTCCTACCTGGGGATTCATCCTATAAACAGTCACCAAACCCCGACACTACTAAGGATGACAAGAAGTACGTGCCGAAAGGAGCCTGATATGGCTGTCTCCTGAGGGCCTCTGCCAGAGCCTTACAGATACAGAGACAGATGCTAAGGGCTGACCATTGGGCTGAGCACAGGGTTCCCCATGGAGGAGCTGGAGGAAGGAGTAGAGGAGCTGAAGGGGTTTGCAGCCCCATGAGAAGAATGATGATGTCAGCCAGCCACACCCTATTTTTTTCTTTTAAAAAGAATGGGGGTCTCCAGGTAGCTCCAACTTTTGCTGTAGAGCCAGAGGCAGAAGAGTCCTGTGCTGTGTCAGGGTTAGTGTCACTTTCAGTCCTCATCAGAGAAGTGCCTCTGTGCTGTGGACAGGAAATGAGTGTGGAGGCTCAGCCACAGAGAGGGCAGAGATGGCATACCCATGTACTGAGGAAGAGGAGGCTGAAGGACTGTAGGAGCCAGAGGAGGGAAGGGCGAGGGGAAAGCAGTGTCTCCTGGGCATGACAGCTCTCTCCACCTCATGGCAGATGTACTTCTGCACAGGATCACACCAGTCAGTGCCCCATGGAAGGGACCATGGCCCCCAAAAGCTGAGAAGCTTTTGACAGCAGATGGCTCCTTGAGGGGGAAGAGTCAGTTTTCTTTAAGAGTGTGGCTACTGGGGGAGTCTATCATGGTCCATTGGATGGTCCCACACCCAGAAGTATCAGGACAGCACAAAATGGGATGGATGAGTTAATAAGCATAAAAGGTAATGCGATTGAATCAACAATATATCATGTCTATGAAGAGACAAAGTGTGGGTTAGGAAGCCAGTGTGTGTGAGGGGGGATGAAAACACACTTTCTCTTCACGCAGGAGAAGCAGTTTACATGAGGTAATATTATCATGGCCTGAGACATAAAGATTTGTATGAGTGTTTATATCTGTGTGTTCACGTGTGTGTGTGTGTGTGTGTGTGTGTGTGTGTACATGTGTGCTTATGCATGCAAGCACACTGCTGTGTTCGGGGTGGCCTCATACTTCACATCCTGTACCTGATCATCAGACGTCACATGCCTCCTTCTGAGGGCACTTGTCCATCTCACTCTCAAAGAACCTTTCAGACTAAGACACTCTTAGTTTGTCTTCCTTTCTCTTCTCGTTGCAACAACACAATACTCTGACTAAAGCACATAAGGAGAGGAACTCAGGAGTGTGAAGCTGCTGGTCCCACCACATCCCTGGTCCGAGGCAAGCAAATGCGTGTGTGTTCTCAGGTCCATCTCCTTTGGATCAGGCCAGGGACCAGCTCCTGGAATGGTACTGCTGACGTTTTGAGTGGGTCTTCCTACCTCCATAAACCCACTGAAAGAATATCCTGGCAGACGGTCCCCAGGGCAACCTAGCCCACAGGCACAGTCCTTCCTGGAAGCTCTGTGCTCGGGTTATTCCAGACTTTGACCATGAAACTAACCATCACAAGCTCCAAAGTTCCTTTTAGCTGCATGGACATCCAGACCTGGTCATTCTACCTAGAAACCTAGAACCCTACTGTTGTACCAAACCCTAGGCCAACAAAATTTTTTTGTACAGCATAAACTGCAAGGCAAATCCTGATATTTCTTTCAAGAAAATAAATGAAGCACATCATGATTGCTGTTATGGTCAGGGAAGTGAAGGTAATAGAGTTCCTATGTGTGAAATCAAAAGGGACTCTTCAAGCAGCTGAGTGCTCAGGGCGTACTAGAGGCCTTGGGCACATTTACTCTCTATTTATTGAAACTGGAAAGCCACTTAATTCCAAATTTGTCCTAAATTTTGCTCTTGATGTATCACAGTTGGGGACTCATATAAATCATTTCCTCTAAATGAGATTCTGTTTAGTACATGCCAGATGACATGGGGACCAATGAACATTTCACTGGCTTGTGCTTTGTAACAGTTTAATCTCAACAACTCGTTTGTGCACGGTTTTACTTAGTAATAATTCTTTGACACATTAATATTGAAAGCTTAGTAAAAGTCATAATGAAACCGTAATGATAAAATGCCACGTCGCTCTATGTGATTAAATTTTTTTGGTAACTTCTCATTTTTAGATGATTACAAATCTACTGAAAATGGAAAGTCTGGCACTGGGATGTTTCACCCCGTTATGAGTTTGATACCATGCCCCCAAGAATGGTGTGCTGAAACTCTAACCCAAGTACCTCATTTATATAGTCATTGTAGACAATGCTAGCTCAGAGGAAGTGATCCTGGAGCAGTGTGGGACATTGTTTTAAGATGCCCAGTGTGTTTAATAAGAGAATCGTTTGAATGGAGACAGACAGAAACTGGGTGGGACACAGAGCTGGAAAGGTGGAATAGAGCTGAGGCTGATATCATTAAGAAACAAGGTATGCTTGATTCTCTTGGGAGCCTTGACTGTAGACATCTAGAGGTGTCAGAAAGTAACATTTGTTCTTTAAAGCTACAGTTTGTAGACTCTATTATTTCAGGAAACTAAGATGGTGTTCTGTGCCCAGCAAAATGCACTAAATGCACTTATACCCCTTTTCTGAATTCTTATATTGTAATCAAGAGTGGTAATAATAAGAGTTGGGGCAGTTTGGGGTGATTAGCTTGTATCTCTGGAGCCTCCAAGACTGAGATCAAGTTAATGTCTTTATGAAAGACACCTCAAGTCTATGGAATTGGTTAAGCTCTGGCCAGAGAAGAAAAAGTACAAATTATTATTTTCTTAAAATTTATTTATTTTAAAATACACATTCATGTATGCGAATGCACCTGCATGTATTTATGTGTATCATATGCATTTAAGCTCCCTTGGAGTCCAAAAGAGAGACTCAGTTCCCTGCCACTGAAGTTATAGGTGGCTGTGAGCCACTAAGGTGTATGCTGGGAACCCAGTCAGGATTCCCTGAAAGAGAGGTAAGTGTTCTGAACTGCTGGGCCATCTCCTTAGCCCCTAAAAGACAGTCTGATGTAATAAATAAAAGGGTTCCCATTAGAGATCCACAGACATGAAGAATAAAAAGGGACATTATGAACAGCCATGCACCCACAGTTTATAACTGATGTGAAATAAACTAGTCCCCTGAAAGACAGACTGCCCCAGACTTAAAGAAGCAGGCCATCAGTTGCATCCAAACCTAGTAACAATCTCTATAACCCAAACCATGTGGTTGGGATGTGGTTGATTCGTGGTGAATTTCATAAATCCTCCAGGAAAAAAAAAGTGTCAGTTCTATGCAGGCTCCTTCAGAGTACTGACGCAGATGAAAACTTCTGCACACTTTATCAGGCCAGTGTTACCACATGACAAAGATGAATGAAGGCTTAAACCTACAGACTGTCATTCATTCAGGTGACAAATACTCAATAAAATCCTAGCTAATTAATCAAACAGTGCATAAAAGTAATCATACACCAAGCAGCACTCCATTGTGCTGTTGGTATGGCTCTGCCTTCTCTGCTTTAAAGAAGGACACTTTCTTGCCTCTCCCAGCTCCTGAGTGAACCAGGCATACCTTGGCTCATGTACTTGTGTATATAAAGTTCATACAAACTTATATAGGTACACATACATTATGATGGTTTGTATGAGCTTGAACCAGGGAGTAGCACTATTATGAGGTGTGGCCCTGTTGGAGTAGGTGTGTCACTGTGGGTGTGAGCTATAAGACCCGCATCCTAGCTGCCTGGAAGTCAGTATTCTGCTAGCAGTCTTCAGATGAAGATGTAGAACTTTCAGCTCCTCCTATACCATGCTGGCCTGGATGAGGCCATGTTCTTGCCATGCTAATGGACTGAACGTCTGAACCTGTAAGCCAGCCCCAATTAAATATTGTCCTTTATAAGACTTGCCATGGTCGTGGTGTCTGTTCACAGCAGTAAAACCCTAACTAAAACACACATACATTTAAAAATTGTTAAATAATAATTTGTATCTAATTTGTATCTTTGTCTTAACCTGGCCAGAGGTTCAACATTTGAAAATCAATAATGCAATATGTCACACTAACAGGCAGAAAAGCTAAAAAAAAAAAAAAAAAAAAAAAAAAAAAAAAAAGAAAAAAAAAAGAGAAAAAACAAATGCTCCCATCTGGGGATATTAATGAAGCATTTGGTACAATCCAGCATCTGTTTATGGAAACCAGTGAGTAGACATAAAGCGTGACTTCTTCTGTTTGTCAGAGAGCACCTTGACAGCTAACATAGCTAGCACTGTACTAAATGGCCAGAGGGTAGAAACTTCACAGTAACATCAAGCACAGGACAAGGTGTCTGCTTCCCTCAGTCTTTCCCCAAATGCCTTAGTTAATAGAATCTGACATAAAATGGAGATAAGAGGCATATAGCCCATGTAAGAGAAATAAAACAGTATGTGCTCACAAATGAAACAAACTTTTACATAGAGAAAGTCTCAAAACCAAAACTGAAAGAAGTCTGCCCACATTCCCCATGAATGTCTGGAGTTCAGGATGGAAGGATAGAGTGAAAGTAACAACTTTCTTTGTTTCCCCATTCTGCAAACATGAGGGCTGGACATAAGCCATGCTACTGTCGCTATTAGATCCCTGGGATAAGAATTATGATAAGAATAAAATCATGAACCTAACAAACTGCTTATGAGACAAGAAGCGATGGAAGACGCCCAATGCACAGTTGGGGGAATAGCCTGCGGCGCTGGGTAGGAATGCCAAGAGGACAGTTGTTCCCAACGTGTCTTGCAGAATCAATAAAATCCAAACTGACATCCTAGAAAAATATTGGGCAGACCCCAACAAGCTGATGACAAAGTTTTACAGAGTTGGAAAGAAACCTAAATATCCAGCAAGGACTTAAAGGAGAAAATGTCGGAAGGCTAACTTCATGCCACCAGAAGACTCACTGTCAATCAACATAATTGAGATGTGTGATAGTGCTCGGTGGGGTGTGGGTAATGCACAGATCAATAGATGAGAATAGAAGGCAGAGGCAGAGCCACGTAGATACGGACAGAAGAGTCCTCACGATAGAAATAAAGGCTAAGTCTCTGTAAGGCAAATGACACTGTCAAAAGGACAAAACGGCAACCAACAAATTGGGAAAAGATCTTCACCAACCCTACATCTGACAGAGGGCTAATATTCAACATATACAAAGAACTCAAAAAGCTAGACTCCAGAGAACCAAATAACCCTATTAAAACATGGGGGGTACAGAGCTAAACAAAGAATTTTCACCTGAAGAAATTCAAATGGCTGAGAAGCACCTTAAGAAATGTTCAACATCACTAGTCATTAGGAAAATGCAAATCAAAACAACCCTGAGATTTCACCTCACACCAGTCAGAATGGCTAAGATTAAAAACTCAGGAGACAGCAGGTGTTGGTGAGGGTGTGGAGAAAGAGGAACACTCCTCCACTGCTGGTGGGATTGCAAGTTGGTACAACCACTCTGGAAATCAGTCGGCAGTTCCTCAGAAAACTAGGCATGACACTTCTGGAGGACCCTGCTATACCACTCCTGGGCATATACCTGGAGGATTCCCCAGAATACAATAAGGACATATGTTCCACTATGTTCATAGCAGCCTTATTTATAATACCCAGAAGCTGGAAAGAACCCAAATGTCCCTCAATGGAGGAATGGATACAGAAAATGTGGTATATTTACACAATGGAATACTATTCAGCAATTAAAAATAATGAATTCATGAAATTCTTAGGCAAATAGTTGGAACTGGAAAATATCATCCTAAGTGAGGTAACTCATTCACAAAAGAACACACATGGAATGTAGTCACTGATAAGTGGATATTAGCCCAGAAGCTTTGAATACCCAAGACACAACTCACATATCAAATCATTCTCAAGAAGAAGGAAGGAGAGGGCCCTGGTCCTGGAAAGGCTTGATACAGCATTGTAGAGGAATACTAGGACAGAGAAGTGGGAGGGGGTTGATTGGGGAATGGGTGGAGGGAAGAGGGCTTATGGGACTTATGGAGAAGGGGGAACCGGGAAAGGAAAAATCATTTGGAATATAAACAAAAGATATAGAGAAAAAAAGAAAAATAAAGGCTATATGGTACAGTAAAGAGCGCTGTCAACAATTAGTTCTGGGGAAGTTGGAGATTGGTGAAAAGAACCAGACTACAGGTTCACCTCTGCTCTTTCCCAACAGCAGGCCTCACTATCCTGCAGTCTTTACCCCAGAGAACTTCTTTGAGCATGCAGCTGTCAGGGGCTTTCTTCTCCTCCCCCTTGCAAGTCTGCCTTGCTCCCTGCTGCCCAGACCAGTGGCAGCTTTGAATTTCCACCTTACTAAGATCAGTGCCTTGTGCCTAGTACACAGGCTAGGTCAGATTGTGTCACACTTTCCCCTCTTCAGATAGCACTGTCGGAAACCTCGATTTATTCTCTGGAACTGAAGGATCCTCTTCCCTTCAGGGCCCCACCCCAGCTGCCTATATAGTCTTGGTGGTACCTCTCCCATAAGCTCTCTTCCTAAGGGTAACTTGTCTCAGATTCCTTTATATAAAGTTATAACAGACACATCTTTCTTCACAAGATTTCATTCATAATAGATCACAGACCAAAATGTAAAGTGCAAACTTTGAAACGTTCTTCAGATTAGAAAATCTAGATATACCAATGGGATCGTTGACACAGCACCAGAGGAGCAGATAGAACACAAACCAGGCATTGTCATGAACTTCATCAAAGTCACAATAGAAAGACAAGGAAGGTTCCTGGATGAGGCCCCACTGAATTTTCAAACAGACTCATGTCTTCCTGGCTTTGAACCATCCAGGTTAGGATACCAAGTACATTGAGGAAAACTTAGAAAATGGATCACTTTGAAAATTTGACTTCAGTGCTTGTCAAGATGTCTCAGCCATCTTGTCCCTTGTTTCAGACAAGGTGTAACAGCTGCTGCAGTTACAGAGATTGGCCCCCAGCAGACCCGCAGGGTGACTGTCAACCACCTGCCATTTCAGTTCCAGCAGTCTGCTGCCCTCTTCTGGGATCCTCATTTAGGTAACAATAAGATATTTTAAAAAAAGAAAACCATGGTTTTTATGGAAACTGATATTTAAGTCATCAAATTGACCTCCAGAAACAGTAAAAATAAAATAAGCTTACAGTCCCTCTCCTCAAACTCAGTCAGCAGGATTTCAATGGTTTTTAGTGCACACAGAAGTTGTGCGGGCGAACATACTTTGTGAAAGCAAGCATGACTCAGGCCCCTACTTCCATGGTCTCACTTCCAACCCGAGAGCTAATTGCAAACACTGTCCCTCCTGTGTCATAGACCGTAACGGAATCCCTTCACACTCCCATGCAAAAGCCACTAAAGGCTTACTTTCACACCCTGAAGTAGTCTTGTACTCTACTCTGTGTCTCCAGACAGGAGGTTCCCACCCCTGCAGTAAGCGTCGTATTTGCAACGCAGCATCACTCGGGTGCCGATGGCATTTGATTCCGATTTGAGTGTGCCTGCTTCGTGAACTATTCCATGGCTCACTCCATGAACGCTCTGGTTCCATTCCAGCCACTAGAGATCCTAATTACCTTTCAAACATTCCCACTTCCCCCAACTCCTCTATACCTTCTACCCCAACCTGAATGCCCACAAGAGGCACCTTGAGCCACTTGAATTCCAGCCTTCTTCTTTCCTCCACACTGGCTCTGCACACACGGCTTTGCCATAGCGTTCTGGGGTGGGTGGGTGGGATTATTATTCTCTAGTGCCTACTGTTCTCGTTCTCTCTCTCTCTCTCTCTCTCTCTCTCTCTCTCTCTCTCTCTCTCTCGGTGTATGTCTTGTTCTTTCTCTTTCTTTGTTTCCTTCCTCTCCTCCTCCTTCTCCTCTTCCTCCTCCTCTTCCTCCTCCTCCTCTTCCTCCTCTTCCTCCTCCTCCTCCTCCTCCTCCTCCTCTTCCTCCTCCTCTTCCTCCTCCTCTTCCTCCTCCTCCTCTCTGTTTTGGACACAAGGCCTATCATTTAACCCTGCCCAGCATGGAGCTCACTGTGCAGATCAGGCAGGCCTCCAACTCACAGACTGCTAGGACTAAAGGTGTCCTGAAGGTGAGCTTGCCCAGGCTTGGCTTTAACTGTGTGAAACTGTACCGTGGCCATCTGCACTTCTTTCACAAACATCTGTCCAAGTACTTTCAGGAGAACAGTCATAGTGTGGTTTTTTTTTTTGTTTGTTTTGTTTTGTTTTTGTTTTTGTTTTTTTTCCTGTTGACAATTCTTTGCTCGGTTGTAAACATAACATCTCTGGACACATGAGGACATTAGTTTCCCTGGGACCAGAGTTACAGATGGCTGTGAGCTACCCTATGGGTGCTGGAAACTGAATCTGCATCTTCTGCAAGAACAGTGGGGGCTCTAAACCACAGAGCCATCTCTCCAGCACCCACCCGCCCCAAATTACTTTTGAATAACTAAATGGAAACCTGAGGCTCCTCTCCCAAGTTTCCCGTTTAGGTGACCACCTCCTACTTAGACAGGCTCAGGGAGATGCCAGAGCCCCAGGCTATGAGGAGGAGCCTGCAATCAGAACATTCAACACTAAAGCCAGCAGTCAGCTCTGTCTGGTGAACAGGCTGAGGAGGTAGGACCTGGGTCAGACCTGGGGCTGGCCACACCCTGACCCTTGGTTCATTCTACAGGGATCTCTGAGGCATCAAAGCATCGTGCACCAGCATCTTTCATTTCTAGCAATCATTGCCCATGGCTGCCATTATTTACGAAGAAAGAAAATTAGAAGCATGCAATTTTCCTTTGGACTCTAGATTCTTGGCAGATAGTACGGCTCGTAATAGAGTTGGGTGGCCCTCTTATTCATTAAGGAGCCGCACACTGGACTTTTATTATGATTAAAATGTGCTTTGAGAGTTTAACACTCACAAATTTTTACGGCAGTAAAAATTAAGAGCCCCTTATTATGGCCATTTAAAAATTTTATAACAGTTGAGTTATATTGGAACAGAGTTTTACAGCTCCCCTGTGAAACCTCCTTAGGTCACTGGTTACTACTTGGGGAGACGTAAATATTTACACGTACCCTTATTGTCCTGGTACACAACACAGCAAAGTAGGCAAGAGAAGGAAAATGATCCTCAGGATTCCAAGAGATTGAGTGTGAGTGGTGCGTGCAGTCAGTCATCTTAAGGACATCTCCAAACACTCACAGATGACAGTTTGCTGCAGTGGTAAAGGGAGGGTGTGTCCCACAGGCATCGAGGGCAGAGGTTACCACTTGATATCCCAGGCCAAAGAAGAAAAGTCAAAGCAGGCAAGTGTGAGCATAGGTATCTAGCAGAAGACGGATATAAAAATTGGAAGGCGAGCCACGTTGTAAACAGGAAGGAACGTTTAGAAGAGAACCACTCACGTGCCTGAATGGGAAGGGAAAGAAAGAGGAAGGGGGCGTGGTCGATCCTAAAGCACAGAGAACTTTCAGTATAGACAAATGGGCAGCATAAGAGGAAGAGGCTTATGTGAGATCCCAGACTGGACCTTGCCAGCAAGTTGAGAGGGAAGAGAAGGAGGAACAGGAAGGCCAAAAGGTTAGGAGAGCAAGATTAGGAGGTGAGGATGCCAAGAAAGTGGTGTAGCCAAAATGGCCGAAGGGGAGAGCTGGAGAGTTCAGGGTAAGGGTGGGTGGGGGGGAGGGTTTGCCAGATACAAGCAGAACCAATATAGAAGCAGCCAGCAACTACCCTTTTTGATATGCTAATAAGCACTTTAGCAACCTGTTTGCATGGGGTTGAGTGCTTCCATTGGGCTGTGAACTATCCTTTAAAAATGAGGGGTTCCCGTCAGAACTAAAGTTAAATAAAAGGAGTCCATGGAATGCAGAAGCATGGGGGGGGGCTTGTAAGATGCCCCTGCAGACCTGTGCTTGAATACTTAGTCCCAGCTGTTTGGGGAAACTGCAGAAGATGGAGTTTAACTGGAGGAAGTAACTACAGGTGTGGGGGTCCTCACAGGGTGTGGGGGTCCCTACAGGATGCGGGGGTCCTTACAGGGTGCGGGAGTCCTCACAGGGGGTGGAGGTCCTTACAGGGTGCAGGGGTCCTTACAGGGTATGGGGGTCCTTACAGGGTGTGGGGGTCCCTACAGGGTACGGGGGTCCTCACAGGGTGCGTGGGTCCTCATAGGGGGTGGGGGTCCTTACAGGGTGCGGGGGTCCTTACAGGGTGTGGGGGTCCTCACAGGGTGCGGGGGTCCTCACAGGGTGTGGGGTTCCTTACAGAGTGTGGGGGTCCTTACAGGGTGTGGGGGTCCCTACAGGGTATGGGGGTCCTCACAGGGTGTGGGGGGTCCTCACAGGGGGTGGGGGTCCTTACAGTGTACGGGGGTCCTCACAGGGTGCGGGGGTCCTCACAGGGTGTGGGGGTCCCTACAGGGTACGGGGGTCCTCACAGGGTGTGGGGGTCCCTACAGGGTACGGGGGTCCTCACAGGGTGTGGGGGTCCTCACAGGAGGTGGGGGTCCTTACAGGGTGCGGGGGTCCTTACAGGGTGTGGGGGTCCTCACAGGGTGCGGGGGTCCTCACAGGGTGCGGGGGTCCTCACAGGGTGCGGGGGTCCTTACAGGGTGCGGGGGTCCTCACAGGATGTGGGGGTTCTTGCAGGGTGCGGGGGTCCTTACTTCCTGTCACCGCTTTGCGTCCTCTTGCAGTGAGTTGTGAGGAGATGGGGAGTCCTGGCCACACACCATGTCCTCCTTGGAGCCTGCCCTGTGCTTTCCCAGTGATGGCGGACTCTATCCTTTCAAACCATGAGCCAAAATAAACCTTTCCTCCCTTAAGTTGCTTTTGGAAGCTGCTCTGTCTTCTTGATAGGAATGGTAACCAGTACGGCAGACAGGGATTTTGTACGGTGAAATATGACATAGTAATAAAACAGTCATTAAAAAAAATGTGTATTGTTTATATAATGGTATTTATATGACAAAACATCCTAGTAGTAAAAAAAACCATGCTACTAAAGGAAATGTTCAGGGCTGGGGAAGTTCAGAGACTGTCTAAGTGAGGACACTCTTGACCTTCACATCCATTGAGTTAGGACATCTTATTTCAGGGCTCATTGAGAGAGCAGAGTCCTGGACTATGAGGGGGGAGACTGCAGTCAGGATGTTTGTGCCTGAAGCCAGCAGTCAGTTCTGCAAGGTGGATGGAACTGGAAAGAGAAAAGACCCTCTGGCCACACCCTCACCCTTAAGAAACCTGACAGAGTAGGTTCCTGTTAGGCCTCTAGAAGTCCATATGCCTGGAAGGTACAGCCTGGGCTACAGAAGGGTTTCTAGAGGTTAGGAAAACAGGCAGCATTCCTCAGGAACTTGTGAAACAAGATCCCATCTGCCAAAGAGCCATTCCACTTACCTCTGGCTGAAGGGAGGTATGGCTCTCCGCCGACATACACATCTTGCATACCAAAACCCGTGCTGGCCTCCAGGTTCCTTCAGTCTACACTCAGAGCCCACACCACCACACTGGCCCTTCTCTATTAGGCTAGCTCCTAGGCTGCTACAGATCCCAGGTTTCCCTGGACCCAATGCCCGTTGATCTCCACACAATAGCACGGTGTCTCCCCTGCCCTCTTTATCCTGCAGGTATCTCCTCTTCTCCGCTGTTCTCCACTTCCCTCTGCTCCCAAGAGACAGCCTCAGCTGGTCCACTCAGCTTCCTGTTCTCTCTGTTCTGGATCCTTCCAGATGCCTCTGACTGTTCTCCTCTTCCTCTCCTCTCTCTTTTATCCACAATTAAAAAAAAACAACAACAACAACAAACCTTCCCTCCAGGTTGGGACACTATGAGAACATGGCCCACAGAATCAAAAAAGCAGGGCTCACAGCGGCTCACAGAGACTGAAGCAGCAACCATGGAGCCTGCAGGGGTCTGCGCGGTCATTTGCATATATTTTACAGTTGGGTTGTGTAGCTGCGAGTTCTGTGTTGTGTGGGAATCTTAGCAGTGAGGGTGGGGCTGTCTGTGACTCTTTTGTGTTCTTTGGGGACCCTTTCTCCTCATACTGGGTTGACTCATCCATCCTTGATATGAGGGTCTGTGGCTAGTTTTATTGTAATTTGTTACATGGTGGTATTTGATGGATATCCTTAGGAGGCCTGTTCTTTTCTCAGGGTAAATGGAAGAGGAGCGGGTGGGGAGAGGGAGGTGTGAGTGGAGAGACTGAGAGGAGAGGAGGAAGGGACACTCAGATTGAGAGCATTCCCCCAGAGCTCCCAGGGACTAAACCACCACTAAAAAGTACACACAGAGGGTCCGACCCATGGCTCCAGGTGCATATGTAGCAGAGGATGGCCTTGTCGGACATCAATGAAAGGAGAGAGCCTTGGTCCTGTGAAGGCTAGATGCCCCATTGTAGGGGAACACTAGGACAGGGAAGTGGGAGTGGGTGGGTTAGTGAGCGGGGTAGGGGAGGGAGTTGGGATAGCGAGTTTTCTGGGGAGGGGGGATGAGGAAAGGGGACAACATTTGAAATGTAAATAAAGAAAATTTCTAAAGAAAGAGAGAGAGAGAGAGAGAGAGAGAGAGAGAGAGAGAGAGAAAGGAAGGAAGAAAGAAAGAAATCTACTCAAACAAATAATCAAAACCAACACTTCCACCTAATCATGAAGTGGACAAGACACCTACATCTCTGAAGATGTACACAAGATATATAGATCTGACGATGTCTACACATATCCTGGGGGTGGGGGCAGGCCTACAAAGAATATCAAAGTACTTGATGCTCATCCTGTGATGCAACTATTCATCTTTAAAACTTTATTTCTTGCTTTTGGGTGGACATTTCCATTTTTCTCCAACAAATACATTAAATTTTAATGGACCATGTCTTTTGAAAATAAATAAGGAACACAACTACCTTTGAGGTGAATGCCCAGAGCCCTTCTGGCATGCCCCTAGCAAGTCTCATGTCTGCTAAATGCAAAGGTGAAAGGGATTTAGACACATTAACGGTTATCTGGGGAGCTAGCTGGAGTGACATTTGAATCAATTAATAGTCAGAATATAATTAAAGGTCAGCTATCCAATTAAAAGAAGTAGTTTTACAAGAAAGCCTATTAAGAATGTGTTTCTGAGAAAAGGCTAAGGAAAGGGTCGCGAAGGAGGAAAGTATGCTGTAGAGGAAAGGCAGCCCAATCTCAAGTCACCGAAGCTGCCCACCCTAGTAAGCCAGGCATGCCCTTCGTGGGAAGCTTTGTGTGCAACCCACGTAGGTGCTTGGTCAATGTTTATTGAACAAAGCCTTGAACTGCATGAAACCAGCCAGCACCACTAACTCATTAATCATTCATTTAATTATTGTCCGGAAGCAGCCTTTGTTAAATGCATGTCTGGCTGATCCAAAAAGTCCATACCTGACCTGAGAAATATAGCCTCTTCCAGATTTACAAACAAACTGAAGGTCTGGGAAGTTGACGTTTTCTGTGTCTCAGTGCGCTGTAATGACCTGAATCTATGATTTCTCCCTAGTGTCTTAAGGAGCCATCTTGTCTTCCTTTGGTTGAAAGTAATGACTCAGGGTCGGGGCACTTGCTGCTAAGTCTTCAACCTGGGTCAAGTCCCCGGACCCCACATAGTGAAAGAAAAAAGCTCATTGTGGCAAGTTATCCTCTGATCTCCAAATGCATACCACCACACACTCACGTGCACATACAAATGCACGCACACATAGTAACTAAATGCTCAAAGAGATTTTAAAAGTATCTTATTCCTGTTTTAATCTCCTACTCAATCACGTTTACACACACAAGTAAAAGAAACCACAAGTTTAGTCTGGTCTTTACCCTTACAGGAGGGATGGGTGTGGTTTGCAATTTTCTCTATTTTTGCCTAGCATGTCTGACTGACTAAAGACTCCCAGAAATATAGCCTCCCCATTGCCCAGGAGATTTTCAAGGCATCCCCACTCCCGCGCCTTCAGCACAAGCCCTGGTTTTCCTTATAAACCTGGCTGCTTTTCTCTGTCTTTGCAGCCTACTGCTTCCCCAAAGATAGTTTATAATTGGCTTACTTTTCAAATGCTCTTTCCATTTTTAGGGTCCACATTTCCTGGGTTGATCTGATTTCCTGCTGGCTTCTGTTGCCTTCACATGCAAATATGACTCTCTCTGTCTCTGAGTTCCACTGCCAACTGCTCCTGTGCTTCTCCCTTCTGGGCAGAATCTCCAGGAACCCCAGTGTTAACACGTCCAACCATGGAACGCATGGCCCTTCCCATACAGATTACCTGCTGTGTCTATACATATACATATAATACATATATGTATTAATGATATATATATATATATATATAATTAAACATTTATTTCTTGTTGTGGTGCACATGCATGCCACAGTGGGGTGTGTGTATGTGTGTTTGTATGTCTGTGTCTGTGTGTCTGTGTGTCTGTGTCTGTGTCTCTGTGTGTGTGCCTTTAGGTCAGAAGACAACTGGTGGTATTAAGTTTCCTTGGTCCACCACAAGGTTTCTTTTGGATCAACCTAGATCATTAGGGTTGGTAGTTAAGTTCCTTTGCACACTACGCCATCTCTCTTAAATCCTGGATATGGAAACAATTCTTAAACCTTGCCCCTCTTGAAAGCAAGGTGAAGGCCACAGACAAGACTGTGAGGTCATGTCTAAAATTCATCACCTGTGGGTCCCTCACTCCCATGGATATCACTCAGAGACCGCCGTCTTATTATTCCGTGATGTCTCCCGGGTTGTATGTGATGGTCTACAGGGCGGGTCATGTCTTAGATGTCTTCCTGCACGCTGTGGCCCAGAGCTGCCTGCCCAGCCCAGGACCTATACCCCAGCTTCAGAGGACCCAGCGTTTACTCCATCACAGTCCAAAGCTCTGATATTGGACAGCATGTGAATCATTTGTATAAATACTCTAGAGCACTAAATACTAATCAATGAATCAGCACACTACACAGGAAAACCCATGATAAGTGCAGAAACCTTTTTTTCTCAGTTTTTGTCAGACTCTGATGTGAGCACAGTGTCCCACTTGTAACAGTTCCAATAAACAATGTTATGCCTTTTTATTTTTTATTATTTTTGAGCGTTGGGGTCTGAACCTATGGCCTTTCCCCATTAGGTAAATGCTTTACCAACTACAACCAACCACCTTCATTTAAATCTTAGTATGTGACAGGGTTTATTAAGTTTCCCTGGCTGATCCTGGAACCACAGCTTTCTCGGGAGAAACCCTTACTGTCCAAGTTCAAATTCTGAATTCATCTGTACACCTCAAACTCATTTTGGGCTCATCCAGCTGCTGTTCTCAATTGAGGGTGCATAGATGTTTGAACAATACACAGTTATAAAGAAGGCAGCAGTTAGAGAAATGGGTCAGTAATGCGCTGCAGACAAACGTGAACTGGAAGATCACCAGTCCTCAGTCTCCCACCTGACATCCCCCTGGTGTGAATGGCTGGAATGATGGAACTAAAGTTATGCATGTTCTCACCTTGAAAGGAGACCATCCTGCTCCCAGGGACGGCCCTATTGTGTCTGTGGAGCTGTGAAGACTTTCGGTCCTCCTGACTCTGTACCTCTTCCCCGAATGAAGCTTGCCAGTATTTGAGCATAATTTATTTTTCCCTCTATTAACCTCTGCCCAGATGATCAGAGAAAATACTCCATTGATTGAGTGCCCTTTATACGCTCACAGGCATCTGTGTTGCCTCAGCTTTGAACTATATTTTATGATCCAGTGTGTTGGGAGGTTTAAGGCCTCCCTGGCGAGGTATGTGTGATAGCCATGCTTATCAGTGACGTAAGCCTGGGATGTATCTGCATGCTGGGAGCTACTACAGTAAGATAGAAGCCACCTTGTCCACAAGCTCTGGGTAGGTCTGAGCTGGCAGTGAGCACCAGGCACAGTCTGTAAAGGTGTCAGTGGGACAGTCTTAGTCCGGAGATGCCCTGATATCCTCCTCTGCGGCATTGCCTGTATTAACTAGTTCAGTTATCGCACACAGGCGGGCAGCGTCTCACTGTGGATGAGGTAGCTCACAGGAGTGCTGCAGAACTGAGGAGGTAGCTACGGGACCATGCTGGCTGATTCTGTAAAACAGGCTGGGATAAGCCAGCAAGGCAGGCTGTGCCCGGTGCCCATAGATAGCTCTGTGAGCGAGGACAGCTGCACCAGACCATCTCACAGACACTTTGACTTTAACTTATGTTTCCTTGAAAGTCTGTGTTCTCTTCTGTCATCGACTGGATATCATCCAGTGGCTCCTCACTTCTGTCTCTGGTATAAATTCAAGTTATAGACTCAATATATATCTGCTTCTTATTAACTGACAGAAAATGCTTAAAGATAACTTATTTTATTTGATACTATTTAATTTTAATTGACTTTTTGAAGCTAATATATATGTATATATAAATGTGTTTTAAGGGTATATATTTCCACTTGACTCATGGTACTTAACCTTTCAGAGACTTTATGAGAGTCTTCAATTGTAACACAAAAGACTACAAAGATGCATCTACTAAACACTACAATATTCTGTTCTTGCATAGTTCTGGGAGTTTTTACTCCTCTTGCATTTCTCAAATGCAGCCAATCCTGATTCTTTTGTCCAATGTTTCCTGAATTTCCACTTCAGCTTCTGAATGCAGTAGCCCTTGATTTCTTTCTGAGTTGTGTTACTACTGGACAACAATTTAACTATAACAGACAGACACATTATCAAGAATCAAGACAAGACATCCAAGATATGAAAAGGTGGACCACACAACAGTGTGTGTGTGTGTGTGTGTGTGTGTGTGTATGTATGTATGTACATGTGTGAATGTCTGTGTGTGTTTGTCTGTATTTGCATGTGTGTGTGTATGTCTCTATATGTGTCTGTATGTGAGTCTGTGAATGTATTCTGTGGAGTAGAAATTCCTTCACATCCACAAAAAGGCCACTGGCACTGTGCTTACTTTCACACAGAATTCTGAGACAAGCTTGTTCAGCCCAGACAGCAGAAATCTTCTGAAGGTTTTGATATCACTACATTGAATCAGAGGAGATAGTCTGTGAAATCTGCCACAGGGATTTCACTTGGCAAGGCCCGGTTCAGGCTTTCTAAATTAAGTAATTTTAAAAGAAGCAGGTTTCATCATGTCTCCATGGAACATGATAAAACAGCTAACATATAAATTACCCTGCACCATATTTCTATTAATATTAAAGCACCCAAATGTGGCAGTTGTAATATATATAATATTGAAAAGGGAATAAGGATGTCAAACTCCTGAACGAGGAGAGTATATCATACTAACTTGAGGAATATGCAGTGTGCTGGGTCTCACATCTCTGGGCTCCACACACATTGTAACAATGTTCTGATACTGTAACATGTTCTCTGAGAATGCTTTCACAGAGAAGGTTTCTGTAAGTTTCCATGTAAAGGAATGCTGGACTCCATGCAGCATGATTTACTGGTAGGCATTCTGCTCAGGAGCCCGGGATGAGTGTGTAGGAAGTGGAGAGCACCACCCCCCACGGCTGGGAGTGAGTGGGGCCCAGGTCTGCTCCTCTGAGGACAGAAGTCAGACTCTTTACTTCATCTGCTTCCAAGAAAGCCACTGGTTAGGAGGCATGTTCTACTGAGCACCTCTCCACGGAGGCCCCATGGAGAGCAAACATTGGCTGGTCTCTCATCACCCCCTCAGAGGCAATGCAAGGCTGAGAATTACATGCACCAGTGGGTGACAGACTCCGCCCCTGTGTATGAATCTGGGCACAGAAGTGGCTGAATCTCAAAGTCTGGAGAATGTTCCAAGACCAAGACACTGGCAGAGACCACATCTGGTGAGGTTTACAGATGTGTCCTTACGAGTGGGAAGAGGCTAGCTAACTTCCAGGAACCTAATTATTTGTAATCTTAGTCCTGTGGCCGCTATCCTCTTGACCTAATAATTACCCTAAATTCCTCATATCCATACCCCATTATTTTGAGTAGCAGGATTTTAATGTTAGTTTTAGGTAATCCACTCTTTCAGAGCTTGGTGTAAGAATCCTTGAATTACTTGGGTAATTACTTGGGCATGGTATGTGTGCATGTTTATGCATATCTCTCTCTCTCTCTCTCTCTCTCTCTCTCTCTCTCTCTCTCTCTCTCTCTCTCTCTCTGTGTGTGTGTGTGTGTGTGTGTGTCTCTCATATTTTCCTAGAACCTGCTAATGAGACTAGGCTGGGCCAGCTAGCCCTCTGTCTTCCTAGCTCTGGATTGTAAGACCATTCTGCTGCATCTGGCTTTTCACGTGGGTGCTGGGCTTGAGCTCGGGTCCTTACAAGCAGCAAGCACTGTATCACCTGAGCCGCCTTCCCAGCCCTGTCTCCTTGTAATGGTAACAGCATCTACTGGGGCTCACCATTTCCCCCCTCTGTCTCCAGGCAAGTCTCATCCACACTGCTACCTAGTTATTCACCCTGATGACCCTCGCTTAAAACTCCTTTTAGCTTTCCAGGCTGGGTTCAAGCACGGCTTCCTATCCATGCTGTCAACTACCCACCCTCTTGCCACCTGCCCTGCACCTAGAACCTTCTTCAGGTCTCATTTGCCTGACCCCACTACTGAACATTTATCACATCTCTGCGTCACATGCCCTCGACTCCCCAGGAGTCTGGACAAAGCCCTGTACATGTCATCTTCAATATCTGGTACCACAGTTCGGACCCCTCCCGTCACTCTGCCTCCTGCTGGTCTAGATGTTAATTGGATTTTCTCTGAGCTTCTATAGTAGCCACCGTACTAAGGATGTGTTTAAATCTCAGGATTCTTAAGTGCCGTAGCCATCCACCTACCATGCTATGAACTCGAAGACATGGATCTGTTGATTTTCGTGGAGGTTATTCTCCAACCTAGAACACTATTCAAACGTGCTGCTTTGCTGACCAATCGAACCCCTGTGCTCCAACTCTCACGACACCTGATGTATTTGGTGTATTCCTCCAGCGAGCCCCGCCTTCTTGGAAAGGAGGTGCCCTGCTAAAGACTTCACCGTTGCATCTCTTCTTGCAGCCACATGCATTCCACTACTACAGCGCTCTTTCCTGTTCATGCTCCTTTGTGCTTCTGTATCCACCACAGTGTCACCAACACAGAAGGTGCATTCCAGTGAGAGCAGCAATCCCATGCCAGGGAAACACAGAAGTGGACATTTCCTCATTTGAAATCTGTCCTCGAGTTACAGCCATGAGACCAAACTCAGACTGCAGGTGCATGGCATGGCATGTCCCTTTAAATGAGGACTTTCAGGTGTATCAACCTCACACTGGGTTCAAGGTGCAAAGGTGACCTGTTGTCATAGTGGCACACAGCCTTTCTCAGTCACAATTCTAGATATGGAATTTTCTCAACCCTTCCCAAGATTGCAGTACTAGGAACTTCGCAGAGGTACAGACCAGTTACATCTTAGAGTGGGAGGTCTAGGGGATGCTTTAACTAAAAGCCTAAAGGTCTTGGAATCAGATGACTGCAGTATCCACAGAGATTTGTCAACTCCGGCTTCACAGGCCTGCTGCACTTCTATTTCGCTCCTGGTGGAAAGATGCTATATTTTACTGGAAACGCAGACCTCTTAAATTATGAAGTGATAATCATCTGTGAATATGAGGAAGTACAAACCAAGTTGCCAAAAGTATTCCTAAAATACTATAGCACCTAAATATGGAAACCGTGCACCACTGAATTCATGCTCGGAATGTTTCAAAATGTGGAAAATACTCAGGAAGCTGTGAAAAAATAAACAGTATGCACCTGTATAGATCTAAGCATTGAGTGGGTGCTTAACCCACACGTGTCTGCTCATGAGCACATGCGCATGCACAGACTTACATGGAATTTGTGCAATGTGAATGTAGTAAGAATCCAAATATTAGGGGTGTGCTCTACAGAAGCACATGGATATTCACATACACCTACAAAGACATGTGTACAGGCACAGGAATGCAATGCATATTCATATACATACTTACCTACACGGAAACATACATGTACCTCCAACAGATACATGAGTTTATACACACATACATACATACACACATATACACAATACATACAAACACAAGGAGAGAAAAACTAGAAGTGGGTATTTTTGACAGATAGGAGGGTAGGTGAATTTTCTTTTGTCAGTTTGTCTGTCTGTCTCTTATCTTTCTTTTGGTATGCAATGATTTTGAAGTAAATAGCTCTTGAAATTAGAAAGACAAAAATACCTAACATAGAGGACTTTAGAAATCAAATATATTCTGAGTGTATGTGTGTATATATATATGTTATATACACACAAATATATATACATATATACATACATATACACAGATATACATGTATACATATATTACAAATACATTGCGCTTTGTTGGTACAAATGACACTTTAAGAATTTGCTTTTCCCTGAAGTGTCAGGTGCAACTGGGGCAACTTTCCCTCTTTGCTCTTGAATGCTTCTGAATTGTTGCCAATATTTACATGAATCAATACCATGATTAAAACAACTACGTAAAATTATAAATTTCATGATGCTCATGTTGTAACTTATGCTTTTGTATTTTAAAATATTTTTTCTTATATGAGAAAATATGATTAGAAGGACAGAATTAAGAATATTAGAGGGGCTACAGAGATGGCTCAGAGGTTAAGAGGTCCTGAGTTCAATTCCCAGCGACCAGATGGTGGCTCACAACCATCTGTAATGGGATCCAAAGCCCTCTTCTGGTGTGTCTGAAGACAGCTACAGTGTACTCAATACATAAAATACTTAGATAAATCTGTAAAGAAAAGAATATTAGAGATTCCCCGATGGGAGGCATCACAGAAAACACAACAGGTCAAAAGGCAGAGAACAACGCTCCTGGGTGCCAGTCTCAATGGCTATCTACAACCCAGACTCTGTACCCAACGCTCATGGGATGTTGCTGAGGAGGGAGTGGAACTGTCTTATGAGGCAGAGGACATGAGGATGCCTTCCACGAGATTGTATCCTCTAGAAATGACTTCACCAACAATATGGCTGCCCAACTAAGACCTAAACAAAGACAGCATCAGCAGACATGCTGACAAGGATGGAAGAGATCTCATGGGGCCCCACCCTTAGACAAAGCACCACAGTTAACTGAGGAATGTGGAGATGGGAGAAATGGTTCTCCCCAAAGAAGAGCCTCTGATGGTTATCACGTGGTCAGCCCTGAAATTATATAATACAAGTAAACTAAAAGACACATCTGGTTGTATCTGTGTATTTATGCATGTATAATATAAGTAAAAATAACTTTTTTATTAAAGAGGAAGAGACCATGAATTTGAAAGGGAACGAAGAAAGGTACATGGGAGGGCTTGGAGGGAGTAGAAGGAGGAGAAAATTATAATTATATTGTAATTCAAATGATAAATTATGCATGTTTTAAAGAAGGTATATCAGAAGCCTTTGGAAATGTGGAGGACACAGGAAAGCAGGCAGCTCAGAGGCTGCTGACAAGCACAGGGACTCAGCCTCTCACACACTTCACATGGCTGGAGCGTCTCTACAGAATTCAAACAAGACCTTGGACGTATACAAGAGAAAACAGGTTTTAACTCTCGGGCATTGCAAGGACAGAGCACAGGCTGTGAGCAGAGCTGAGGATGGAGCCACAGAGCAGTCTCAGCCTTGATGGAGAGAGAATCCCTGAGCAAGGTCATAAGGCATTTTCGCCGAAGGGACTTGAAGTTTCTTACAATCCTAAAGAAACACAATTTTCCAGGATCCTCTTATAAATCAATGCTTGCAGTGAACTCTCAGTCCAGGTTGCTTCCCTGGCAGCCACTGACTGGACAGGACTACTGCCTTTGATCAGTTGAACTTCACAAGACTGCCGAGTCGTTCCCCTCCCTCCTTCCTCCGCTTTTGGTTTGTCTCTGTTTAAAGTCTCTCTGTGCACCCTTGACTGCCCTTGTGGTCCTTTTCTGCCTTCTGATTGTCAGGATTATAGTTATGGACCATTACATCTACACAAGGCTGCTTCAAATGAAGACAAAATTATCATCTTCCAAGGAAGCAGATTTACATGTGCACACCCATGAATTCACAAACGCCCCCCACACACACATGCACTCACACTCATACACTCACACTCATATACACACATACACACACATAAGCATACACTCACACACACTCACATGCACGCATATTCATACATACACGGACACTCATACATAGAAACTCACACACATACATACACTCATACACATACACACAAACACATTCATACACACACAGCATACACACACATACACTAACACATATACATGCACATATACGCTCATAATACTTTAACACACATACACACATATACTCACATATGTGCACTAACACACACACATACATTAACACACATACTCACACATATACTCACACACACATATACTAACACACACACACTCACACACACATACAAATACATATACTCACACACAGATACACATCCATCATGCCTTACACAGTAACTTAGTCACACATGTAATGTTTCTGGCACACAAAGAAATTAAGTTTTCCTCCACAATGTAAGGTCACACTTTCTTTGAAATTAAAATGAGAACCTCCAACTTCACATCAGCATTAATTGTGTAAGCTTTCTAAGGGTCAAGAACCGTGTGGCTTAGTCATTTCCCTCTGGCCATTTCTGCAGTTAAGGATTGCAATAACATTTACATTTACACAGTTACCACAGACTCTAAATAATCCTGTTTTTGTAACTGCATCATGAAATTGATTACAACCTTTGTGCGAATTTGTTCACTGACAAATGCACCTGATACACAGTGTAGGAGGTGATCTTTTGTACAGGAAAGCCTGGCATGGTTCTTTTCAAAGAAAATATTTTTTAAAAAATAATACAACAGAAAATGGATTCTATTTTTAAGTTACAATGACCCTCCAGTCTGCAGCCTGCCTTTAGTCTACCAAAGAGCTGTTGCAGAGCCTACATTGTAGTTGTCCCTAACCCTATCCCCTTGGCCTCCTTATAACTGTTAATATTTCTCAGATTTCCACTAAGTTTTACAACCTTGAAAAGAGAGGCACACTACTATGTCTTATGTACAAGAGCCCTTTGAATAGGAATCACATAAAAACTTCCCATGTTTTTCTGGGTTTGTGTGTCTTGGTAGACCACCAGGAGTATGTCATTCTTATCACGCCAAGGCCACCTGAAGCAGACACATCCCATCACTGTTGAGTTGGGCCTTAACCCCCTATCTGAGGAGGCTCGGGTCAGGTCTGATGATTAGCCATCCTTCCTTTCTTTCCACACTGTCAGTTTCAGAAGGGATCCACTGGGAACACCACAGTAGCTGAGGGAAATGGTGAGCTCCAGCCACCTGAGAGTAGACAATCCACAGGAATCTTTCACAGTTCATCTGCACAGTAGATCTGCGTGTTCTCTGTGTGGGAACACAGTCCAAGAATGGAGGTATGCAAGGGGAAGTCTGAGTGCTTAGGAGAGAACGCCAAGAAAACAGGCTTGGTGTCCTGTGAAGTGAGCTTCTTCAAAAGCATGCTGCTGTTCTTGGAATGTGTTTTCTTGCTCTTCCCAGCTGTGATTCACGTGCCCTTATGACAAAACACGTTTTTGCCACATCTGGCTTGTCATTGTGATTGGACACCTTGCTCATGTAATTCAAGCATAAATGATGCCCTGAATAAAGTTGGCTATTGCATGAGACTTCAGTCCACGTCATTGTTAGGCCCATTTTTCCAGGCTCATGCTGCCAACCAGAGCGGCAAACACTCCCATTTATTATTTTTAAGCACAAGCACAGAAGTATTTATTGTTGTCTATCTTACATTATAATCTATTTTGACTACTTTTGATTGTTCCTCAAATTGTCCCAGCCTGGATCGTTGGGAAGGATGTCTTTCATACTCCTCTGTATCCATTGGAAAGCTTGCCTCCCTCCCTCTCCTAATAACAGAAACTCAGCCTTGCAAGCCTATACCCCTTGCTTGGATTCAGTCAACTCTCCACTACTTGATTTAGGCTCAAAATGTCTCATCTTTCTTTAATTTCTTAAATTGCAAGTCAAAATTTTTGTTTCTCCTGAGAGTGTGGAGAAATAAGCCATTCTTTAAACAAGTCCATACTCACAACGAGGTGTGGGGTTGAAGAATAGAGGCAGCATGTTGATAATTTCAGGGATAAACAGGGTCATGTTCAAAGAGGTGGAGGATGGACAGAAGGCAGAGGACCACTACAGAGAACTCTCCACTTCACACAGAAGCCAGCACTGAGTCTGACAAGGGCATGTGTTATCCATGAGTTAAGAAGACTCGATGCTTCTTTAGAGTCACTCTTCTAAACATTTATTCTGAGGACTGGGGTGGATGTCACTAGTTATTGATCTTCCTTGGAAGAGGCAGTTTAACTTCAGAGTACACAAACCTCACATTGATTTCCTCATTCATGGAGCCTCAGAGAGACCTAAAGAATTTGCCACCATGTAGCTCATCCTAACTATTGGACCTCAGCCATCTGTTTTCACAACCGGGTTTACTCTAGGCTCGGCTTTTGGATACACAACATTCCGTTTTGTGTGCACCTTGGGGTATGCTGCTTCCAGTCCTTAGTGGTGTTCTGAAGGAAATACCTCTCATGATAACAGCCTTTCGTGTCAAGGTAGGGGGATCTGCACAAAGGTCCACATAATGAGTCTTCTGAGATCATGACTCGGTCATGTATGAGCTCGGAGTTGTCATTGTTGCCAAGGTCTGCAGCATCCATTCTGCAATGTCATAGCTACAGAGTGGTCTGGACCTGCCTTCCCTGGAGACCACTTAAAGAAGCTAGCCTTGTGCCCTGTACCTCCTTTAGCAGTTTTGTCATTCTAGAGTAAAAGGGTGGGGTGTTGACTGGCAATGGAGACATTGTTTCAGAACCGCACCTGAGCCTAGAAAGTCCTACCTAGTGGTGTGTATTCGAGCACGGGAAGAGGTGGTTGTTATTATTATTCAACTTTAACTATTTCATACACAAGTGCTGTATCTGCATAATTTCCACATCATCTCCCAACCTCTACCATGTCTCTCTGCTCCTTCCCAAATTTCATGATTCCCTTGGAAGACATGGTTTTGTTTTTAAAACATCTTTATTTATTATATGTAAGTGTACTGTAGCTGTCTTCAGACACCTCAGAAAAGGGCACCAGATCTCATTATGGATGGCTGTGAGCCACAATGTGGTTGCTGGGATTTGAACTCAGGACCTTCAGAAGAGCAGTGAGTGCTCTTAACCACTGAGCCATCTCTCCATCCTGGAAGATGTGTTTTTAGAAGTTCAACTGGAGCTGCCTGCATGTGCATTCTTGAGAATAAACATGGCCATTCTATTAACACTGATGTGCATCAAAACATGCAACCCTAAAGTTTGTCATGACATGGATGTGAATTATTTTAGGAGGCTCGGGACTGACACTTTAGTTTCTAAGTATCTATATTCTTGAGGTATGAATGGTGACACACATGCTTTTTCCTAAAGTAGTGTGATCCATTGAGAGATATTGTTAAATGCATATCTGCCATCGAGTCTTCAAGTGCTAGGTCAACTGGATTAATGTACTTACTAATATGAGTAACAGGACAATATCAGGGTTGTCACAGGCACAGGCAATGTGCATCGGGGCCCAAAAGTCCTCATCCTGGTGGTTGACATTGACACCCCGGTCAATGAGGACTTCTGCGATGAAGACGTTGTCATATCGAGCACACTGGAAGAAATACAGAAGAGAAACACAAGCTATAATAGATCTGTAAATGTCACTGACAGTCAGAGTGTGACAGGTGAAGCCCAACCTATGTTCTCCCTTCCCAGTGAGACTAAGGAAAGGGGAAGATGCCAGACTGACAGGGAAACCTGGCTACAGATACTGGGGCTGAGAAAGTAATAGGTGCAGATACTTTAAAAGTTAAAGTGTATGTATATTCTGGGGCCATCTACAGTGAATTTTCTAAAATATCCATTGCATACATTATGGTTCTGATTCAAAACATAGTTTATTATGACTATTAACAGACATATTAATATTGCTTTCCATGATAGACACGCTTTATATAGGATTTACATTATATGCTTAGAATGGACTTTTCTTTACCAAATTCTTTACTCAATATTCCCAACAAAAAAACTCATCTCCTGCCCCTATTTACTGGATAGACAGTGAGGGACACAGTCCTGGAAGAGCCTGCTGTGGAGTGACAGTCATCACACCTGCACTGGCTGCAGTAAGTGTCTCCACAGAGGTGGCAGTCAATGGCCTCCGGAGGACTTCCAGGAGGAAGGACTCAGGCATTATTCTACATGTTAGAGTGAATACTGTTCCTGCACTGGACCTGAGTTCTGTTCCCAGCATCCTTGTTGACCCACGCACAACCACAGGAAACTGTAGCTCCAGGGATCTGATGCTCACTGCTGGCCTCCAGTCTCTCTCTCACACACACACACACACACACACACACACACACACACACAATCAGGAAACAGACTACATAAGCCCTGGGCATTGTTGAACTTACTATGTCGAGAAACTTTTCAGTCACAACATGGGAGGAAGGTTCAGTATGACTAGCATTTACTATCAAAACATTCAGAGTTCATGACACATAATGGCAGAGATAAATGTGGTATGAGAGAAGTTTCCAAGTCAGCCCATGGTGCCTGCAACAGGATGGTGGCAGGTGTGGTACCCAGGAGTCTGCCATGCCAGGAACAGAAGCTCTTGGTGTGATAATCATCACAGCACACAGGAAAATCCAACTCCTCTTCCCATTGGCCAGATTGCATTCCTGTATCTGTTTTCAGTGGATGGGACATAAGTTTCAATTAAATGATGCTTTATTCCTACCAAATGAGTAGTAACTGCCAGCCCCAATAAGATCAAAGATTTCTAAGTAACTTACGGTTCCCCCAAAGTATTGATTATTATGTAAGGTTACAAAAATTCATCTAGTACTTAACAGACAAAATATCCCATGTCTAACATCCAGTGCAAATGATTAAGGAAGCACCAGGACAGCATCAATAGAATCTACAGGACAGAGGGTGAGTGATTAACACCATGGCACCCAGAAGAAGGGCAGTGCCTAGAACTCACAAATGAGGGGACTGGAAACACTGTAGGCAGCCACAGTAAGGAACAGCTATGACTCCTGAGGCAGGAGAGTAATGAGGTTGAGGCCAACTTGGATACAGAGGGAGATGATGATGATAAGCAGGTAGGTATATAGACAGACAGACAGACAGACAGACAGACAGACAGACAGACAGATAGTGTAGTTTGGAAAAATTAATATATTATTTTAAAGTTACATGTAAAGGAATAGAATAGTGTTGGAAGCTACTGGAATACATTAGTCATGCCCCAGGGATACTGAAACATACATACTGAATTAAGTTCTGTGGGCAACACAGAAGAACATAAACCTGGATCACATGAAATAATCAAAGAAGGCTGATAAAGTGGGTGTCTGTGGGGGGGGTGAGGGGTGTAAATGGGGCCTATAGACAAAAATCAAATGCCTGATTTCACCCTCAGCACACCAGCAATCTGATGAATGCCATAATTTAAATGTGGACGTTGCAAGGCTGAATAATTGTCTACAGGAAACCCTGATTATCACATCGATGGTGTCTGGGTGGGGCTGTATAGTCTGCACCCCTGGAGGCTCTTGTGGGTGCAATCAGGAATGACAAACAGAAACAGTGGTGGTCATTAAACCCACCTCCACTCACAGAGGACATGCAGATATCTCAATATAGAAAACAATCATCCTACCTAATATGTATATATGACAGAGTTGTAGGGCATACGGTCAGAGCAACAAATCAGGATTTCTATACACTAGCAACTAAAGTTTGGAAATTAAAAAAAAATTGAATAATAGTTTCAAAATTTTTAAAATACTTATGATTAAGACAAAAAGAAATATGTAAGACCTGGATCCTAAGAGCAACAAAGCGTTGGTGTAGCCACATCTCATAAGCTCGGAGAAACTTGAATGTAGACTGTGCCATTGAGGGAGAAAACATGAACTGTTAACTGACTCTTTCTCCAATGTCTCTCTACATTTAATTAAAATGCAACCAGAATCCCGATGGATGTTATCTGCACGAACTGAACCCCTGAATGTAAGAGTCATGGGCTAAAGCACAGGACCCAGAATAGCTTCAGGATCACAGACGAGGAAACAGTTGTAGACTGAAGGCTCTCAGAGTCTAGCCTTACTTAAAGTTGTTATCCACCCAGTGTGATATGGACACACAGGCAGAGGAAGTACTGAGACACATCAGGATTTGGGAATGGATCAACACAGAGATGACTAATATCTAAGAAAGCCTCAAAAGGAATTCAGTGGTAATGGGTGCTCTTTCAGTAAATTTCCACAGGGCAACTGAGCATGTGTGCACAACTGTGTGGTTTGCACCAGAGCACCGGGGCATGTGTGCACTACACAATTGTGGCTGTGTGGTTTGCACCAGGGCACCTGGGTGTGTGTTCGTGCACAGCACAACTGCAGCTGTGTGGTTTGCATCACAAACACTCACTCATCACAGAAGAGAGAAGACAAATTCAAAGTCTAAAATTACAAAATAATAGATGATCTAGCAGTATAAAACCTAAAATTGCACAAGGGGGAAGGCAGTGCTAGGAGGTCATAGAGGACACTCAGAGCATCCTGAGAAGGTTCAAGGAAGCCATGAGGTACTGTGTAGGCAGCTTGGTGGAGAAGCATCAACTTCAAGCAAAGTCTTCGTGTCTCAGGTCCCCAGTCAAGTGTGTCACTGTTAGATCACTCAAGAACTTGATGCTGTGACTGGGGCTCCAGCCATTACAGCATAGGTTTTAGAGATGATGGCAGGGAGGTCAGGGGCAGGGATTCTCAGTCCCCAACAAGCTGGTGTGGAGTGGGAGCTGGATCCATATGAAAATATTTCTTCTCTTCCTCTGTTGGACAGCTCACTGCACCATCAATGAGGGTGTGAATGATCTGTTAAGATACCCTTGAGGGGGTGCCACAGATGGCTCAGTGGGTAAATGGCTTACTGCAAGCAGGAAGAGCTGAGTCCAAATTCCCAGCACCTATGTAAAAAGTCAGGTATGACTTTGCCTGTAACCCCAGGGCTCCAGGGAAGGGGGAAAGAAGGGAAGATATCGATGGATCCTGAGAGACTTCTGGCCAGTTCAGTGAGAGACTGACTCATAGCGATCAGGTGGTGTGTGCTAGAAGACACAAGACAACCTGTTCTAGCACACAGAGGCAGGGATATACTTCACATTCTCATGTATGCACGCCACTCCCCACTCACATATCTACACACAAACATAAAGACATCCCTGACATGGAACAGAGGAATCCAGTTATACCTCACACTCATGGGCACACCCCACGCCCACACACACTTGCACACAACTATGCACAAGCTCAAAGGCATCCCTGATGATATGGACCACAGGAATCCACACATATACTGCACACTCACATGCACGCACTCCTACCACATACATACTGCACACACAAACACACAAAAGGTCCCTGACAGGAACCGTGGGAATCCACGCTTCACATTTACATGTACATACCCCCAGCCCCCACACACAGACACACTGCACACAAGGACACACTGCACACAAAGACATCCCTGACTCCAGAGTATGGGAATTCACACTTATACCCCAAATGTACTTGGATTTTGGAACTTCACAGTATTTCAAGGAGAATAAGAAAGTTAATTAGATGCAAAGCTGAAAGCGACACTCCCCCTTCCCTAGTGATGTACTCTGCGATTCACACTTCTAAGGATTATGAATAATAATTTGACAGCAATAAATACCTTTAATCACACTTGTCTGAAAAGATTATGAGGGCTGAACATCCCTGTAGCAGCGTTCTTACAATATTATCACTGCTTAGCAAAGCTCATGCTCCCTAGAAAGAATCTTCCTCAAGTTAGCACCGCCCCCCTCAACCCATGTTGATCATCACCATGGCAGCCAGTTTGTGATGACACTTTACCTCAGCAAGAAAGCGAGCAAGATGTCTCCCATGCCCAGCAGGGGTGGGAACCACATTTACATTCCATCACCTGGTGACATGGTCCCAGGCTTTCTGTCCAACTGTCAAGAACAACTCGCCACTCGGACTTAACATAATATAAAACATAGTATCGCTTGCTCAGTGACTAAGCATTTCAAGGACCAGATCTGGTATCCTATTCAATGCCAATGCTCTTCTGCACAAAACCTTCTTACCTTATAGCATGAAGTGCACTAAGAAAGCAATCTTGTGTTTCTCTAACATATGCATGTGCCCTCTCTTCTCTCTCTCTCTGTGTGTTGGTATGGGGGGGGTCACCTGATCATAGCACCAGCCCAGTCACCAAGCTCCTTAATTTGTTCACTGCCGGGTCTCCCGCTTTCTTTTTAGCCTTCCTTCCCTGCATCTCACCAAAGAGACCTTGGTCAGCCTAAAAACAAGATCTCTCATGTATACTTCCCTAGGGTAGGGGAAATTACTGCCCCCCAGGGGACACGGAAATGCCTAGATACATTCTGAGTTCACTGTTGGTTCTTCTAGAACCATACTTTCATGTTTATGCTTCTTTCTAAGTGGTTCCTCCTCTTTATATCATCTATCCATTATCAATCTATCATCCTTGTATCAGCCACCTGCGGATCTATTCTCTTTTGTCTCACCATCCGAGGATCTATTCTCTATCAGTCATACATCACGTATCTATCATCTGCCGTGTGTCTATCACCTCTTTATACATTGTATATCTATTATCTATTTATTTTTAATCTATGTATTTGCCCTCTATCAATAATCTCTTGTATATCTCTCTATTTACCATCTATAATTTAATCTATCTCTGCTTCTTCTATTTTTACCTTTCTAGTGTCTGCCAGTTCATCCAGCATCTTTCATCTGTATCTATTATCTATCTCATTATCTATGTAATTATCTCCCTCCCCTCCCTATCTATCATCTACTCCATTAGGTTACACACTCTGTTCTTTACCCTATGTTTCTGTGCTTCAGTGTGTCCTGGATACTTTTGTTCCCATCTTGACATGAATTCCATATCTTTGTATTAAAGCTAGAATCCATCCGTAAAAGGATATCACTAGTTTTTAAGGAATTTCGCTTCTGCTTGGCCTTGGTATAAGAATGGCACAGCACAGCATTGCAGATGTCTGAAAATCACTCTCTGTTCTGTGAGCACTGGCAACCCTTCTCTTACTTCATGAACTAAATCCAGTGTCATAAACCCACATTTCATCAAGGCTTCCACAATCCCACTCTCCACTCCATAATTCTTACAGAGACTTAACTCTGAGGGTCCCTCTAGGTTGTCAGCATGAGACAAACTCTCTGCAGGGGCAGGGGAGCATAGACATGCTTGCTTTTGACACTATTTCTAAGGTTATCATCCAGCTTTTGACACCTGCCATTTGTTTGCTATAGGAATTTTTAAAGAACCAGAGGGCAGAGAGATTGAGACAAATGCATTTACAAAAGAGGTACTAAAAACTTAAAGACATGTAGCCCCCCAAAAAAGTATTTAAAAAGTTAAAGACATTTACCCCCAAATATTAACTTTTCTATGGAATCTATATCAACCTTAGCCTTATTGGGACATTTAATCCCATATAAATATTTTTTCTAGAACATCTAAGAAGAAATGTCTTGAAGAGTAATATTGGAGTTGGATAAATGCAGCTCTAGGAAAGCCCAAGAGTCTCTACAGCTCTCTCTTTCATCCCACGTACATGCACTGTGCAGCCTCCTGTCAGGGCATCCGTGGAACAGTATGTAATTAGGACCAGGTCTGCGGAGCACCAGGCATCCCAATGTGGGATGCCCCAAGGCTGGGCTCCCCATGGGGCTGTTCGCACTTGGCATTCTCGATGGCTAAATTGCCTTTCTCAGCACCGAAGGCATTCAGAAACCCTGTAATTTTTTTCCTCTCTAGCAACCTGCAATTGTTCCTTTGTTTTTATTTACTCAGTACTCTCTGCTAAAGGAGAGTGCAGCGGTAAGCAACCCGTCCTCACCCAGCCCTGGGTTTCTCTGTATGTCTCCCAGATCCAACCAGCCTATGCACCACAACATCACAAGGACCACCTCAACGGTGATGATGTCTCCCAGCACAGCCTTTCCATTCCCGCTGTACTCTTGCTGAATGTTTGTATTCTATCCACTGGGTCTAACATAACTCCGTCTGCATTAGCCAGGGCAGCACTGTATCCAAGCTATAGTCTTTCATTTGAGCTCCTTCACGGAGCCCCAGTACTCAAAGCATCACCTGGTGAGAACACAAAGGACTGTGACAGCCAAGATCAATTCAGAAGCAAGGATGGGGTGTGTGAGGCCTGGATGAAAGCTTCAGTGGGTACACGCAGCAGAGTGCGCTGAGACTTGACACTCCTCCCTCGACTCTTTCCCAGGTCAATTAGGGTCCAGTGACTTCCCCTCCCTCAGAACATCAAACTCAGGAGCGTTCTAGATACACCCGTCATCTGAAATGTGCCGGTTTTGTTCTCTGGCCATTGTCGGATGCTCGTTATGGGATTGACTTTATCCTTAATTCACTCACTGTCTCCGGGTGTGACCACATGGCCCTTTCAAGTGTCAGTTCTTACCAGGTGGAGTAAAGACCCTCCTGAGGAAAGGAGAGTGTGTGGGTCCGCCCCCTCCTTCAAGAGCTGAAGCGCTGCAAGAGAAGAGAGAAAGGAGAGTTGAAGAAAGCGTGTTCCACACTGAGCCTATGGTGACCACATTTCATCAGCAGCTTAGACAACAGCTGTAGGGGCCACAGGGTGAGGACAAGCCACTGTCAGATCCCACACTACACACATACTGTCACAAGTGTTTCTCCTTGTGCCCAAACCTGTTTCCCGACATGAATGTTTGATTACCTACTACAGCCATAGAAATTGATGAGAGAGTAGAATTGAGTGAGTTTGTATGTCCTTCACAGAAGAAAAGAACACATATAAACAAAAAGGACCCACTCTCTAGCCTCATGAGGACATTGTCTTGCAATTTTCAAGGACCTACTGGCTTAAAGCAATGAAAGTTTGCATTTTGCACATTAAACCTCCATTTGTGCCATTAACCCTTGCCCATGATTCTTTTACTGTCACGGGCCACTATAGGGCAAAGTCATAAAGTCACATAGGTCAAAATATATATCAATTATCAGAGCAAACCAACAGCTGGAAAAGACCTGTGTGTCCAATTTGACAGCAAGGTGAATTCATTAGCACACGCAATGTCAGTAGGCTCTGAGATCTGCTCCAGTCTCTGCTGCTTATAGCACCCTGATGGGCCAAGCCTCCTAGAGACGTCCTTAGGTTCTGAGGCACTCCACCATCAGTACCATATCCATGGTTAGAAACACATCATTGATGCACTTGCCACAAAAAGAGAAGAAAGTAGCAGCCACCCTTGTTGTTGCTTAGGTTTTGTTGTTATTGTTGCTGTATCTTTGGGTCAGTGATTTTATGTAGCCAGTCTCATGCCTCAGCCTCCTCAGGACAGGAATGATAGCCATGAGCTAACAGGTCCAGCAAGAGCCTCTCTTACCCTCAACTGTGACAAAGCACTGCTCAACGTGGCTCAGATTCAGTCACTAAGGCATGCTGCTTTTCTACTGAATTTCTTCTCTATGAACTGAAATCTGAACGGGAGGTGCCGTTCTCTCTCTGTACCACAGATTCTGTGCCTCTAGGTGCTGATTCTCTTGCTGTCTCCCTCACTCTGAGTGACCCGACAAGGACATGCAACTTCAACAGTCTGTCAGCTCCTGTACAGGCTCCAGCCACTGAAAGCCACCCTGTCAGCTTGTGTATGCTGTGAGCCAGATGGGAAAAGCCATGCACCATAGAGAGGACCTATGAAAGAGGCCTAGAGTGCCCATCCACAAGCCTTTCTCCAGTCAAAGCACCTTATGTCGAAATTGTTCTCACTACAGAAATCAGTTGCAGGCCCACTGTCTGAGGAACTAAGAGCTACACCTGCCCTTACTTTTTGAAGGTATAGTCTGTCTACTCCAGAGCTATTCCCCGAAGAGCTTCCTACACATAGTTACTAGAACATGCCATTTCTAGTCACCAACAAGTGAATTCTGGTGTTTTCTTCAGTCCAGGATTTGCTTTCAAACCCAAGGTCCAGTTTGCTAAGGAACCTTCTCAGAAGTGTCAGGTCTGCAGAGTAATTGCCAGCTGCTGCCATTCTGAGAGAATTGACCCAGGCAGGCAAGCATAAAGGATAGCTTAGCCACCTGGGACTTCTCTAGTCTTGGAAGATACACCCCTCTTTGAACTTGCAAGCAAACTAGGACCCATACCTGCATCACATTTGCAGGCATACCTGTGCAGACAATGACATTAAGTTACTGCCCTCGGTAACCCTTTGATGATGTTTTACTTCAAACACACCTTGGCTCACAGTCTGGGAGCTCTGGACAAGGTCAAGATAAACGATGCTGGTTTAGGGGGAGCATATGAGTAGGCAAACTTGTGAACTATTAGGGGAAATCTTATAATTACTATCTTATATCTATGTATACTTGGGCATGAGCATGATAAAAATAAGATGTCATCTCCTCAGTGTTAAGAGACTGTTATAATAGTATCTCCATGCTATAAGTTCAGCGATCCAGGCACTTATGGGACACAGCTGTTGGGTAGTGGAGTATGACCTTGACTCTGGTGGTATCAGGAAGATCCAGTGTCAAGTTCCAAGGGCTCTTGCACACTCAGCGATTTTCAGAGGAGTCTCCAGAGGACAGCAATTAACACTGTCTATGAGAGTTATGTATAATGAACTAGATATACTTCATTGTTTACTTCAAAACACTTTAGAATTTAACTGTTTCCCTATAACCATTATGATAACTAAGGGGATTTGGGGGAAATTAGGAACACACACACAAAAATAGAATAATGTTGAAAATAAATTCAAAATAAAGAAGAGCTGGGCATGTGTCTGAAATACCAGCTTATCTACATAGTGAGGCATTGTCTCTAATTAATTAAAAAGTAAAGAGGGGATTATCAAGATAGCTCTAGGTGGAGTCACTTTCCATCAGGTATGATGACCCGAGTTTGATCTCCAGTGGAAGAACTGACTCTTTACAGTTGTTCTCCGATGTATGAGTGTGTGGACGGACAAGCATCTAAATAAGTAAATAAAGTAGAAAGTAATAAAATAATGAAGGGAAGGAATCCAAAAATGGCCAACGCAGAGCTGAAGCAATGCTGCCGAGATGTTTCATCACACAGAGGGAGTGTTTCTGATTTATTGGGCACACTACGCGCAGGGTGTAAGCTCCTGCTCAGCACTGCTTAGGGCACTCAGAGCCGCGTGGCACTTGTGTTCTCGCTGTTCTAGAATGGGCACGTCTTCTCCACTGCCCAGGCAAGGGCTCTGGCACAGTGTCGAACAGAAGCAGACAGAGCAGAGTCAGTACTCCATGCTTTAAAGGAGGAACTCAGGCTTTGGTGGGACCCCACGTGGGGCCATGTTGGCTGGTTTGTGTAGCTACTCTGTAGGAGAATTTGAATGGCCACAATCACTGCTTGTGCAGCGCACTTAGTATGGGAAGACTTTGTGTTTTTTTTAATTTAATTTAATTTAATTTTTATTTTCTATATTCTTTGTTTACATTCCAAATGCCTTCCCCTTTCCCGGTTTCCCCCCTCCCCATAAGTCCCATAAGTCATCTTTCCTCTGACTTTGTGTTTTTAATGGATCTACTGAGAGGCGTGATTGTTCCGTTGTGCTTATGTTAAGAACACACATGATATGCACTCACTGAGAAGTGGCTACTAGCGCAGAAGCTTGGAATACCCAAGATACAATTCAAAGACCAAATGAAGCTCAAGAAGAAGGAAGACAAAAGTATGGATACTCTGTTCCTTCTTAGAAGAGGGAAAAAATACCCACAGGAGGACATTCAGAGACAAAGTGTGGAGCAAAGACTGAGGGAAAGACCATCCAGAGACTGCCCTACCTCGGTATTCATACCATATACAGTTACAAATCCCAGGCACTATTATGGATGCCAACAAGCACTTGCTGACAGGAGTCTGATGTAGCTGTCACCTGGGAGGCTCTGCCAGTGCATGACAAATACAGAGGGGGACACTCTCAGCCAACCATTGAACTGAGCACAGGGTCCCCAATGGAGGAGCTAGATAAAGGATCCAAGGAGCAGAAGGAGTTAGCAGTGCCATAGGAGGAACAACAATATGAACCACCCAGTACCCCTGAGCTCCCAGGGTCTTCACCACCAACCAAAGAGTACGCATGGAGGGACCCATGGGTCCAGATGCATATGCAGCAGAGGATGGCCTTGTTGGACATCAAAGGGAGGAAAGGCCCTTGATCCTGAAAAGGCTTGAAGACCCAATATAGGGGAATTCTAGGACAGGGAATCAGGAGTGGGTGGGTTGGTGAGCAGGGGGAGGGAGGGATGGATGCTTTTGGAGGGGAAGTCAGGAAAGGGGATAGCATTTGAAATGTAAATAAAGACTATATCTAATAAAAAAGAATAAAAACAGAATAAAGGATATGCTGTCTTTCACTCAATGGCTGTTCATACACAGCCATGGCCTCGTAGCATGGTGTGAAACCCACTTGGTTACAGGATAGGTTCTTGGCATCCATGTGGAAGGGTCCCAGGGCCTGGCCAATGGACACTGAAGTTGCTCGCACATCCCCATCAGCCTGTCCTCCTGGACATGATGGGTCTGGGTTTCACCCCAGGGAATCCCAGCCTTGTGCACCGTGTTGCCATGTTTCCCATGTTCCTGTTTCTGGAAGTGTCCGTAGCTTTGTTAGCCTCTCTTTAGTCACTGCGAGGCTCCTCTGGAAAGCAGCCTGTGCTGGGCTCCACTGTGGGAAGACAGTGGAACTCAGTGTCTTCACTGCTCGAAGCCTGCTTTCATCTCCCAGTCTGCACTGGTTGACTGCTTTGATCTCATTGACTTGTGCCACTCCAGGGATGTTCAATCTCTGTGGTCAGCTCAGCTTTCAGCATAAAACTTTATAATAGATTTCAGCTCACTTTATTCTTTTAGTTAGCATGTAACTAAAACTCACCATCTGTCATTCCCGATTTTTGTAGTCTGTTTTCTTTCTTTCTTTCTTTCTTTCTTTCTTTCTTCCTTCCTTCCTTCCTTCCTTTCTTTCTTTCTTTCTTTTTTTTTTTTGGTTTTTCGAGACAGGGTTTCTCTGTGTAGCTCTGGCTGTCCTGGAACTCACTTTGTAGACCAGGCTGGCCTCGAACTCAGAAATCCGCCTGCCTCCGCCTCCCAAGTGCTGGGATTACAGGTGTGTGCCACCACTGTCCGGCTTTTCTTTCTTTCTTTCTTTCTTTCTTTCTTTCTTTCTTTCTTTCTTTCTTTCTCTTTCTTTCTTCCTTCCTTCCTTCCTTCCTTCCTTCCTTCCTTCCTTTCTTTTTTAAATTGGGTCAGTTTAGCTAATGATATTTCAAGTATGTTGACCATTCATCAAACCATTTTTTTTTTAATTTTCTAAATGTTGTTCTTAGCATTTCTGTTGTTTCTACCCCAGAGTGTATACCTTTTATGAGCATTGTCTGTTGTTTTACCGGTTTTTATTCTCAAGTGTGGGAAGTTTGGTAATTGGGTATTCATATGTGTTTCTGCTGTAGGTATTTACAGCTCTGGGCCTGTGCAGATGACTTTATACAGTTTAACAGTTGTGAAAATGCACCACTGTGGCAGGGATATCAGTGAGGGGTGGGAGTGCCAGGGGTGGTGTTCCAGGGACATCAGTGAGGGGTCAGTATGTGACAGGGGTGCTGGTGGCTATCTAATGGGTCACTGATATCATTCCCTAGAACAGACACCATATTGAATATAATATCCAGGAAATTCTGAAGACCAGGATGCAGAGAAAGAAAGTTATAACTCAACTCCTTCAGGATGGGAGAGCCTAAGTCTGGAAGCCCTGAAATAGATGCTGGCTGGGTATTTTGTAGGGTTCTTGCGTGTTCCCCTTTGGTCCTGTTGAGATAACCATCCATGCCTTCCTGCACTTTCCCCTCACAGCATCTTCTGGGAAATAAAAAGACAGCATCTCGGGGAGCCGCTCTCCTTGTCCTTTTCTTCCTGCACCCTCCCCCCCAATCTCTTCACTTTAATTTACCTCCTTAGAAAAGGACATACATTGGGAATTAGTCACATTCAGAAGTTCATATAGTGTGGTAGTTTGAATGAAGGTGGCCCCCAAAGGTTCGTATGGCTGCATATCTGGCCCCCAGTTGGTGGACTGACTGTCAGTGAACAGCTAGAAGGTGCTGTCTTGCTGGAGGAGGGGAGCAGTTTGGAGATTTCATAAGACCTCCTCATTCCCACTGTGTCTTTCTCTCTACCTCACTGTTGTGGATCAAGCCGTTTGTTCTCAGGAACTCTGTCCCTCTGCCACCACAAAGTCTAACCCTCTGATACCATAAATCAGATTAGATTATTTCTTTCATAAGATTATTTCTTGGTCATGGTCTTTTATTGCAACAACAGAAAAGTAACCAAGACATGGGGCCAGGTGCCCAACAGAGGAATTGGGGAAAGGACATAATCTATGTCATAGAAGCCAATTTTATGCAAATGTCCTAGAATTTCTTTACAATCCCTGTTAAAGGTTTCTAATTTCATCATCTCCAGGTTAGGGAACAAAGCTGTCTGTGTTGATCCTTCTGATGTATCCAGATGCTCCATCTGCATCCCACTGCGTGGCCTGTTATTCATAAGCTCTTGTGAGTATGTGGCCTGCTGGTGTGGGAGGTAGTGCCTGGCACACAGCTGTCTCAGTGGCTGTTAAGCCTTCTGCGTCTGACTTTTGTAAAGTTGCCCTGTCCACCACGACAATACTACTGATATCACACCATGCCGCAAGCTTTCCCCTTTCCAGTCATCAGTTCGGTCTCATCTGTCTGGGATCTTCACGTGGGTGTAGGTATAATATGATTTCCTTGCCTTCAAGATGAGATAATCTCCTTACCATGCTGTGTTTTTATTTAGCTCCGACAATGTAACTTTTAGCAGTTTAAGCAAGCAGAACTATCAGAGCCAGTCACTGTGTAACTGGTAGCAGGTTATGTAGCTGCTGGCTGGCTGCTGCTAGCCTGGACGTGAAGTTTGGGGACATGTTTAACTTTTCTACTGAAGTCCACATCACCAGCAGCTGGCAATCCACTCCAGCTTTTCTTGTGTCCTTTGATGTATCTATGTGGATCTTTTGTTTTGACCTTATTTCTCTCTAAGTAAGTGTTCCTTACAGATGGGACACAGATGCTCGGTTTTCTATACATTGTTTCAATTTCTGCCCCTTGATTGTTAGTTTATGTTCATCAAGGCGATTTCCAAGAGAGTGGGACTCATATCTGCATTTGCTATTTGCTTGCTGTGTGGATTATACCATGTTTCTTTCCTCTAAGCCCCTGTTGCACCTTCTCTTTGGTTTTTGTTTTTCTGTTTGTGTTTTGTTTCATGAGAGAGGGTTTGTTCTCTACTTAGCCCACACTGACTGCAAACCCAGGACCCTCCCTCAGCCTCTCAGAGTGGGAGTGCTTGGATTGCAGACAGGTGCATACAGCCATTCTTCCTTTGTGTAAATAGGTCTTTACATATTGTCATCTCAACTCACAAGAATTCATATGAATTATTCATTAGGATTATAATTAATATTTTAATGCATACCAACCTAATTTACATTAATTACTATTGACCAAGGTTCAGCAATGAACAAATGCTGGATATTCCTGCATCCCTGTTTCTCCCAACTTCAGGCCTTTAGACTTAGCAAAGGACCCTTGTGCATATGTGCCTTTCACTATGGGCATATTTGCTTTTTGCATATATCTCTGGATAGGTTAGGTTAAACTTAAAGCAACAAAGCACTCCTTAGACTGTCTTCCAGAAACACCTCACTTTGTTGAGCTTGTCATGTCTTTCATGTCAATCCAGAATATCTGCTCACCACAATTCTCGTAGTTTCAGTTGTTAAAGAAAGCCTTAATTGTCCCCACATCTGAAAGGCGGCTTTCTGAAAACAAACCAACCAACCAACACTTCTTGTCAGTCCTTCGGTTAACTTTAGGATCTGTCTCCCACAGTCTTCTGACCTCTGGATTCACAGTATGAAGTCAGCTAATGATCTAATGGATCCTTGAAGAGGGCAAATGCCTCATTTGATCAGTAGAAGACTTGTCAATGTTGGTTCTTTGTGCATCATGCTATGTGTGCCTAGATGATGCTCCTCTGTGCATCATGGCTATGTGTGCCTAGATGTGGTTCCTCTGTGTATTGTGGTTAAGCTATTCCTAGATGTGGCTCCTCTGTCTACCATGGCTATTCTGTGCTTAGGTACTGCCCCTCTGTACACCATGGCTATGCTGTCCCTAGATGTGTCTGCACTGTGCATGACAGTTCTGGAATATGGCCCCTCTGTGCATTGTGGCTATGGGAGCCTGGATGTGTCCACTCTGTGAATCATGGCTATGAGTGTCTAGATGTGGCACCTCTGTGTAGTGTGGCCACAGCATTGCTCTGCTTCATGGGGTCCCACTGGAACCTGTAGCTTCTTCAGTGTGTAAGTTAGTGCCCTCCATCACACCCACACAGCTTCTCCCCTGGCTCCTAATGGCCTCTTCCTGCTCCTTTTTCACACATTCCCCTGAGCTACACTCCCCCCTCCCCCCCTGCTAACTTCACCAATGGCTCCTTTTGCTTCATGTATGATTTCACATTCTGTCCTTTTCAATATAGGATTTATATTTAGCTCTTTTTTTGGATTTTTGCTTTTTATGAGATTATAATAACATAATTTCTCGTTCCTTTGATTTTTTTAAAATAATAATTGACTTATCTCTCTTGGAAAAAAAGACTGTCCAGGATTGCTTAGGAATAGATCTAATTTTTTTTTCTTTGTGGTTCAAACTTGCTTGTTTCTTTGCATTTCTCAGAATGTTTGTTCAAGACTTGACATTACAAAGTAAAATGGGAGACCTTTGAAATTTCGTTCACTTTCCTTCCAGGACAGCCAGCCTCTCTGCCTGTATTCCTATTTGTTTGTTTCCCTTCTTTTGAAACTATTAATATTTCTATCCTTGGTCATGCATGGCTACCAAAGTCTCTGCTCACTGTATCATACCAGCTTGTGGACTGAAATGGTTCCGTTTCCATAGCTGCCTGGTCAGCTCCCCCAGCATCTGCAGAGGAACTTTGCCTAGGGCATTTCTTTGGTGTGCTGGTAAATGGCTAACCTTTTCCCCAGTCTGCACTGCCCTTGGAAAGCGTTAGCTTCCTGAGTATTTCAGGAGCCCACCCTCAGCCTGGGACATGCGTCCAGCCCTCAACATCCTAAGGGACACTCAATCCCTGAACGGGTGCCTGCCGTCTGACTCCCCCACTGTTCACAGTTTTCTTCTGCTCTCCGAGACAGCTGTCACCACAGCTTCAGGCAGGCGCGGTACTGAACATCACTGCTGGTTCCTTTCTGCAAATGCCCCCAGGAAAAGATTTGTAGTGTTTTTTTTTTCCCCTAAATTAAGTAAAATAAAAATAAATCTTTCTTATGAGCGTGAGTTTCCAGGAAACTTGCAGAAAGGTAAAAAATGGCAGTCACCTAGGGACTGGCCTTCTTGGAACTCTCCCATCAGTGTCTGCAGGGCAGATTGTTTGCATAGCTGTCAGGGTAGTAAGGACCGTGGTTTAAAGGCTGCCACGTGGCCAGTGGGAGAGCGTGTGACCTGGGGTTGTAGGTGGCAGCTGTGAACAGCTTGTACTGTTGTAGTTGAGATTCACACATTAAAAACTGGGTTATCCCAAGCTCGTTGGTGACACTCAAGGCTCCAGAACAGTTTGCTTTTCTCTTTTGCCAGCATTCTGTTGATTCTTCGAAGGGAAGGTTCTTAGTGACTGTCTGTTTTCCCAGCGTGGGCATCTCATACATTTTAATTATTTATACAAATTCCTAAGAATGTTTGCCATCCACAAGAAGAATCAGCTAATACTAGGTTGAGTGATGACAACTGTGTTAAAGATTAAATTGCCAAACCTTTATGTGATGAAAAGTTATCGTACAAGGTCACTGCCAAACTGGCCTGATCCTCATATCCTCCATGATCTAGTGCTGGTGTATAGCTTGCCTGGTGGGAATTAGGAACAGTCTACTTACTGGACCTGGCCTTAAATCAGCATGGCTCTAAATACTCCAGAACACACAGGAGCGACAGTTTTATTGTGACAGACATTGGTCCCCGTATTTCATCAGAGCCCAGTGCAGCAGCAGTAAATCCAGAATGCACATGAAGTAAACACAAGTTTCAGGCTTCATTTTCTCCCTGTTTATGACTCTCCGCTGGGTTACAATATACACAATGCTGTTACTCTGAACCAGGTTCAGGAGATGCCCACGGTTCAGAAAGGGGGGCCAATTTGCAAATAAACTCAGTGAGGTTCAGAACCTCCACAACTAGTCATTTATGGGAATTAGACTATGTCTACAGATCAATAGACTACTAACTCATAGCCCCATCTAGTCCTTTTCATATTTGTCAAAACTATTCAAGTGTGATGTGCTTTCACTAAAAACCCATATTCACACCCCACGCCACTCCCACATACTCACACCCCACTCCCCCCCCCCACCCTCTCATACACCACATCCCAACCCACCCTCACCCCCATACCCATAAACATAAAGCCTTTGTAAAGTCAAGCAAGCAGGGAATAAACATGTCAATACTGAAGTCATTACTAATGCCTAAAGACAAGCCAGATATCAAGAGCAACACCCCAAGACTCCAGCAGTGGTAGTTAATATGTCTCTGACTTCTCTGGGCCTCAGTCTTTTAAAGTGTAACCTGAGATACAGTTAAATATTACTGGTGGAAATAAGATTATATACGTGAGAAGAAAATGATTGCTCAGCCAGGTTTGGAAACTGGGGAGGAAACAGTTAATGGAGGGGAAACACGGGAAAGAATCAGTGAAAACATCCAGCAAGCTGAGTTCAAAGGGAAAAAAAATGTTCTCTTGGCTTAAGGGGTTTTCACTTCCTCTTTGAGCCTTTGGTACCTGACTTTTGTTCCTGTATGATGATTGTCTAATTTACTGCGATGAACCTAATTCACCCTCCAGAGTCACCGCAGTTCCCTTGATCGTAGGTAGGTTTATGACACCTTTCCTTCATAGAGGGTCTTAATTAATCAATGAAGACTTGGTACTTTTCCAGCCACTGTGCTTTTCTGAGGACCACAGAGGAGTGCACGGTTTCTCAGACCCTCAAGGAATATCATAAAACTGTAATTTTATCACCTTAGGATGGGTTTAGAAATTGGACCCCATATTAAATGTCACACCTGTGCCCTGCTTCTTCTGTTAATGTCAGTGACAGATAGCCACAGCCTGCCTGAGCACACCCCTGCATGACATATGTACACACCTCACCCATGCACCACACACACATATCTCACCTTCACCCCTGCACCACACATATACCTCACCCCTGCACCACACACATATACCTCACCCTTATGCCTGCACCACACACACATACCTTACCCTCACCCCTGCACCACATACACACATACCTCACCTTCACCCCTGTACCACACACATACCTCACCCCACCCCTGCACCACATACATACCACCTCCTCATCCCTAAACCACACACAAACACCTTGCTCTCACACATATACCTCATCCTCACTCCTGCACCACATATGATCATACCTCTACCTCACCCTCACCCCTTCACCATGCATATGTATACTTCACCCTCACCCCTGCACCACGCATATGTATACCTCACCCTCACCCCTTCACCATGCATGTGCATACTTCACCCTCACCCCTGCACCATGCATGTGCATACTTCACCCTCACCCCTGCATCATGCATGTGTGTACCTCACCCTCACCCCTGCACCATGCATGTGTGTACCTCACCCTCACCCCTGCACCATGCATGTGTATACCTCACCCTCACCCCTGCACCATGCATGTGTGTACCTCACCCTTACCCCTGCATCATGCATGTGTGTACCTCACCCTCACCCCTGCACCATGCATGTGTATACCTCACCCTTACCCCTGCATCATGCATGTGCATACTTCACTTTCGCCCCTGCATCATGCATGTGCATGCCTCACCCTTACTTCTGCACTATGCATGTGTATACCTCACACTCACCCCTGCACCATGCATGTGTGTACCTCACCCTCACCCCTGCACCATGCATGTGTGTACCTCACCCTCACCCCTGCACCATGCATGTGTATACCTCACCCTCACCCCTGTACCATGCATGTGTAGACCTCACCCTCATCCCTGCACCATGCATGTGTATACCTCACCCTTATATACCTCACCCTTACCCCTGCACCATGCATGTGTGTACCTCACCCTTACCCCTGCATCATGCATGTGTGTACCTCACCCTCACCCCTGCACCATGCATGTGTAGACCTCACCCTTACCCCTGCATCATGCATGTGCATACCTCACCCTCACCCCTGCACCATGCATGTGTAGACCTCACCCTCACCCCTGCACCATGCATGTGTATACCTCACCCTTACCCCTGCACCATGCATGTGCATACTTCACTTTCACCCCTGCATCATGCATGTGCATGCCTCACCCTTACCTCTGCACCATGCATGTGTGCCTTACTCTCTGAGCTTTGACAGAACCCACAGTGAACACTTAGAATCTCAATCATAGCTTTTTTCCCAGTGGGGACATCAGGGCTGTAACAGTGTGTGTGTGTGTGTGTGTGTGTGTGTTGTGTTGTGTTATGTGTTCATGCATGTGTGAATATACATTTATATATGTGTGCTTACATCTATGTGCATGTGGAAACCAAAGGATAACTTCACAAATGTTCCTAAAATGCTGCCCACTTCTTTTTGAGGCAGAGTCTTTCACTGGCCTGAAACTAACAGCCAGCAAGCCCCAGGTACCCACTTACCTCTACTTCTATATCCCTGGGTCTGCGTGAATGCCTGTGTGATGGGGATCAATTTCAGGTCTTCATGTTTGCAAGGCTAACCGTTCACTGAGCTATGACCCCCAAGCCCTAGATATGATTCCTCCAAGATCTCCTTCAGAAAGTTACCTTGGGAGTGTGGCCAGGTGATGGGGTAGGTGGGCCCTTGGGAGTACAGCCAGGTGATGGGGTAGGTGGGCCCTTGGGAGTGCAGTCAGGTAATGGGGTAGGTGGGCCCCCTTGAAGTTCTGATTCAAGGAGGCTCAGGGACTAGCAGAGCAGGGATGGGGACCTTTTTACACACACACACACACACACACACACACACACACACACACACACGGGCTCTGTAAGGGGAGTATATGCAGAGTGTCCTTGAGGCAGTGGGATGTCTTACATGGCAACCAGAAACTCACAGAGCAGAACACCAGCTTTGCACAGTATCTTGTGGTAACACTGTCTGCCGGTTCCTTGTTCCTTAAAAGAGGAGACAAAGTCGGCTCCCTGCCTTAATGGAGGGAGACCAAGAACCGGCTCATTTCAGCTTCCTTAGAAACACGAGCCTTAGAAGTCTGTGGTTGAACGAAAAGTGTCCCCCATAGTCTCTAGTGCTGAGACACTGAGTTCCTAGTTAGTGGCCACCTTTGTAGAGATGTAGGAGGTGTGGCCTTGCTGGAAGAAGTATGTCCTTGTGAGAGAGGGACTCTGGAGGCTTAAACCTCTGAGAAATGTCCTGTTTTCTCTGCTTCGTGCTTGAGGCTTAAGATCTGAACTCAGCTTCCTGCTACTACTGCTGTGTCTGTATCTTGCTACTATGCCTCCCACCCCCCCACACACATATACACATACATGCACACACACATATACATATATATACATATACACATGCATGCACACATATGCACACAAACACACATATGCACATATATACACACAAATACACACACACACACACACACACACACACACACACCATGACAGATTCTTATCCCCATAGAACTATCAGCAAAATGTATATGTCAAAGCCTATGAATAGAGGTCAGAGGACAATTTCCTGGGGCCAGTTCCCCTCTCTTTTGTGTGGGCCTGCGGAACAAAATCTGGATTGCATGGCAAACTCCTTCATCCACTGAGCCCTCTTTCCATTTCCAGACCCACGGGTTTTAATATGGTACAACCAAACTGTCGTCCATTTGCAAGGGAAGAGAAATTTAAATTATTATAAACCAGAAGCTGAAAGTAACTCAAACAAGTTGGATTTAAGAATGAAATGACTCATTTCCTTAGCTCTTTCTTCAGCAGCATAAAGAAATTGAAGCGAATGCTCGTGCTGCTGCGGTGAGGTGACAGCTGTCTGTTGAGCCTCACGAAGGCTCAGGGAAGGAGTGACAGTCCCCAAGGGACTGGCTGGGGCTGCCCTTGTAGGCGGAGCCTCAGGGACAGCTGGGCTTGACCTTTTTCACTCCCTTGGTTCACGACAAAGAGAGGCACTCTGCAGGAGTGGGCAGCACTGGGTGGGAAGAGTCAGGGTGGAGCAGCCGAGGACAGAGAGGAAGGCAGAAAGCACTGTGCGCAGGCGCCCAGTGCCTTGCTGATGCTGGCACACGTGCCTGATCTTTGTCTTTGTCCTATGTAATCCACACCACGTTAAATGCCCAACACTTACCGCAGGGTTTGTTTGTTTCAGATGCATCACAGACATGACATTTTTTAACTTATTTAAAAACTAAACTTTCTTAAACTTGAATTACGCTTTGTTGGACTTCCTGTGTTTGTCCATACTCAGCAGGTGCACACACGTGTTAGTTCAGAGAGGGACCCTATTTCTTCTGGGTAATACATGTGCTCCTCTTATAGTAATGCACTGGACAGCCCATCCCATTACCTACAATGCACTGCGCAGTCCGTCTCCTTACCCACAATGCACTGGGGCCTGTCTCCTTACCTACAATGCATTGGGTAGCCTGTCTCCTTACCTACATGTACTATGCATACATCCTTTCTTGAATAACATACCCAGGAACCTGAGAAACCACTTGGACCTCCACCCAAGACATACACCCTGAGCAATAGTATAGGATTCTCCACACCCAGAAACAATCAAATTTAGAGCATTTCTATTCAAGTATATTCACAATGTATGAAGATCAGAGGCTGACTCTGGCCTGATGCCAAGGACCAGCCTCAGATTGGAGAGGGATTTCTGAGATAAGGCATGTTTGGGAGCTGCAAAAGAAAATAAAAATAGGAAGAAAGGAAGGAAGGAAGGAAGGAAGGAAGGAAGGAAGGAAGGAAGGAAGGAAGGAAGGAAGGAAGGAAAATAAGTCAAATCGTAGGGTCCAAGCTCATGGCCTGTACTCTGCTTGAGACAACTTCCCAGACAGCTCTTTCTTGCAACTCTCAACACTCTCTGGCTGCCTATCTATTCTGTTGCGGATGGAAAGCCCAGTCTTTCATTTATCTCACTCTGAGATCACATTCCTACTATGCCTGGGCCTAACCTATCTCCGGTGCCAGGATGACCTTGAACTCACGAATCTGCCTGCCTTTGCTTCTGTCTGCCTCTATATCTTTCTGACAAGCTGGTTCACGGTGCAGTGCCTCTGCCCTTCTACACCTGTGAAGCTCCTTAAACAATCCATATTGCATCCTTATATCTTCCAAAGTTGGGAAATTGTATATTTTGAGCTCATAATTTCAGAGTTCTTTATCACATTGTAAGGACTGTCCTGAAGTTCTCGGCACTCTACTGTTTTTGATAAGTAAACAGACACATCCTCCCAGACTCATGCTGTCTCTGATTATCATGGTCATTAACCTCGGTAGAAAGAACATTCCCCAATAACCTTGGCAGAGAGTATATTTCCTAAAGGAAGAATATCAAGTAAAAAATATATGTATTTAAACAAATAGGCCTTACACCCAGAAGCTGTTAATATTTGTGTGGAGGGCCACGCCCTGTAGGCTCTGTCCCAGGGGAGGAAACCACACTACAGCGCCCCTTTCACATGACCCAGCAGGACATGGCAGCCAGAAATGTTTTGGGTTACATGCTAAGTAAGGGAAACTTTGACCTCTCTTTAAACTTTTAGGGACACCTCCCATTTAGCATGCTATGCCTACAGATAATTGGACATGCACATGATTAAAATCAGATGCATGTCTGAAAAGTATGTGCCCATCTAGCTTTCAGTCAAACCAGAGAACCATCAAAACTACATCCCACGTAACCACACCTCGTTTCTCCTGTATCCCGTCAACGAAAGCCCCAGCAATAATCAGGTCCCTTGTGTATTCTCACAATGTGCCCCCTGTCAATTTTGACTGTTCCTTGTCAATATCTCTTTGCTCTGGATGGAGACACCTATTTCTTTTACTGTGTGACCCTGATTTTCAGTTCTTTGTATTTGAGGTCAGAAATCTGGAAACCCCTGTGACCTGATCATAGAGAGCACATGGGTAGGCAGAGGACGGGGCTTATGTCAGGACAGCATGGTTCAAAAGGCTTGACGTCCCCACTGAGCTAATGTAGAACAGGCTGAGGATGTTGGTTATCAGGTTCATTAGAGTCTTACAGTATCAGATGCTGGGCACTGGTAGATGGCAGACACTGGGGATAAAGCGTCCACAGTGAGACTCAATACAGTCTTCAGGCTTCCCATGAGAAGTGCCCTTGTTGCAGGACAGAGAGGCTTTTCCTGCATGGAGGCAGCATTTACCTTTAGTAAGATGCACAAATCTTAAATGTACATTGGGTTGTTTGTGCTTGTGAGTAGACCTGTAACCATCATTTAGCTCACAATGACAGACTCTCTGTCATTTCAGAGAGCAATCCTTGCAGTGAGCAGCCCCAGCTGTCACTCATGTGTCCATGAGAGTCAACATCAATTAATTTTGCCTAGAATTAAAGAGCGTCAATCATTATGTCAATAAACCAGACTCACAAGACAAATGTTACATGTTTTCACTGGCCTTGAACTTCCTCCATCCCCCTGCCCCTGACTTCCAAGTCCTGTGATGACAATATGTCACCATACACAACTATACATTTCCTAAGTAAGCTATGGCTGTGTTATAGCCACAAATTGTCCTTATATACCATTGATGTAAACAGTCTTGTTTGTATGACTCTTGACTCTTGTGCTTTCTAGGAATTCTGACAAAGGAAGGGAAGATATTTTGGAACAATTCAGCTTTCTGACCCACATACTATCCGCTGTTTACTGATGTCCAGGAAGTCTTTGGAATGACCTGTGAGAACAGATTGTACGCAGCGGTTGAGTCTAATGCCCTAGGAAGGACTCCATGGGGTCCTCACACCCGTGTGAGGTAGGTGTGACGCCTGGTAGATGTCAACTCCTGCTCCCAAGGGCCTCCATGAAGAGACAAGTGAACCAGAACTTGTACTGCTATGTCCCAGGGTATGACTTCTGTCACACCCTCCTTTCTGCATCTCACCACATGCCACAGTGTTCTTTTCATCCTCAGACATATGTCCTAGTCAGCCCTGATAACTGCAGCCCCTAGAGATGCTCACACAGGAGGAGAGGCACCAATGACCCAGTGAGAAAAAATAGAAAAAAGAAGAGCCCTCAGGGCACGGTCGACCCCGGTTCAATGTTAGTCAGAGGTCTCCTCCTTAACAGAACCCTTCCACAGCCAGGAACAAAAAGCCCTAGCTATCAGGTCTTCACAGAGGAAAGCCAGTGAATCTTCAGAGGCAGATCAGTAGTATTTTATGTCTTACTTCAAATACTTCATTTTAATCAATTCACTCTCTGCTGCCTCTTAGCTGGTTTTTAACACCCGACATTGTGTGAAGTACGTGGGTTTGGCTGGTGAATACCAAACACCTCAGTTGGTTTCAGACCTGCACAGAACACTTCCATCTCATGAAGTCAGGAAAACACTGGGGTGTGTGCATGGAGCCTCTCAGCCATCGGTGGGTGCCGCAGAGACAGCGTTTCCTGGTGCCTGAGTCTGACTTAGCGTCAGTATCCTCACCTTTAAAACTCCTCCACCAAATGTCAAGAGAAGGTCAGGCATGTCAAAGCTTGGCCAGTGAGTCAGGTTTATGGAATTCCCAAAATGTTAAGGGAAACAGTGCCTAGTGAAACTAAAAGGGTCCCTCCCCGTTGTGATACAGGTGACATCTGAATCAAGGTCCCATCCTATGAGTGACAGAGGATGAGAGGACGGTTAGAATAGCCCTGCCTGCTCTCCAGCTTATTTCTGTTCATCAAATACCTCAATAACTATCAGAGTGCAGGCTGAAAGTCACCGCGTCAGCTCAAAGGATCAGTTAGACAGAAATTTGAGTAGATACCCACGAGGCAGGGATCGCTGAACGAGTAATCATCCACCCTACACCCTTCAGAAATGAAGACAAAATCAATCTTTATTTTAAAACTAAATAGTAGCAAAAAAACAGGCAGGTAGATCAACGGAATAGGATTGAAGACCCAGAAATTAACCCACAGACTTATGGTCACTTGATCTTTGATAAAGGAGCCACAACCATCCGGTGGAAAAAAGATAGCCTTTTCAACAAATGGTGCTGGTTCAACTGGAGGTCAACATGCAGAAGAATGCGAATTGACCCACTCTTATCTCCTTGTACTAAGATCAACTCCAAATGGATCAAGGACCTCCACATAAAACCAGACACACTGAAACTATTAGAAAAGAAACTTGGGAAGACCCTGGAGGACATGGGCACAGGGGTAAAGTTCCTGAACAGAACACCAATAGCTTATGCTCTAAGATCAAGAATGGACAAATGGGACCTCATAAAATTACAAAGTTTCTGTAAGGCAAAGGACACTGTCAGAAAGACAAAACGGCAACCAACAACGTGGGAAATGATCTTCACCAACCCCACATCCGACAGAGGGCTAATATCCAATATATACAAAGAACTCAAGAAGTTAGACCCCAAAGAACCAAATAACCCTATCAAAAAATGGGGCACAGAGCTAAACAAAGAATTTTCACCAGAAGAAATTCGGATGGCCGAGAAACACCTTAAGAGATGTTCAACATCATTAGTCATCAGGGAAATGCAAATCAAAACAACCCTGAGATTCCACCTCACTCCAGTCAGAATGGCTAAGATTAAAAACTCGAGAGACAACAAGTGCTGGCGAGGATGTGGAGAAAGAGGAACACTCCTCCACTGTTGGTGGGATTGCAAAATGGTAAAACCACTCTGGAAATCAGTGTGGCGGTTCCTCAGAAAATTGGGCATGCCACTCCCAGAGGACCCTGGCATACCACTCCTGGGCATATACCCAGAGGATTCCCCTGCATACAACAAAGACACATGCTCCACTATGTTTATAGCAGCCTTGTTTATAATAGCCAGAAATTGGAAGGAGCCCAGATATCCCTCAAAGGAGGAATGGATACAGAAAATGTGGTATATTTATACAATGGAGTACTACTCAGCAATTAAAAATAATGAATTCATGCAATTTGTAGGTAAATGGTTAGATCTGGAAACTATCATCCTAAGTGAGCTAACCCAATCACAAAAGAATACACACGAAATGCAATCACTGATAAGTGGATATTAATGAGCCCAGAAGCCCTAAATACTCAAGGCACAATTAGCAAGTCAAATGACTCTCAAGAAGAAAAAAAGGAGAGAACCCTGGGCCTGTAAAGATTGGATCCAGTATTGTAGACCCAGAACAGAGAAATCGTGGGGGGGGGGGAAGAGTGGGGAATAGCATGGTGGGGGGAGAGGAATTATGGGACATATGGTGGGGGGTACCTGGGAAAGGGGAAAGCCTTTGGAATGTAAACAAAGAATATAGAAAATAAAAAAAAATGATAAAATAAAAAAATTAAAAAAAAAAAAAAAGATCTTCCCATCCCTGAATACCTTGACTTTATCTCTACCTCTTCTCACTCCCCAATCTGACTTATATAGGCTACTTAACCCTCGAAGGTTTCACTGTTCCCTTCTGTTATTTCAAAAATACAGAGCACTAAAGACAGATCAACAGCCAACAGAGCCTGATGTATAACCCAGGGGTCTGCCTTCAGCTCTCAATGCTACATAATAAGCCAGACATAGCACCAATGCCTTTAATTTACTTAATTGCAGGTCTTGGGGATCCAATGCCTGCTTCTGACCTCTGCATTACCCCTATACAATCATGCATGCGATACACACACACACACACACACACACACACACAAACCAAACACATAACAACAACTGAATCATGAGCCAGTTGCTTCAATGGTTAAAGGAAATTGTAGCCAAGTCTGACAACCCGAGTTTGATCACTGGGACCTCACGCACACAAATAAATAAATGTGATAAAAAGTTAGAATACAGTAGGCAAGTTTTGACAGATGGCTTACAGAATGACCCTATCTATAAAGCCTAATCAAAGGAATTATGAGAAGCTTTCATGAAAGTTATTTATGTCAGTGTCTATTCTGTTCACATGAAAACACGCAGGGAAGGAATAATGCTGGAGTCTTGTAAACCTAAAGGTGCATCTGAGAGGCTCACTCTCGTGGTTATAAGTGCAAGAGAAGATACTTTATTTACAATTCCTGAATACATCACCATGTTAAAACAGGTCGAATCCTAGGACCACAGCAATAATTAGCATTCAACTGACAGGAGGCTCACTACAGACTCATTTGGATGCTTAGTTTTATCATAGGGATTTTTAAAACATAGATTTTAATTGAAGAACCCATCCCCCACAGCCCTTCCAAGACAGATGACTTTTCAAGGTGGGATGGAATATGTTCTTATGCATTAAACATTTTTTTCTAAAGCACAAAAATAATTCTAAGATTTTCTTTTAGAAGCCTGCTGCTATATCCCAAGCATAAGACTTCTTTATGAGTTAGAAGCTGGTGCATAAGCCACACTGGTGTCTGAGCTGGTGGAAGGCAGTTAGGTGATGTGAACTTCAGGAAACAAATGGCGCTGGAGGGCTGGCTCGTGGCTCCAGAGGGATTGATGCTCTCCTGGAGACAAGTTCGATTCCCAGCACCCGCATCACAGCTGCTTAGAACTCCAGCTCCAGGGGAACTAATGCCTTCTTTCAGCCTTCGTAGGCATTCCCATACACATGTGTATAAATCCACATACATGCAAACACATACATGAAATTAAAATTTAAAAGAATATAAAAAAGCAGTATTCTGCCTTCTGTAAGTCAACCAACAGTTGTACTTAAGTATCTTGTTTTCTCTTCCTCCCTCTCTGTTCCTTCCTCCCTCCCTTCCTCTCTTCCTCCATCCCTTTCTCCCTCCTTTTCCCTCCCTCGCCTTCTCTCTCCATCCATCCATCCATCCACCCAACCACCCACCCATCCTGGGGATTAATCTGTGTGGGCCTTTGACACGCTAGGAGGGAGAGCTAGTGAGATGTTGCTCTTTTAGTGACTTCTAAATCTAACTTTACAAATCTATCTGTAAGTTTGCTGAGGCTGTCTTGTGCCCCACATCTCCTTCTTTCTGAGTCCACTTTCTGAGTCCATATCTGGCCACTAGATGGTGACATATGGGGATTTACCACCACTCATGCAGTGATATAGATAGGGTGTGTGTGTGGGGGGGCGTCCCACTACACCAGGAAAACTCATTAAAGTCACAAATATAAGGTCAAGTATCACAAATTTAAATGTTTGCTAATTATTTCCTAGTTCTGACCCATTTGTCAAATTGTATCTCATATTTTATCAACAGAAAATCCAGTTCTGTTCTTTAATTATTATTGAAACAATGTCTATATTGCTAACTGTGATGGCAGGCACCTGTCTGTGCTTTTAGATGGCACCTAACATAACCCTAACCTTAATGAATGTTTTGTTTCCCTTCTAGGATACAAGCTTGAACTGCCAAGTCAGCAAACCATTTCTAGATCATAATTACCTACCAAGGCTTATGAAAAAATAATTTGTAATAAAAATGCATCTAGACATTCCATGCTCAGAGAAGGTGAATAATCCTCCAACTAAGAAAAGATAATGGTTTAGGCTTTTATTGGATCAAAGAGACTTAGCAACTATGAAGCCTATAGTATGCTGGAAACTACAGGCTGGACTACAGCTGACTGTCAAGATACACAGCAGGCTGGGAGATTAAGGGATTAGAGAGGGAGATGAGAGAAATCAGATAAGTCACATTCCTCTGGAATTAAAGGATGGAGACAACATTGGGGAAGCAGGAAAATAGAGATATGAGAGACAGGGAAGTGTAAAATGGCAGAACAGGTGAACACACAATGGACTAGGAGATGGATTTACACAGTGGACTAGGAGATGGACTCATAGCATGACTAGAAGATGGACTCACACCATGGACTAGGAGATGGACTCACACACCATGGACTAGGAGATGGACTCACACACCATGGACTAGGAGATGGACTCACACCATGGACTAGGAGATGGACTCACACCATGGACTAGGAGATGGACTCACACCATGGACTAGGAGATGGACTCACACCATGGACTAGGAGATGGACTCACACCATGGACTAGGAGATGGACTCACACCATGGACTAGGAGATGGACTCACACCATGGACTAGGAGATGGACTCACACCATGGACTAGGAGATGGACTCACACCATGGACTAGGGGATGGACTCACACCATGGATTAGGAGATGGACTCAAATCATGGCCTAGGAGATGGACTCACACCATGGATTGCAAGATGGACTCAATAGCATGGACTAGAAGATGGACTCAAACCATGTATTAGGACATGGACTCACACTCGAGAGGCAGGAGTGGCTGCCCCATCCTCAAGACCCTCTTTGGAACAACTCAGAAATGGGAGAAGCTTTGAAGATATGGCATTCATGTCACAGATGTGAAGATTCACCCAGCACATTATAGAATAAGTGTGTGTGTGTGTGTGTGTGTGTGTGTGTGTATGTGTATTGCGTGTATGTGTGTGTGTGTGTGTGTGTGTGTGTGTGTGTGAGAGAGAGAGAGAGAGAGAGAGAGAGAGAGAGAGAGAGAGAGAAGGGACATGAATGCCTTTATGTGATTGCCCCATATCTGTGAGGCACTTTCTTGATTAATGTGAGAGCACCCAGCTGGCTGTGGGCAGTGACACCCTGGACAGGTGGTCCCACGTTTTTCCGAAAGCGTGGTAAACACACCCTGAGGAGCAAACCAGTAAGCCGGATTCCTCTGTGGCCTCTGCTTTGATTCCTGCCTTGACTTCCACTGATGATAGACTGTAACCAATTAGCCAAACTCTCTCCTCTCCAAGTTACTTTGTTACAATGTTTAATTACAGCAACATGAACCTAAGACAGCCCGTCACCTGTTCAGGGAGGTGGCTCAGTCTCCCCCAGAGAAGCCCTCCATAGGAGGTCACAGTCCTCTGACATTGAACTAGTCTCTTTACCCCTAAGCCGATTGCTTGGTTGTGTCTGGCCAGGCTCTTGTCTCATAGTCGTTGTGCATGATGAATGAATCTAAGGCACCAAGTGTGAGGTGTTTCCCATCAGCAGATACTCAGTAAGGTTGCTAAGGTATTTCAGGGAAACACAGAAATGAATCAAGGAATTTTGTTTCATCTCGGAGTGAACTTTTACTGACTATAGTTAGGAAAAGAGCAAGCGCGATAATGGGAGTATGGGGACACTTGGGAGAGTTTCTTGTTTACAGACATGTTACTTGGTGGGGGCTGTTGCAGGAAAGAGGGCAGAAGACAGCATTTTCAGTGGAGATGATGCTTTGAGGAAGGTGTGGTGTAGACAAGCAGGGGCAAGACGCATTTGGATAAACACAGGAAGCTACAGCCGAGAACCTGGGTCAGGGTGAAAGCAGGAGGAAGCTGTTCTACAAAAATCTTGACACCGAGTAAGGCAGAAAGACAGTTTTGGAGTGTGATAGAACGTATCTACTTCTTGACACTGACGTGTGGGGTGCACGGCAGAGGGAAGAAGGAAACAGAGAGCCCTGTGCACTAGATAACTATTGTCTATGGAGTAGAATCCAGCTCATTCCAGTTCAGGCCTGCTCAGACACAGAGTAGAGCATCAAGCTCTGGGTCCATGGCTACCTTCTCAAGTTCTGTAGTATTCACTAATTTAGGACTTAAACCCAAATGGATGAGAGACACCAGAATTTAGTTGAGCACACCCAGGGAGAGCAATCTCCACCTGATAGGCTTGGATGAAACAGAAGGGACCCTGACCTAAAAGAGTCAGCTAACTGTGGCCTGCTGAGTCCTGGGGGAGAATGCTGACTGTAGGAAACAGAGATGGGCCTTGACTTGCAAAAGAAATCAGAGAAGGGAAATGCTGAGTAAAAACCCTCAGGATGGCTGCTCCCACTGTCCACCTCTCCATCCCCCAAAAGGTCCCACAGGTGGGTGGGGCTGCACAGGAGCCTGGACAGGGGCATTTTATTAGCTTTGTATCACATCCACGTTTCAGGATGTTGAGGCTCACCTTCACGCGAGGATGTCAGAGGGGAGACAGTGGGAGGTTTGGGCTTCGTATGATGAGCTGGGAGGCTTTTGATCAATATTTGGAGAAAGTCAGACATTCTTTAACAGCTGATTATTACATGGGCTGCTAGACCAACCACACACACACACACACACACACACACACACAGCCACACACCACCACCACCACCGCCCCCACCCCGCCCCCGCCGCCGCCGCCGCCATCATCATCATCATCATCATCATCATCATCATCATCATCATCATCATATTTTCCAGAAATACAGGTGTTGCCCCGTTCTCAGGCCCCATTGCGAATGTTGCATGAAGAATCACAACTTGAGCAGTGTCTACACAGCCCTATCCGCACTGAGCCTCTGGAGTCTCCTCTTCTCCTCCAAGAAAACAGAACTGCTGGTTGTAGCAGTGTCGCAGGTTCAGGCTGCAAGGCTCCAGCTTTTGCAAATAAATTCTTTGCTGCTATTAGGTCTGTCCCTTTCATATCACACAGATTCTGTGTACATTGTTCTGTTGATAAGGAAGGGCAGTTAATAAGAAAACAAGAAAATGGTGATTTCCCCCCCTGAGTTCAGCATAGGTAATTTCTGGCAATGAGAGTTAATTGAATTCTTATGACGTGATAATTGAAAAGATAATAAAAGCTGGTGATTCACTTAAGAGATCCCATTGGCAATTCAAGTAAAATGAGTCATTTTAATTACAATGACACAAGATCATGATACAATCTTGGGTTCTTTTAAAAGCATTAATTTAATAAGCAAGGAGTGATGTCTCAGAAAATCTGCTTATCACATTTAGTCTATTTATTATTTTATTATATTCATTTACTCATCTCTGTGTGCGTGTGTGTGTGCGTGTGTGTGTGTGTGTGTGTGTGTGTGTGTGTGCATGGCATGTGTGGAGATCTAAAGACAACTTAACTTAACCAGACCGAGTCTCTTTTTTCACTATGTGGGTCTTAGAGGTAGAAGTCTGGCCACCTGTCTTGGTGGTAAGCACATTTGCTCTCTGAGCCATTCCACCAGCACATGAATGCTACATTTTAAAGATTAATATGAGCATATTAAAGTAGTTACATTTATAATTATTTACTATATTTCAATGTCCATAATGTATTTTTTTAATGTTTTTTTAATTGGATATTTTCTTTATTTGCATCTCAAATGTTATCTCCTTTCCAAGTTTCCCCGCTCCTGGAAACCCCCTGCTTCTATGAGAGTGTTCCTCCACCCACCCCATTTCCACCTCTCCACCTCGATTCCCCTACACTGGGGCATCTAGCAAGCCTTCATACGACCAAGGACCTTTCCTCCCATTGATGTCTGACAAGGCAATCCCCCACATATTTCAATAATTTATTTAGTAAATTCACTGTGCATAATGTATTCTTGAAGCATCTTCACAATAAAAATATAATACCATAAACAAACTTTAAAAAAAAAACCTCTAAGTACCGTATCTTTTCCATGGGTATGGTTTGAAGTCTGTCTTAGGCTTTCACTGCTGTGAACAGACACCATGGCCAAGGCACCTCTTATAAAGGACAACATCTAATTGGGACTTCATTACAGATTCAGGGGTTCAGTCCACTCTCATCAGGGCAGGAGCGTGGCAGTATCAAAGCAGGCATGGTGCAGGAGGAGCTGAGAGTTCTACATCTTGTTTCAAAGGCAAACGGGAGGAGACTAAGTCCTCGGGAAACTAGGAGGAGGGCCTTGAAGTCCACCCCAACCTCCCACTGTGACTCACTTCAACGAGGCCACACATCCTAATATCGCCACTCTCTGGGCCAAGCATATATTCAAACCACCACAAAGTCCACTCGAATCATGAAATAACTCCAATTTGATATGAAAGTGTCAAACTGATACATGTCCTGAAGTTCTTAAACCAGTTTAAATTTTCATAATAATGGTTCTGCGACATCTTCCTTTAAATGTTCATGGGTTGTAATAAGCATGACAAATTCTCAGGAAACCTTTGCCACTTTGACACTAGGCAAGCCACCATGTTCTCAGCATCTTCTGAGTCCTGATCGTCACCACAGGCCTGTCTATTGCTACTCTCTCCAGGAGACTGGTCAGAAAGTCAAAGTCCAAGGATCCAACGGGGCTGTCACCAAGGTACACCAGCACACCGTGCAAAGCCTACAGCGCACACTGCACTCTACATGGCAGGAGGTGCTGATTAAGTAATTCCTCCATAAAGGGCTTTAATAATATGATGAAGCATCTATGCTGTTATAGCCTCGGGGAAAGTGCAGGAGAAAGGCAGGTGGAGCCCCAGGACACGGGACTCTGCCTAAATCTGTTGCTGGCAGACTGGAATAATCTGTTTGAAGATGAAACCCACACTAAACCTGACCCGGAAGTCCCGCCTACTCCTCGCCCAGCGATTGGTCCCCTGAAATCTTTATTCATAAGGGAAAGGTTCTGCAGCAGATAATCAGATTTGCTGAAAGCATGGAGAACTTTCATCTCAGCCTGTACTGAAGCTCCTACACGGTCCTCGTGGGACAAATGACTCGATGACTATATCAGGAAGGATTTTAGAGATTCACTGATGCACAAAAGCAATCAAGTGTAATAGCTGTAGTTGTAGCTCACAGCTACAAACCTCAAAATCACACTCATAGTACCTAGGGTATAGGTACCATTTATTACCCAGGAGCAACCTGAGGTTCAGAGACTTTCGTTAATTTCCACAGCATGTACACTGTCTCCCAAGACATCCTGCACAGAGTGCATGAAATTGCTTTCTTACACAGGGGTAAATTGTTTTCCTCTGTAATGGCCAGGCTTGGACTTTTCTTACATATCAGATCACACGTTGAACAAATGTGAGTCCCAGCAGGAAAAACAAGCTGCGAGATGGTATCCTACAGAGCCCATACTGCATCTACTAAAGGTCGCGTTGGCCTTGGGTGTCTCTGCTGGAGAGCCAGCAGCCTTGGTCTCCTGCTCTTTCTGGTAGATTTCGGGTCTCTTAAAGGTTAGGATCTTGCTGTGTCCACCACCCATTTTCTAGAAGTGACAGGGTCCAAATTAAACTCCTTGTGGCAGGCCACCTATCCCCTGTTTTAGATTTTATTCTTCCTATCCATGCAGGCCCTGGTTTCATGGACTGGAAGGGATTTTACAGGTCACACCCTTACCAACAGTCACATTTCCTAGGACTTCTGTAGAAGCATCTTCCTTTACAGACCAATTCTTAACCCTCTACCCTCCCTGAGAAATGAAGCTACCAACTTCTAATTGTGGCTTGGTCTTTCTGAGGCCCAGCCCCCAGCAAAGGCCACCAAGTTCCCTTTACCCCACATTAGAGATAAATATATGTGTCACCCAGAGACTTCAGAGCTTGAGGAGAGCTTAGAGAATTGGGTGTATATAGTGTGAGCATGCATTTCTTTTTTTTTTAATTTTTATTTTCTATATTCTATGTTTACATTCCAAAGGCTTTCTCCTTTCCCAGTTCCCCCCTCCCTATGTCCCATAATTTCTTCTTACATCATAACACTGCCCTCTTCCCATTTGCTGGTCTATTTATAGTCTTCTCACTTCACCTTGCAAGCTCATGGGTCTACCTGTGTTCTTGGGGAAGTCAGTCCCTCTTAGAAGAAGTCCCAGGGCAGGCAACCGCTTCCTAACTCTGGCCCTTCCCAAGGAAGAGTTCCACAGAACACAGCAGTGCTGGGCAGGCTTGGCATCAAGTCTCATCTTTAAGAATTTTTTAATTGACATAAAATCAACTGTGTTTGTAATATCTGTTGTATTTGAATAAGAAGTAAATAGTTATTTAATAGAGTAACTTTGTATATTTCCCTGGGTATTAAAAGTTGTATCCTAAAATTCCACAGCTGCTGTTAGCATCTTACATTCTACACTGGTTCCACAGAAATCTATTTGTCCGCCAGTCAAAGGTTTCTTGCTTACAAGTGTTCCTACGAGTGGTCGAGTATTAGATTATTTTTGTTTTTTAATATCTCACCAAATTTCCAGTTAAGTCAGTAGCTTCTGTTATAGGAACCTACAGGTTACCACAGTGAGGAGCGGGAGGGGCAGGGGAAGAGGATGCTCTCCTAGGGGCCTGCATCAGGACATTCCAACTGTGTCTCATTGGAATGGAGAAGGACTGTGGACATTATTCCACATCAGAATAACTTGGCAGGAAGGTGTTGGTAATGCATACCATGAGGTCAACATGACAAGTGGATTCTATATTCTTAGATAAAATACCTGTGGGCACAGCTATAAATCTTATGTTGCTATGGGGTGTAACCAGCTCTGTCATGGAAGTCAGTGTGGTGGGTACTCAACAGTGAAAGTTTACCTGCCATGACTGGGCTATCTCACTCCTGAGGGTGTGTGTCTGAGGGACTCCACGTCAACATACCACAGAGATCTCTGCACATTCATCTTTATTGATTTGCTATCAGCAAGAGCTAAGAAACAGAACCATGTTAACTGTCTGTCAATAAATGAATGGATAAAGAAAATGTGTTTCACACACACAGGGAAAGTTTTTTCAGCCATAAAGAAGAGTAAAATCACGTCCTGGCAGAAAAACAGATGGGCCTGGAAATGACCACATTACCCAAATATCTAGATGCCGAGAAATACAGTGTGCTTTCTAGTACAGAAATTTGTATATGAGCATGTGGATATGCTTACGTGTGTTTGTAAAACAGCACATAGAGATGGGGCCATGAGAAGGGAAGAGGTGACAAGACAGGGTACTGGACCACATTTCAATGACGTCAGAAGGGAAGACAACTTGGAAGGAGAAAGGGAAGCAAGAGAGAGGCAGGAGAGATGGGGGAGGGGAGCATGGGACTAATAAGGACAAAGCACAGTGACCTGTATGAGGATTTAGGGCTAGAGAGATGGCTGCTGTGAGTGTAAGGCCAACCTACTCCACTTAGTGAGTTCCAGACCAGCCAGTCTGAGGGCGTGAGTTCAATCCTCAGAACCCATGTCACAAGGCAGAAGATGAGAACAGACTCCGCAGAGCTTTGCTCTGACTTCTACACATGTACTGTAACATGTTATGAGCACACATGCACATATCACACACGCACACACATGCATGCACACACAGAGTGATACTGAAGGTTTGTTTAAGATAGTATTGCTGTGTAACTCTGGCTGATCTGGAACTCACTACGTGGAGTAGGTTGGCCTTACACTCACAGAAATACACCTACCTCTTTCTTCTAAATGCTTGGATTAAAGGAATGTGCCATCATACAGGGCTATTTAATTATGTTCATGTGTATGTGTGAATATATGTATATCTGCATGAATGAGCCATACCAGGAAAGGAATAAGATTCAGGCTTGAGAGCTGCAGAAGACAGAGTGTCATGTAAGAGCCAGGGAAAAGCAGCCCCAGGGCTCCCCTCCACTGGGTCCTGGGTAGCAAGGATGGAATACAGATTTTAGAAAGTAATAACTCAGGAGTGTCTGAGAGGAGGCATTAGCAAAGTTTCAGTGGCCCAGCCATTGAGCTGATTAAGGCATATTTAATATAAGACTGTGTGTGTGTTTGTGTGTGTGTGTGTGTGTGTGTGTGTGTGTGTAAGCAGGGTTGCAGGTGACACTGAAGGAGAAGGTGGGGTTGTAGGTGACACTGTAGGAAAAGGAGGTGTTGTAGGTGACACTGTAGGTGACACTGTAGGAGGAGGTAGAGATGTGGACGATGAAGTGGGTACCACACATGCTGTGACTTGAAGCCTCTCACAGGATCTGAATTTTTTTGCTACAGCAAGGTAGAGAGAATAATTTAGTGGTGTCTCCCATCTATGCTAAAATCCTAACTCAATGGGACTTTTTGGCAATAGGACTCTAAACTAGGTAGTGAAGGTTATAGGAGGTCATAAGAGTAGGTCCCAAGTCGAGTCTGACTGATGTTGAAGTGATGGGTCAAGTTGGAAGGAAGTCCTTGGGAAGCAAGTCCCTGGCCCATGACTCTGGCACTCCCAACTTTCAGGGTCAGGGGATGACAGTATCTTCTGTAGAAGCTCCCTAAACTGCAATGCTTTGTGACCACTGTTAAAATAGGCAAATACAGGTGCTATCAGGTAGAATGTACATGGGGGGAACTATGATGCCAAGACTAGCTGGGGGTAAGCATCAGGGAGAGATCCATTGAGGAGGACCAAGCCAAAAAGCAAGAAATGGCTTGAGGTCAATGCTATTTGCAGGTGAATCATGGGATAAAACATTCTCCAGGAACTTGAGATGTGGTTAAGGGACACTAGGTGCGAGATCGTGAAGCCCAGATTCTAACCCTCCAGATCCACATAGCAAGCCAGGAGTGTCACAGAAACCCATGACTCCAGCCCCAAGGGATCCATGCTCTCTACTGCATGTGCACATGCATACCACACATGCACAGAAGTACAAACAAACAAATAATAAAACATTTTCCTTTGTAATTTCCTTGAACTTTGCAACAAGTCAGGAGCAGGCGAAACTGTGGAGAACAATATGTTCCTGAGGCAGGGTAAGAGGACCACAGATACTTAAGGGGCTTTCTGGTTATGCGGGGCAACGATAGGTAAGGTGTCCTGGCTGTGCTTTCTTGTCACCTTAGAAAACACCCAACCCTGTTGCCATAGACCTGGACCTTGGATGATGCAGTTAGGACAATGGCTTGCGGAGGCCAGTTTTAGTGCTGCGGGCAGATGCTGTTTCAGACATAAGCAACCACACAGTCCATTCCTAGAAACTCTCTGTGTACTGACTCCACACAGGACATACTCTGCTAGCACATTCCAGTCTGTATATGGTGATGCACTACATGGTTCTCTGGTCTTACAAATGGCACATCTCTACCCTCCATGTAAAACAGCTCATTCCTTCATGTACTATAGACGTTCAGAAGCATGTAAACTACCCAGCAGTGCAGGTCTCTGAAGGACTGCACCTCTTCCCATGACATTACCAGCCACTCTTTCCTCTTCTTGTAGAGTATTTGAGCGCAGAAAATCTAAGCTCTATGCTTACCCACTGAAGGCAAAGCCATCTGCAACTTGGTGGATCCGGCTTGAACAAGTGCAATCATTCACTCAACCAAAGTGTTTGCTTCTTTTTTCCAGTTTCAAGTACAAGTCAACCTCAGTGTGTAGAGTACTAGAAATCAGAGATCTCATTTGTACCACTATGGCAGCAGGCTTCCAAGGGAAGGGAGAGTTCTTTCTCAGGATTAGCTACCTACTGAAATGGACCACTGCCATCTTGAGAACAGTGAGCAGACTGAGAAGGCTCAGCACAGGATCCATCTGTGCATTTTCATCCACACCAGGGTGATGGATGGGGAGTGCTCTAGAATGAAGAGTGGTCCTAGAACCCAGATCTTGATGGCTACCCTGGACACAGACCATGTGCAGAATTTCCCCAAGAGAGTTAGGTTAAAGTAATCTGAAATTCTCACATACTGCCCTTTTAGGAGGAAATGTGAGAGAACATATTTCATTACTATAGGTTATGATGTTCATTGTTCACATTCCAGAGTGGGCAGCATGCCCGAGCTGAGTGTGCATGGGGACAACTTTACCAATATGGTGGCCATCCCCTTAACTGCTAACTAATATGCAGCAGACAGACATGAGCTCAGCCAGGATAGGGTGTGCTGGGAGAGCAAGCTGGAGACGCAGAACAACAGCCCACCTTCCGGGGTATCTTCTCCATGCAAGCGTCTCTGTCAGAGACCTGTGCTTCTCTGTGCATGGCGTTCACACCTTGGACTAGCATGGGCAGTCTGGGCAGCCGGCGGATTTACATTATTCTGTTCACTGAACCAGATGCTTTCTGCTAACAGGCAACAGCTGCTACGTAATTGAAGGTGCCCAATCATGAGATATAAAATCACAAGGAGTTGGTGATTAAGGGCGTTTAAATTCTGAAGGGTTCTGCCTGAAGTCAACACATGGTTTAGTGTCTCACAAATACTAAATGAACATTCGGCAAAGTGGCCAGTATTTTAACTGCCTGTTTCACAGTCATAACTTGACTATCTATGGCATAATAATTGGGAAGAGACTAGGAATGGGTCATATGCATATATGTGCATCATTATACTGTCCATTAAAAAAATCTGTCTGATGTGGAAGGCTTCATAAATCTCAGACTATCTGCTGTGGACTTAACATGAAATGTACCTCACAGTCCCATTGTACTGGCTGGTTTTGTGTGTCAACTTGACACAAGCTGGAGTTAGTACAGAGAAGGGAGCCTCCCTTGAGGAAATGTCTCCATGAGATCCAGCTGTAAGGCAATTTCTCAATTAGCAATCAAGGGGCAGGGACCCTTGTGGGTGGTGCCATCTCTGGGCTGGTAGCCTTGGGTTCTATAAGAAAGCAAGCTGAGCAAGCCAGGGGAGCAAACCAGTAAGAAACATCCCTCCATGGCCTCTGCATTAGCTCCTGCTTCATGACCTGCTTGAGTTCCAGTCCTGACTTCCTTTGTGATGAACAGCAATGTGGAAGTGAAAGCTGAATAAACCCTTTCCTCCCCAACTTGCTTCTTGGTCATGATGTTCGTGCAGGAATAGAAACCCTGACTAAGACACCTGCACACTGAAGGTCTGGCTGATAGCTAGGAAACAATCAGAACTCTGACCTCACCTGAGAGATTCATATGTTGGCATTTGGATGAAGGTGACAGGAACTAGGGGCTGCGGCATAATTGGAAGTAATGGGTCCCCAGGAGGGGCATTCTTGGTTGCTGAATCTGGCCCTTCCAACATTCCTTTTATCTGTTTCCTGTCCCGTGGGGGTATGAACTTCCCTCCTCCCTGCCATGATGGGCTCCCACCTCTGCCTCGTGGTCAGATAGAGCTTTCTTCTTTTGAGTTGCAACTCTATAGTATCTGGTCACAATGACACGGGAGTCACCAATACATCCCATCCTTTGAAGGCAGAAAGGAAAGGGTTTGAACACAGTGACTCAGTGGAAGAGCAGGTTTTCGTGGGAGTACTGTGTAGCAGTATCATTAGGGGCTGGGACTGGGATGTGACCTCTGAACTCTGAACTGGGCAGAGTGAGCTGCCAATCCTCATTCTACAACTTAGGGCCAGAGTGTTCTTGGCCAAGGTAGTCCATGTTCCCTCTTCATACCTGTAAACAGTGTGCTGAGGGATCTCTCTCCCACAGTAGCTCCTAGAACTCTAAGGACCCTGCATGCACCTTCAAATGGCATCTGCCAGCTATTCCTACTGTGAATGCATGCTAAGTAGTAACTGCTCTGCCGCTTTAAGAGGAATTTACAGATAGAGCTGGAGCAGTAAGCCGTGGATAATGACCTTGGCTGCCGTCTGATTTCAGGGTGTGATAAACTCACTGTGAGTGTGGAAACATAAGAACGGGAGTGGGGCTTTAAGAATGTCGTGGGCAATCATGCTATAAATCATAATGAATTTGTAATTATAGGGAGAAAGGCTGAAGCAGACACAGAGCTCAGAGTTGTTATAAGTATGAATTAATGAGAAGCTGGATTGCTAGATCCCCTTGGAAATGGGATAAAGGCAATGATCATATCACTTTTGCATTGATGTTTCTCAGATGCTATATGCCAGCCATGTCCCATTTAGCCCTTAAATCACCCCAAGAGGTACTGTGCTGGGTTTCCATGTCCACCTAGAACTGTGACCAGAACCTGGTCACAGAAGACTCGCAGTGATGAAGCCATGAAGAACCTTCCAGGGATAGCGTGGGTCTTACCCCATCGATCCAGTGATGGATCTGCAAAGCCAGGACATTCAATCCCAGAAAAGAATGATAAAACATAACAAAAGTGGAGAGAGAGGAGAGAGACACAGACAGATAGAAAGAGACAGAAAGACAGAGCCAGAGATAGAGACACAGAGACAGACACAGAGAGAAGACAGAGAGAGACAGAAAGAGACACACAGAGAGACAGAGAGACAGAAAGAGAGAGAATCAGAGATAGACAGACAGACAGAGACAGAGACAGGCAGACAGAGGCAGAAAGAGAGACAGAGACACAGAGACAGAGACAGACACAGAGAGACAAAGAGGCAGAGAGAGAAACAGAGACAGAGAGAAACATACAGACAGAGAGACACAGACACAGAGAGAAGAGAAACAACAGGGACAGAGAGAAAGACAGTGATAGAGAAAGGCAGACAGAGACAGAGACAGAGACAAAGAGAGATAGAAAGAGAGGGCCAGAGAGACACAGACAGACAGAGAGACAGAGAGCCAAGAGCGCACCAAGGTCCCAGGCCTGTCTGCAGTCAGGCGGCTGGCAGGAACCTGGAGACTGGCTTTCCCCCAGTCTGCAGAATGACTACACTCTCACACACTCAACTCTCAGGTTTCCAACTTGCCACACCGTGAGGGGGTAAACCATGTTTTCTGTTACCATTCTCCTGGCAGGCCATTACAAGAACTGAACTTTGGGCATGTGACTCTAGCAGTATATAAAGGATCTCTGGAAGTTGGGTTCTGACTCTTCCTCCAGCCCATGCTCCCAGAAATAAGACTCAGACTCAAAATATATTTTGAAACATATACATTTGTATATTTGTATATTTACAAATACCTTGGCCATACAGCCAGGCTCTCCTTGACTAGGTCATCACTTATCCCATTCATCCGAGTGTCACACTTATCCAAGCCTGCACTCTGCCACGCGGCTGGCTCCCTGTGCTCAGGTCCCATGTGTCCGTCTGGTCACATCTTCCTGGGCAAATCTTCCCTTTATTCCATCACTGTTTCCCAGAATCCTCTCTCTTCCTGCCAGTGTCTCACCTCCTTTCCCCTGCCTATTTGCAGCTCACAGCAATAGGATTTTTATCAACAGGTGATGCTTATAAGACATCCTCTCTACGGGGATTCTACAAGTAAAGGAAGTTTAATAAGTTGCTGGAAAAGATGGCGCCAAACAGGACAAGGGTGGATCCAATTCCACACCACCACCCCTGACACCTCAGCTTTCACACCTAACCAGCTCTAAGGGTGAACCTAGCTGTTCTGACATTTCTAAAGATGATTGGTTTTTCTTCTTGTATTTTCAGACCACGGTCCTGCACATGCTGGGCAGTGCCAGGAGACCAGGCTTCACCCCATTCTGCACTCACAACCCCGCATGCTCTCCTGTCCCTGCTCTTCTGCTTCCCGCGGATGCTCACCCATATCTAAGTTCTTCATGAGGTGTAATACAGTCCACTAAAAGCCTCTGCAGCCTCCTGCCCTGCCCACCACTGCCCCAGGGAGGAGGCATCAACCCCTTCAGCACCCCAGTCTCATGGGCATCTCTGAAAAGTGTCTGCACCCACTTCAGATCATTAAACCAACATCGTTATGGGTGGGGTGGAGACGCAAGAACTGCAGTCAGAAGCTGCTCAGAGCATCTGCAGCATGGACAGTAATGGACTGGCTGCTTCACACCGCCCAGCTAATACCAGCTCAGAGACCTGCCGTGCAGGGCCTCTCTCACCACTCCCTGAGTTTTCTGTGGTCACTCATTTCCCCCTCTCCAATGTTTGCCAGATAGACTGGGAACCCTTCCTTCTTTCTCCTCCACACGAACCAATCTGATCATTTCTACCACCTTTGCAGAAAAACTCTGAAAGAACTCTTTGCAGTTTCTGCTTAGAATCTAACCTCTTAAGGTCTTTGCTATTAAAAAAATAATCCACGGAAACAGCTAGCTTCTGTCCTCCTGAACATGGTGGCTGGTTCCGGGACCTCCCCATGCCTTGAGTGCCGGCAGTTGGCACAGCCAAGAGAATACCCCTCCATGGGGCTTTCTCAGGACTTGGCTCCCACTGAAACTCTGTTCCCATTGCAGCACCTTCTCTGCCCACTCCTGGCTGCATCTGGCCACTGATTCACTTCCGTGAATTAGTAGCTCTAGAATTCCTTAGTTCTCAGTCTGTGAACTTACAGCTTTAGTGACATGCATTTCTAGGCAGCTGTAGCTATTCTTTGGTACACTCACAGTCCTACAGGCTCTGACCTTGAGCTTGCTGAGATCTAGGTCTTCTGTGAGGTATAATACAGTCCACCAAAAGACTCTGCAGTTCCTGTCCCGTCTACCAAGGCCATCTTACAGTCTTATAAGTCTCATTTTTTTCCTCATGCCAGCAAATCAGTTTTTCTATTAATGATATCATGTTCCTTTCATTGCTTGTAATATATATATATGCAAGATTTGGTGCTACTTATTTTTGTCTTAGGTTCTATGTCTGTGAATATGTTATATGTAAAAGGCAAATAATAGCTAATTATTAACTGTCTTTTAGTGAAGATATCTGGACGAACTGGGCAAACCGATTGTAATTACACAGGGCTGTGAAAATGGATGAGACACAAGGATTGATTGAGGAGATGAAATTACACAAAAAAGTGGCAACACACACAAAGTGTAAGAGAGAGTCTGGGTCCACCATGGCCTCCCCTTGGAGATGGAGAAGACTCTGATTCAAGGGATGTGGCTGTTAGAAATGATGAGGGAGTTCCTATATTTTGTGGAGAGCCCTGGGCTTGTATTTTGATGCTAATTCCACTCCTCAGAGGGGCTGCAGATGAGGAGTTGCCTTGTGAACCTTCTCCCCACCTTAACTTTTCAAATAAAGGCTTGAGCCAATGATTGGGCAGGAGGAAGGGGGAGGAGCTGAGAGTTGAGGGGAGGAGCGATGGGGGATAAACAGGAGGGAGAGGAGCCAAGGGAGATGAAGGAGAGGTGGCAGGGAGAGAAACTCGTGGCCTGGAGAAACAGCAAGTTGTATGGGATAATATAGATGGGAATAGAGTAGTGTAGTGGGAGATCTGCCCAATCTAGGTTGTAGCTTGTTTTGTTAACTGATTGAGCTGAGCTTTCTTTTACCAGGGAATTGGGTTGGAAACAAAGTAGCAACACCTATGGAACCCAAATTTCAGTCCTCCCATTGAGCCCCAGACCTGACTTCTCCCTACAGAAATGCCAGGGAAGATGTCGATTTGAAGCTCTCCCAGCCAGAGTGTGCAGCCGTGTGTTCTCATAGCAATAGAGAAGTGACACCTACCCTATAGACAGTCACTCGGAATCTTCCACCCCTCCTCGGCTGGCCTCAAACATAAACTGGTTGTTTCTCACTTCATTCTTATTCCACTTTGGTCCAAGTCAGTATCCTCCCCTGCCTACCTTCCCCAAGACCCTTCTTGCTCACTTCCTCAGTTGTAGTGTCTGAGTCCTTTTGTCCATTCAGGATGATCTTCAGCTGATCTATTAAGCTCTCAGTGGCATGAGATCAACCCCCTCTGCTGGTGTCAGGAATCCATGGACACAGCAGGCAGAGCCCTTTCCTGTGAGCCTCGCAGACTCCTCTTGCATCTCCTCACATACCCTCTATTCATTCTGCTAGTGCTGAACTGCTGGTCTTTCTGTTTCATCATCATCCTGGGACATCTCCATTTCATCATCATCCTGGGACATCTCCATTTCATCATCATCCTGGGACATCTCCATTTCATCATCATCATCACGGATGTCCCCCCTCCATGTTCCTGCACAGTGGTCTCCAGCCCCTCCAGGAAACTTTCTTAGAATCATCATCACTGGCCACACTACCTATTCCTGGGACTTCATTCACAGTCACTGACACCAGACAGTGGTGCACCCGGGAGTAAGCCTCGTCTCCTCCACTCCTGGCTGTCCTTCAGAGAACAGTCTTAGGATACATGTGATGAGTACATGACCTTCCCTGTGTCAGACTCTTCTGTCATTCTGACTCCCATGGCAACAATCCTAGCCATGCCAGGCCTTCCGAGCGCTGAGAATACATCAGTAGACCCTGAGCTGGTGCACCTGCTTGTGGTTCGCATCCGCCCTTCAGCCCGCTCAACAGCTTAATAGCCCAGACTATTCCTGGATGAAGAGGATTTGTAGTATGTCAAGGTCCCACTTGGAATCATGTGATAGCTCCCCGAGCTTTCTGATTCAAGAGAGTCCCTGGAAATCTCATCCTACTTAAATGAACAATGTTAAGTCACATGCAGAGGGGGGAGAACCAGGGGGAACTTTCCAGAATAAACTCTAATTAAAAAGCACTGCTCCGCTCACACCCAGCCCACCCCAGATGTCTACCTGCTGTGTCTGGTCAGGCGTCTGTGGTTGCTCAGCTGCTCTGCTGCCCACTGCAGCAGGCTTTCCTCAGGGTCAGAGTGCAAGCAAGGGTTAAGGGAAAACCCCTCCAGAACCACATTCTCGAAGCAGGTTTCCTCATCCCTGCCACTCTTCCAGACTCCACCCCTCCTGCACACTTGCTCCGTGCTGGGGTTTTCTTCTGTCTTTCTAGATGGGTGTTTTCAGGGGGAAACATTCTTTCCTGCCATCTGATCATCAGTGACAGAATGGTTGTCACCTGTTAACAATTGCTTGAAAAAGGATGGTTTGGGTGGTGTGGCATGGATGACTGAAAAATATGATTATATAAAGTTTTAGGGGAATAACGTGTAAAACAGTTGAGCTTTAGTCTCTGATTTATTACTTTACTACTCAATTTCTTTAAGTCCATAGACATAATTTCACAAGATGTATGAATGCTTCATCCTAGGTGTGTGTGTGTGCGCGCGCGCATGTGTACGTGTGTGCGCATGTGTGTGTACACATGTGTGTGCATGTATGTGTATGTGTGCATGTGTGTGCATGCATGCATGTGCACATGTGTGTATGTGTGTATTGTGTGTGTGTGCATGTGTGTGCCTGCGTGTGTGTGTGTGTGTGTGTGTGTGTGTGTGTGTATGTGCATTTGTTTCATTACTTTTCCACCAACATAAGGATAAGTCAGAAGGATTTCAGTTCTATGTACATTTGATATGGCAACTGTTGACAGTGAAGAAGGTACTCCACATTCTTAGGAAGCACCAAACAGGAAGTATGGAACAGAGTCCACGAAACACAGTTCCTCATATCTCTCTGTGTATAAAGTCTGAGGGGAGGAGCTATTAAGTGCCCAGTTTCAGGTGAGAACAGCACCCTGGGAAGCACTATGGGCACCACGTGAAGATTCGGGTTCAGTCACAAGCACCTGTCCTTTCAGGTGTAAATGGGATTAGAGTAAAGGATTTCTCAAGCTCTACCAGATCACATACCTTCTGCTTCTGCATAAAGACATAAAAGCATGTACATTTAAATAAGATGTAGGCACATCTCAGCAAGGACCAGTTTCCCCGGGACACCCACATAGAAGGGCGGGGAGTCTCATTATAGCCATTATGGCATACAGCGCGCTGACGGCTCTCTTATCCACAGATTCACAATCCCTGTCTGAGCCTTGGAAACGCATACATTCCTAAATTCATGAATTTCTCAGATTGAACATGTTGAAAAAATAAAATCGGGTCAGGAAAATATCCTTTACAGTGAGCTACAAAGAAAACCTGGGATTTCTGAGCTCCTTCCATTTCAAATTGTGACTAATACATTGAGAGGGTCGTCCATCTTAGATCTAGCCAACCACTGGCTTCAGAGGCTAGCAAGGTGTCACCTGGGACTATAGCTGTCACCTGGGAGGCTCTGCTAGTGCATGACAAATACAGAGGGGGACACTCTCAGCCAGCCATTGAACTGAGCACAGGGTCCCCAATGGGGGAGATAGAGAAAGGACCCAAGGAGCTGAAGGGGTTTGCAGCACCATAGGAGGAACAGGATATGAGCCACCCAGTACTCCCAGAGCTCCCAGGGACACACCTCCACTGGCTTCTCTAAGAAGTCCTCATTTACACTGTGTTACAGTGCTGTCTCTGTGACAAAACAACTTAAAACAAGTCACACTCTATGACAACTTGTTTGCACCCATGGTTGGATCAAAGCTTTGGGCAGAGGACCTTACCCTGTCTGTGAATCTGCTAAAGGAAAGTGGATGGGGCCCATGTGTGACATTCGGGGGCACCCAGATGTAAACTTCCTCCTTCAGGGAGGCGTTCCTTCCTAAACATCCCACCACTTGCCAGAAACACACAGAACTGGAGACAAAGCAGTTAAGAAATGAGCCCATGAGGAGCATTTCAGGTTCAAGCCAGAGCATTTCATTTTGCCCGTGGCCCCTAAAGCACAAGGCTGACTCAAGGAAAATCCTGGAAAGTCTATCTCTAAGGTGCCTGAAAGCTTCATCAGTTCCAAACTTTTTTCAAAAATTCAAGTCCAATGCCTCCTTTGAGAATCAAGATACATACACTCTTAGCAGTCAGCTCTGGTAAAATTAAAAGTAAGTCACATATGCCTAGATGTTGTGATTAGTATAGTGCTCCCCTTCTGAAGAGAGGAGAACGTCTAGGATGGAGAGAACTCCAAAAATTGAAACCCAGAAAATTAAGTTTGTGCCCAGCATCTAGGATATACCAGGTTATGGAATAAATCCACAGGGCCCTTTAAACTCTACTTGCCGCCCAAGTCTATGGGACATCTGACCTGGGCTGGCTGTGTGGGGCAGGTGGTCCACATACTTGGCATCTCTGACATCCTGGGCTCTTCACCACCATTTGGACATCATCCTCGCCATCCCGTGTCCAGTCTTAGCGTGTGTTGCTTGTTCCCCACCCCTGCTTCAGATTTCTTTTCAATTTTGGGTAGCAGTCTCCATGGCTAGGTTTTTATTGCATTTCTTCCATTTCAGTAAACCCTGTACTCATGGTCTATACCACGGTCTTATGCAAGCTGAGTACATAGCTCAGTCTTCCACTCAACCATGACTTCTGAGTGTTCTGGAATGAGTCCTGAGAAACAGCTTCCTGGGTAGCCCCGTTTAAGCAGGGATCCCAGAAGAACTAACTCTCCAAAAGCAAGGTTTCCAGTGCTCTCATCTCTTGGAAGCTGTGACAGTCAGGATTTAGCTAACTTCAAAGATGCCCTCACGGCTGCAGTCTAGAGAAGCTTATGCAGATGTGGCTTCTTTTATTGATGTCAATCTCTTCTGAAACCAAGGCTCCCTTAGCCTCTACTTGGTACAGTTTTTTTTCTGACCAATTTCCAGTTTTCAAGCCTTTTGGTTGTGCTTTTAATTTCCACTTCTCATGGAGAAGCAGGTTAGAAGCAGAGATACCACGCCACAGACTGAAGACTGGATTCCTTTGACATTCCCTCTCTCAGATGAATGATCCAACCAACTTTAAACATAGTCTGCCAAAGTCTCAGGGCATGGACAAAATACAAACCAATTCTTCATAATAATTTAATATGTCTGGCCTCCATCCAGGTTCAGACTGGGACGACCTCATTCTCATCTGAAATATCATTGAAATGATTTTCGATGCCAACACAGATGCTGGCATTTTAGTCTTCTGAACTCTCATTGAAGTTGGTTATTAACTCATCTCACTATTCCAGAGTTTCTCTGACCACAAAGGACAGAGTCCTTAAGACATAGGAATGGGAGTAGGAATGGCCTCATAGACTCATGGATTTGGATGCTTGGCTCAGAGGGAGGGGCATGTTTAGGAGGTGTGGCCTTGCTGGAAGAAGTGTGTCACTGTGGAAGCAGGCTTTCAGGAATTGGCCACAGCCATTTTGTGAACAAAAGAACACATCTGGCAGAACATCCAGGAAGACTGCAAGGCCTCACTGCAGCCTAATAGCCACATAAAATAGACGCAGAGACCAATGGAATGCAACAGAGACCCCCAAATACACTCCTAAACTCACAACCAACTGGAGAACCTGCAGGCTGCATACATGGTGCAGGGAAACTGAACCCCAGCATAGAGAGCACTGAAACTCAACCCCATCCTGTTACAAAATCAGTCAGACTCAAATGTAAGATCGGAGGCCGGATATAGCTGTCACCTGGGAGGCTCTGCTAGTGCATGACAAATACAGAGGGGGACTCTCAGCCAGCCATTGAACTGAGCACAAGGTCCCCAATGTGGGAGCTAGAGAAAGGACCCAAGGAGCTGAAGGGGTTTGCAGCACCATAGGAGGAACAGGATATGAGCCACCCAGTACTCCCAGAGCTCTCAGGGATATAAGCATCAACCAGATTGTATACATGGTGTTACTCATGGCTTCATATGCATAAGCAGCACAGGATGGCCTTGTTGGACATCAAAGGGAGGAGAGGCCCTTGGTCCTGGAAAGGCTCAATGCAGCAGTGTAGGGGAATACTAGGGCAGGGAAGTGGGAGAGGGTTGATTGGGGAACAGGGAGAGGGGAGATGGCTTATGGGCTTTTGGGGGGGTGGAGGAGAACTAGGAAAGGTGAAATCATTTGAAATGTAAATGAAGAATATATATAATAAAAATAATGAATGAATGAATGGATGGATGGATCGATGAATGAATGAATGAATGAATGAATAAATAAATAAATAAGTAAATAAATAAATAATAAATCAGATCTGAGGCCATTCACATAATACATGAAGACAAGAGAAAGTTGCAATAGTTGTCCAGGAAATGAGTTTTAGAAAACTGAGTCTTAACCCTCTGCAAACTTTGACTTCGCCTGTATTCATGTGGATGCGTGGGGAAAATGAGAAGAGCAGTCACAGCCATCTTCTAAGACCTTCCTCATGCTGTGGCCCTGTAATAGAGTTCCTCGTGTCATGGTGACACGCCCTCTCCCAACCAAAAGTTGTTGTCATTGCAACTTCATAACTGTAATTTTGTTTGTTAAAAACTGTTATGAATTGTAAAGTAAATCTCTGATATGCAAGATATCTGACATGTGAGCCCCGTGAGAAGGTCCTTTAACCCACAAAAGGGTCGTGACACACAGGTTGAGAACCACTGATCTAAGACTGTTCCCTGTTAAGAATGAAAGTGCGCCGGGCGGTGGTGGCGCACGCCTGTAATCCCAACACTTGGGAGGCAGAGGCAGGAGGATTTCTGAGTTTGAGGCCAGCCTGGTCTACGAGTGAGTTCCAGGACAGCCAGGGCTACATAGAGAAACCCTGTCTCGAAAAAAAAAAAAAGTGCATTGCCTCTCGGCCTTTTGGCTAAGATCAAGTGAAGAATGAAAGCGCAATTTTAAGTCTCTTGCCTTTTAGATAGGTACTTTCTTTTCAAGCTATATGCAAACACTTCACCAAAAATTTACTTTTTTCACATATCACTTAAGAGGTAGATGACGTCCCATACCATATTTCAGAAGAAACTTCCTTTTTTTAAAAGGCATTCTTATCTCCCTGGCAAAGAACAAACAAAAATTGGTCGCGGGATCTCCGCTGAGAAGGCGTACCTTCCTTGTCATGGTGGTGGATGATGGCATCCTGGATCCTGTCAGCCAGGCCGAAGCGGACCTTCTGGCCCTTCCCAGGCTTGCTTCTCTTCAGGAGCCCTTCCTGCTTCTGGAACACTTTCTCCCGCTCATAGTAGGCTTTTATTTGCTCACTGCGCATGCGCTTCACCAGACGCTGCCGCTGGCCCAGGGGGAGGGACTCCAGCAAGCACTGGTCAATTTCCATCTCATGAGATCGAAAAACATTACATAGCTGGTAGCAACCTGAAATAAAGAAGAGAGAAAAGTCACTAGATATACTCTTACTTCGTGTCAGTACTATACACATACCAACACAGTAATGTCCTTGGCTATATTGTCCATTGCAATGCTTGAAACTACAAACCCCACTGCGTCCTTGCTTCTGCCATGCCCACTGTGTTCCTGACTCTGTAGTGTCCACTGTATTCCTGAATCTATAATAACCACTGAATTCCTGACTCTGCAGTGTCCACTGTATTCCTGATTCTATGACTACAACATTCCTGATTCTATAAATCTTATTGTATTCTTGATTCTGTAGTGCCTACTGTATTCCCAAATCTGCATAATCCACTGCATTCTTGATTCTATAATTCCTAATGTATTTTTCGTTGTATACTGTATTCTGAATCTGCAATGGTTACAGCATCCCTAATTCTAAAATATTCACTGCATTCCTGATTTTGCAGTGTCCACTGCTCTCCTGATTCTATAATGCTTACCGCATCCCCAAATCTTCAATGCCCACAGCATTCCTGATTTCACAACTCTCGCTGCATTCCTGATTCTACAATACCGTCTGCATTTCTGAATCTGCAATGCCCACTGCAGAGCAGGAATAACCTATCTACCCTATCTTCTCTGTGCTTGCACAAATGCAGCGTGACACACTTTACACAACAGGGGAAATGGTGAAGCAACACCCACAATTTCATAGTAATAAAACCAATAGTAGAACATGGGCCTTTCCTCAACACAGTTATGAACTCATCCCTTCACCGTATCTATAAATCTACAAAAGGGCCCCCAAAGGTTTAACCATTAAACTCAATTATGACTGAATACAACCAAATAAACTGTTGAATCTGGGAATAAAATATTACACACAGTCCCTATTTCTGCTCTTCCTTTCCTTGGCAACCCTTCTCATTCACAAAGGCCAAGTGCACCTATATGATCACTTCCCTGCAACTCTTTCCAAACATCCTAATAAAACTGGTCTTTGACTGCATGGCATTTTAGCTGACCTAATGGAATGGAACTAGTAACATATGCAGTCAATTTTCCGTGGTGTTAATCATTGTTCCCACTAACTTCCCACTGACCTCTTTCCCATGTGATGGGGGCACTTGTTTCTAAGAGACCTAAGTATGGTTAAGTATAACAAAGAACTGGCACAGAAATTTATTTTTATCATCTCAAAATTACGCATAACACAATGTGGCTATCATCATCATTGTCTTATTGATATGGTGACTAATTGAATCCTTCATTTTGGTATTTACTTTTTCACTATGTCCTATGAAATTACTGGAACCACAAGGGGACAAAACTGCACAAACACATTTAACATGTGGCTAAAATTAATGATGGAGAGGGAAAAAATCTGGTATAAAAGGGTAAATACTTACTGAATTTATAAGACTGATAATTTCAATGATTTTATTTGTTACAATTATGCTGTCAGAGTCAAAGTAGTCATACTAAAAGACAGAAATAATTTTTGTGGTTAAAATACTATTTTTGTATGATGGTTTGGGTACTTGTATCTACTATCTCTAGTCATACTAAAAGACAGAAATAATTTTTGTGGTTAAAATACTATTTTTGTATGATGGTTTGGGTACTTGTATCTACTATCTCTAGTTTGAGGATGATATAGAATTCAGTGTTTCAAAAAAGATACACAATTCCCAATATGAGACTATTACAGAACACACTGTCATTATGAATTATCAAATCTGGCTCATATATTTAGTTAAGTGTCTAGCTGTTCTTAAATAAACAAAATCCATTCTGATTGTTTGCATTCATTGACTTTGGATAGAAGTGGATGAGTTTGTGATAGGGTGAACATGTGGAGGCCAGACAGCAGTTGACCGGAGTTGACTCTCTCCTTCCACCATGTGGTTTCTGGGGATCCAACCTGTGTTATCAGGATTGGAAACTTCTGAGCCATCTCTCTGGACTAAAACAATTTTTCTGTTTCTTTGTTTGTTTGTTTGTTTGCTTGATGTTTGTTTTTAAAAACTAATGCTTTAAGACAGCATTTAGTATAGACTAGCCAGGAACTGTGTTATATACCCCAAACTGGCCTCAAATCTAATGATCCTCCTGCCTTAACTTCTAGAGTATTGAAGTTACCTGCCTGTGTGACCACACACAAATACAGGTTTTTTTCTTAATGTATGAATGTCCAAAGTCCAAAGCAAGTTAACCATTCACTACACATGTACAAAATGTGGCTAATGTTATGCTTAATGTGAAGAAAACTCACAGGCAAAGTCTCTAAGTCATCAAGACTCTGCCATGATGTGTTGAAAGAACAAGCTGTGGAGAGGCTGTGTGTGACACGTGCTTTCACTGTTACATTACAGTCCATTGTTCTTGTACATACATAATGTGCCAAGACACCCATAGCTGGTTTCAAGTAAAAAACACAATGGTTGAGAGAAGCTTTGGCTTTTCTAAGATCTGAGACATGCTTGCCTACTGTAGTCAAAAGAGCTTCCTATAGACTCACAGACAAATATGAAATATGGTGTGCCATACGCAGTTGTCTACGTCCAGCAAGGGGAAGTAGGCATGCAACAGTGATAGAAGTATCAACCGGCTGCCTTCTCCAGTAACCTCAACAGGAAGAGGCCATGGCAGCGTGACAAACTGCTGTGTGGAACGCTGGTTAGTGGGAGCCCTGACTGAAGCTGCAGAGGGCCTGGGAGTGCTCATTAACCAGGAAGTGTTTCTACGGATCATTCACAAAGCTGGACCAAGTTTGACTTACTGACTTAGAGCTCTTGACATTTTGGCTTCTATGACACTCCTGACTTCTCATTAGATAGATACCCAGGGGACTGTCAGGCCACAGGAAAACCTACAGAAGCAAGCAAGATCCCAAAGGGCCATGAGTTGACGAGATGGTGTTGACAGAGGGGATAATCTAATAAACAGAGTGGCCATCTGGTTCTTAGCTCTGAGGAAGGGTCTCTTGGTGAAAGTGTCAATTATCTTCCAAGGACTCTGCAGCATTGACTGTGGTAGGTGGAGTACCCTTTATAGGCTTCCGAAGGGGTCAGCAGCGGTGTCTGCCAACAATTTGTGTATGTCCTTACAGCCACAGTTACTAAGTTTTAGATTCACGTGTATGAATTCTAGTGTACTTCTCTTATTCATTTTTAGGTTATCACACAAGGTAATGGACTCCCTTGTGAAACTTCCCTATGTATGTCTCAGTATACACTGTTCTAATTTAGGATTTGACATATTTTATTGTCAAACAGCGCCCTAGGCTTTGACTTTTATTAGTCTGTGGGTTGATTATAGTCTAAAAGTGTTTGATGTGCTGTGATGTTTTGTAATTACAGGTGAAACAACAGAATCCCATGTCAGAGAGTCTGCCAGTCTGCCAGCTAACACTAACAGTTAAGAGAAACACAAGGTTTGTGTAGTCACTGAATATCTGTAAACTCTCTAAGCAGGATACAAAACATGGTCCTAAGTATGGCCTAAGGGGATGCTAAAGATGGGAGGGGCAAAGGCATGAGATGGGCTACCCCATCATTGCACAGCTCTGTATATGAGCATCCTGAGTGCAGACAAGGATCTGACTGCATCATGACAATGTCCTCCAGGTTCATCTGGGCTGTGGCAGAGCCATGACAAATAGGGACCTGTCTGTTCTTTGCTGGGTTGATATCCTGTGTGGAACCCCACATGGACTGACACTGCAGACAATATGCAGATGAGTTATATTATATAACAAGAATGCTTGTAGACAGACAGAGTGTGAGCTTTTTACTGAGGCAGAGAATGACCAGATCTGCGCAAAATCAGCTTTTCTTCTTGGAAACAAATACATGTCATTTACAGAGATGCAGGACTGGCCCGTGACGCTCTCACAGTTGATGCTGTTGTTGCTTCTTTCAGATCGACACTACTGAGCTTGGTGTCCATGGAGGCCATGTGCCACCAATGGCCATTCTTAGACCCCCTGTCCTTGCCTGAAAGGGAGCCTCCCACCAGTGCGTGCTTGCCCTGACTGGACAGAACAAGAAGTCCATGGTTCTTGGCCATCGGTGGTTTGGGAACTCTCAACGTCTCAACCGTTACCAGCTAAGGAGATATTGGGTTTTAGCTATTTTCCACAGTGCTAACCTGTGCCAATGGAACACTGATATTTCTGAATGAAAACCTTCACCTTTCCTACCTAAACAGTGGTGAGGTGGAAATGGGATCTCCGATGTGCACTGCTTGTTTTTTATCATAGGGTAGATTTCCCAATAGAGTCAACTACGTGTATCACTGTGACATAAAAGAAGACATCATAGGAAAAACAATTTTATGACCACCCACTGACCACTCTGATCACTTGCTGGTTCTATTGACTTGCTGTAATACATACTGACATTTTAGGTGACATTTGTGGTTCGTGAAGCCCCTCTGGATGGTTTCACACACCAACGTCTTGTCACACTCTAAGCAAAGGTAGTCTGTGTTTCCTAGAGGTTTCAGCCTTTGAGCACTTTGGGCTGAGCCCCACCCTGATGTCAAGGGCAGCAGCAGAGAATGGTGTGCATGTGTCTCCTGTAACTGATGGCTTTTCTGAGTTTTTGAACTACTATTTTAGAGCAATTCTTTTCATGAATGGACTTGACATATCTGAGAAAGAAAACAATATGACAATAGGCTCAGCATATTCTTGGCACAATTGGGAGTATAAAGCTCTTTACTCAATTTCCCAAACAAAAAGGCAATCTCAGAAATGAAATAAAAAATACTGCAATTTTCCATGTGAAGTGAAAGAAAATATGCTTTATAATGTGTAAGCAAGAAAATGTATTTATGTAATATTAGGGGAAGTGAATCACATTTTGGAACACCAGTTTGTGTCTGTGTGTAGAGAGGAGGCTTCGACCAAGGACAGACACTGACATGGCTCCAAACAGATCATGCTGTTGGCTGGACCCACACATGTTTCCTCCGACCTACATGGTCCAGAGAGTGAAAGACCTCCTGCATGTTATTAACCACCCTCACTGAGAGAACACAGACTATCTTCCTGACTCACTGAGAAATGGAAAATTTGCTTTGGGGAATATGGGATGACTCTGACCTTTGGCAGGTTCATATAGTTTTCTCTTCTCTTTCTTACTTCATGTCTGCCCTCATTCCCTTATGTGTTTTCCCTGATAGACACTCCTATGGTATATAGTACTTCTGAATGTTCCTCTCAGATTTGGCTTGCAAAGGACATAATCAAATGCATGTAAGACATATTGCAATATAGATACCCACACATATGTATATACACACATGTACACACATACAGACACATTATATATCCCCTCTATAATTATCAGTGTTAATAATTTAAATTAAGAGACTGATATTTTTTAAACATTCATTTTTCAGACAGAGTCTCTCTCCAAAGCTGATCTGGAACTATGTAGTTCAGTTTAGCCTTAGACTTCTGGAATTCTTCCTTAGTACTGGGATCACATACATATAACATATTGATTGTTGTAGATATATACATGTATATATATATATACATATATATATATATATGCACATATTAAACATATGCTCAATCTGTACAGATGCAAACTTTATACAGGTTGAACATAATAATGCCATAGGTCTTAAAATGCTATTTTAAGAAAGATAATGAATAAAGCAAAGAAATAATGACACACACGGTAAATAATTAATGTGGATCTTTATTTGGGTCATATGTGGCCTAACTTAAATGTGGATCACAGTCTGAGTATAAAGTTTAAACCTATTTGAAGGAAACAAAGACTTCCTGATATTAGATGCAATGTCCACAGCACAGGGAGGAGCAGTGGGAATGGATAATGAGAGCTTGTAGTCTGTAAACCATTGAACATCTGAAGACACCATGAACTGAAGAAAAAGACAATCTCTACCATAAGTGAAAGTGTCTGAAACCATAACCAACCAGGAGGCTGACACAGAATACACAAGGAACCATTGCAGGCCAAACCCAAATGACCTGATTAAAATGGACAAACAACTGGACAAATATGTCTGTCCAGAAAGGCCAACAGGTGATCCACAGCTTATAGAACCCCGCCCCCCACAAGACATAACTACAACCAGATAGGACTCAATCTCTGCCCTAATGGCTGCTGCCCATGACACAGAGCACAGGGGGCGTTGGTGCGGATGCGGAGCAGGTGACATACTCTTGGCGCAGTGCAAAAGGTGCAAATGCTACATGGAACATTACGAAAGATGCTCAGAAAGATCAGAAGTGGAGCATTCATCTTGAGTTAACAGCTCTGGGTCTCAGTAAGCATCGCAAATATTGGAGGCAGGATCTTCTTGAGAGATGCTGCACATCCAACCTGAATGTCCACAGATGATAAACTAAATGAAGACACATGTACAATGGCCTCTTAGTCATCCTAAAAGGAAATTCCTCCATGGGATACAACAACATAGACAACACTGGAGAACATCATGAGCTGTAAGATAAGTTGACCAGGAAATGATCAGAAAAGTAGGATTCTACTTTAGCAGAGCAGTCAAGCTCTGGAAAGCAGAGGTGAACTTGTGTGGCGCGCCATTTTGTTGCTACTTTGTTTCCAACCCAATTCCCCAGTAAAAGAAAGCTCATCTTAGTTAACAAAACAAGCTACAAGCCTAGATTGGGCAGGCCTCCCACTCTACTACTCTGTTTCCATCTATTTTATCCTATACAACTTGCAGTTTCTCCCCCAGCTTCTCTCTCTGCTGCCTCTCTGTTTCTCCTCCTTTGCTCCTTCCCCTGACTCTCAGCTCCTCCCACTTCCTCCTGCCCAATCATTGGCTCAAGCCTTTATTTGAAAAGTTAAGGTGGGGAGAAGGTTCACAAGACAACTCCTCATCTGCAGCCCCTCTGAGGAGTGGAATTAGCATCAAAATACAAGCCCAGGGCAATCCACAATAGAGCTGTAACACAGGGCTTTAAAGTAAATCCATGGCTTATTTCATGAGCATGTAACAGCAGTTTTAGTGTTTATCAGACTTCATATAAAATGTTTTTTTGTTTTTTTGTTTGTTTGTTTTGTAAGTTCCGGTAGCCAAGAGGATTGCTGTCAGGGCAAGAATGAGCAAGTTCACACATAGGTGTCAAACACACTTGCACGTGCACACTTGCACGTGAGCAAGTACATGCTCACACACTCACATGCTCTGATATCTGTGCACTCAACAACTCCTCTCTCGGACACTTATTCTTAGCATCCATTGTTACAACAAGATCCAGAGGCTTTTGTGTCTTTTTTTTCTGCATAGAAAATGGCAATAAAACAAAAAAAGCACAATGAGGATTTTCAAAGTGAAGGGCTTAATTGCTTCTACATCCTCCCACAGCTGTAAGTCTACAATGGAGCGGTAAAGTCTTCAGAGACTGAAAGTTTAGCATCACTGCAATGAAATTACAGGGATATTTCCTTCTCCACAGAACAAAACAGAAAGAAATCACATTTCAGCAAGATGTATACCTTACAGTCTGAAGAGTTCTGGAGATTGAGGCTCACGGCATCTATCTTAATTCATTTGGGGGAGTCATGAAACATTCAAACAACGTTTAAGAGTTTGAATTAAACTTAAGAAAAGCAAGGACATTTGGCAACGCACTAGTTTTCAGGTTTCATTCAGCTTTTAAGTTTAGGTGCCTAGAGGACGTTTCTTGGGCTCCCCTCTGATTAGTTCTAGTGCCAGTGAGGAAATCCGACAAAGATTTTCGCTTTACAGAAAAACAGAAAAGAAATAAACACACATAGATTCACTGTGGGATCAATATTTCTGCACCTGATTTTCTATTAATATTTCTTTAATGATAGGATACTTGATCATGGCATACAGTTGATGGTACAGATTGAAATCATTTTACTCTCCAGCTCTTGTTTCTGGGTAGCAAAACCCTGAATCTTGTCCCCAGATGCCCATTCTAATTTATCTTCCAAGTGAACCAAACCTACTTGGTTTGTCCTGTGCTTTGGGTGGCCGCACAATGGCTCTCTGTGCTAAAGCTCTTCACAAGGACTCGGAACACACAGGGAATATTGGTCCATCAAAATCCATCCAGTTATACCAGTTCCAGGGATCTGCAGCCCCATATCATTTCAGACCCACACACAACTGTGTGCTTGTTATGAATGTCTCTCAAGTGGATTTCCTCTCTGCCTTTTACAGACCACATTAGATGGAGCTGAAGGCCCAGTGCATGTGAAGAGCCAGCAGAGGCTCTCTCTTCTGCAATTTTCTCTCAGAACAAGCACTTCTGGAGAAGTCCAGCTCCACAAAATCAGAGCCTGCGACTGATTGGTGCTCAGGCCACCTCATGATGTGGCTCTCAGACCTGTTTGTCCCAAGGTTCTTGACATTTTAAATTCCTGGAGTGCACAGCTGTCTCGCAAGATTGGAAAATAGGAATTGTCACTCTGTTCCTTTCAGAGAAAGTGGGACTTTGTCGTTGATATGGCGTCTAACAAAGGTGGAGTCCTGACTTCCTCTTGTTTCAGCTACTGAGAGTTTCTTTGGGTTCATATGCAATGGGGAGAAATGTAGACTTCTGTCTCTGATATACTCATTTGAGCCCTAAATACCAAATAACCCTGAGCCCTGCATCCACCTGAAGGTAATGTATCCTTCATCAATATCCTCAACTTCAGTTGGAAGGGACCCAGCTCCTTTTCCTACCAGATAAGGTATTTACTAAACAAACTGCAAAGCATCCAGGTAGTCCTAGCACAGGATTCTCAGCTTTAGCACTCTGTTACCTCTCAGAGCAAGAACTTTGGTCTAATCCCTTAAGCAATGTCCCAAGGTGAATAAGGCTTTGGATACGGCACCAAAGATTATGAGTTTCTACTCATTCCTTGTCAGGGTTCTTCATTATAACTAAAAACTGTATGTTGATGCATTCTAATTTCACAGTTATAAGTGGAAAATGTGTATTTAGACACATTTCTGAATTTTAAAATAAATCATTTAAAATGCTACATTAATATAAAATGTTTGGTTCCGTTAAAGAAACTGGGAAGACATTGAAATATCACATTTAATTTTAATTCACAATGTTTATTCAGCCCTTTTCTAGGAGTAATATATTAGGATAAAATAGGATTATAATTTGTACCCTTCTGGGTGGAGAGAGACTTTGAAGTTGAAATGATTCCCATTGCTATTCACATTGATTTATAAGAACTTTCAGATGAAAGAAAGTCTTCAAGTTCAACTCACAAACCAATAGCAGAACAAAGGACAGAGAGTGCAGACCATCATCTCTGTGCCTAACAGGAGGGCACTGGTTATCATGGAGCTTGCTTACTGCATTACACACTGTGTGCCTAGCCTCCCAGCATCACACACTATCAGGTAGGCTTGTATAAAAAAATTATCTTCACATAAATACAGAAAAAATAGTATGGGAGAGAAGTTGGTCAAGATTTATGAATTTGCCATCTATAGCCAATCCTGCCCAGCGAAGATCACTGTGAACTTGTGCCCTACTCTCACAGGCACACTCGGCCATACCTTACACCTGTCTCCTGTTTCCAACACAGAGCAAACCATTTTCCTCTTACCTAGAACAGCTCAATGTCTTCTCAGACAACATACCTTCATAATTCTGGTTCTAGTGGAGTAAGCAGGAAGTTTGCCAGTGCAACTGCCCACCAGGACTGAAAACTGATATTATCTGAGTCCATCATAAGGGCTCACCATTGGAAAGGGTTACTTACTGGTCCTTTTGGGGTGTGGTTTTAGCTTGGACAGTTCAGAATCCTTCTGTGAGGTATAATTCATTAAAATAATACTAGGAAGAGTTATTTTTAGGCATATCTTGCCTTAATATCATCCCACTTGGACACAGGTATTTGATACCAAAGCCCACAACTTCTAAGATATAGGGAGAGGCAGGTTCGGAAAGAAAAATAATTGTTTTAGTTACATTCTCATATACCAACATCTGCAGTAACTAAAGGCAAAATAAATCCAGCTTTAGACTTTCTAGGTGCCAGGGATGTTTTATAGTAAAGGAGAATCAATAATTCCATTCTGTATTTAAGCCACTACAAATAACTTAATGTCAATGGTCACCAAGTGACTCATGTAGAAGGAAAGTCAGTATTTTTCTGGGGCACACCCTTCTATGACATCTGGTCATATTCAGATTCTAAGAAAAAATAGTATTTTTCTGCCTGTATGTATGTATGTATGTATGTATGTATGTATGTATGCAGAGTCTGTGGCCAACAGGGCTGACCCATCTCTCTAGCTCCCTCCCTCTCTTTTTAAAATTATATTTCTTTTACTTATCTTTTGTGTGAGGGTCAGAGGACAACCTGTGGTAGTTATGTATGTGTGTATGTGTGTATATATTTATGTATATTTATGTACAGTATGTGTTCAGTGCTCACAAAAGCCAGAAGAATAAATCAGATCCCCCGGAACTGGAGTTACAGACAGTTGTAAGTTTCTATGTGTGTGCTGAGACTCAAACCTGGGTCCTCTGAAAAAGTAGCCAGTGAAAACTTAAGTGCTGGACTTTGCTTATAGCTGACTCTTAATATATATTTGAATAGTGAATAAGTTAGTGTATGAGTGAGTAAACATAAGGATCATTTATGACCAGCCCCAGACATGTGTCTTGCTGCAACTGTGAGTGAAAACAGTGAATGTAAAGTCCATGAATTTACAGTCTGTGGCCAACAGGGCTAACCTATCTCTCTAGCTCCCTCCCTCTCTTTTTAAAATTATATTTCTTATACTTATCTTTTGTGTGAGGGTCAGAGGACAACCTATGGTAGTTAGATCTCTCCTACCAAGTCAGTTCTAGGGATCAAACTCATGTTGAATCTTGACATCCTTCATCCACTGAGCCATTTCGACAGCTGCTCTGTTCTCTTACATCTCACAGGAGCACTAAATATTTAAATAATGCATGGCATATTCATTACAGATAGGTCAGCTTTAAATGAAACTCTAAGGTTTCAGATAGCTTCCTGTTTCCTGATCAATATGTATTATACTTAGGACAGAATACAAAATACTCCCAATCAATCAACTGCTATTAAACCAAGCATTGTCTGAATACCTTCTGAGCTCAAGGATGTAAACTAATGCATGGGAAGTCAAAGTGCCTGTTTCCAAAGGTACAGTCACAGGACTGAAACTCACATGCAGGTAACAAGTGGAGAGAAACAGAAGCCAGTGGGCTCTGGGAACTAGGGAGCCAGCATCTAGGGAAGAGTGTCAGCCTAGCCTTCTTAGGTCTTTTGGATTCACTGAACTGAATTCTTGCATTTAACAGTCTTTTTTGCTGAATGTGTCTGAAAACCTGATGTGGAAGCAATGGAGGTTGTCTGTAACTATGTGTTAATGAATAAGGTGATGCTGTTTTCCCTTTTTCATCTTAAGTGTAATGTGTGTATGTGTGTGTGTGTGTGTGTGTGTGTGTGTGTATGTAAGTATGTTTGTATGTGAGGGTGAGTATGGGCATGCATCTGTCAAGGAGGCCATGTGGATATCAGAGGACAACTTTGGGTACTAGTTCTAACCTGATCTCCTTTGTCTCAAAGGAAGGAACTATAAAAATTAAAACATCAGTCTGCCACTTTTGGTTTTAATAAAAGGGACAACTGGTCAACCTTGTAATTATTTAATATTTTACAAAACCTGTTTCCTGGTGGACCTCCTTTTATATCTGTTGAAAAAAACTCAATAATAAAATCAGTCCACCTTTAAGGCAGGCTCTGTTATTGTTCACCACTAAGCATGACAGCCTACCCACCTTGTTGCGGGGTTGGGAGTGGTGGTGGTGGGTTCTTGCTACCTCCCATCTCCTGTAAGAGCAGTAAGATTACAGGTACATTCCACTCCATCTGTATTCACAAGAACTTTTCATACAGAGCCATCTTTCAACTCTTAAAAGAATGCATAAGTCAATATTCTTTTTCCCCCGGCTCCATTGGCCACAGACTCTACAAAGGCATGGATTATCCCTATTTGCATGCACAGTTGCAGCAACAGAGCATGTCTGGTGGATGATCACAAACCATTCATACATTTACTCATTCATACACTAACTTATTCATTCATTTAAATATGTTTTAAGAGGGTACAATAAGCAAAGTTCAGCATTTAATCAAGTCTTCACTTTGCCATCCTATTGCTTATCAACTAAAAAAAAAAAAAAAAGGATTGCCCCTGAAATGTACCCAGACTGAGACAAGGTAAGTGAGACACCAGAATAAAAAGGAACTGGAAACAGTCCTGGACTTGTTCCTAGAGTCTCTGTAAGGGACAATAAAGTTACCAAAATATAATTTTGGAGATCCTGCTGTCTCCACCAGACACACCAGTTGCATACGTACTCTGAATTTACACCAGTAGGGGATGCCAGGCCATGTTCTGCTAAGCATAACTTATTGCACCAGCTTCTCAGGGACAATTACCCATGAGGTGCTTTATGGGTAGCTGACAAGGTGACTATCCACTGATTAAAACCTGTTCTGAATGCTCCAAGAGTAAAGTAAGTGAAACAGCATGCAGCTCTGCCTACATTCAGTTCCCAGGCATTCTGTGGAGCTGGCTTTAGTGGACTCTCTAAAAATCAGCTTAATAGGTAGTGGTGGTAGGAGTAAAGAATAACGAACTGGAAGTCTGAGAGAAAATTCTGCCTTGAAACAGCTTCATGTCCTTCAATAAAAAGACACAGAAACATCTTCTGCATCCTTGAATGAGGCACCATGAGGCATGTCTGTCATTAATTTTGCATTTGTTGCTAGCCCTTTCAATTCATAGCTTCCTCTTCTGCCTTTCTCACTGCAATGAAGAAGAATGGCCAATTGATTTTACAAACCACTCATTAATTTGTATCTACCTCTCCTGTCACTCCTCATTTCTAGATAATAAATAATTCAAGTCTCTTAATCTCCCTTATTTAGAGGACCCTTAAGCTTCTTGCCTATAATTATTCTTCTCAAAACCCCTACTCTCAGCAAAAGACCTTTAAAAATAAACTAAACAAACAGGCAGCTCATATACGCACCGGTGAGCCTGCAACTTCATCACAATGTTTCTTCTGCATTTTATTATCTTCATATAAAGAATAGAGAGTCCTAGTTAGATTTTTTAGCCGTTAACAGTCTCTGGAGATGGCAAAGATCACTTGACCTTTCCAACATGACCTCTGTATAGCATCCTGAATACACAAGACTGTTTAAACTGCCTTGCCTGGGGAACTGTTTAAGAGTAACTCACAGTTACACAAAGCCTTGACTCCTTCAGAAAGCAATGAGAGACTCTGGTTGGAACTTCAGTATTCACCAATGGCTGTTCTCACATAATTGTGCCACTAGGAATGCAAGGTCTTGGGTTCTCCTCTGGCCTTCACTCAGTTACAGCAGTGAGTAAGAAACGATGTTAAGGACCACTGAACCCCATCATTCTGGCAGTTCTGGTGGTATTGCCCCTCCTTTTCTTTCTCAGGGATGTTAGCTATCACAGGATCCACTCAGGCAGCTTCTGTTCTCTGCTGCTGTTCTCTTCTGATTGTTTTTCAAACATAGTCTCCCTACACAGATCTTTGGTTGCTTCTTCCTCTTCCTCTTCTTCTTCCTTGTCTTCACTTTCTTCTTCATATTATAACTATTATTATATTTTTATTGTATGGAGTGTGTGTGTGTGTGTGTGTGTGTGTGTGTGTGTGTGTGTTTGTCAATGGACTCATACAGAAGTCAGAGAACATTTGGGGGAGTTTGCCCTCCCCTTCCACTATGGGCTCCAAAGATGGAGCTCAGGTTATCAGGCATGATAGTTCTATGCCTAGCCATCTCCTTTGTGCAATTTCCATTCTTTTTGTTGTAATAATTTAGAATTTCCTATTGTAATCATGAAGTCTTCACTTAGCTGGATGTTTCCCAACCTTTCCTGACTGAGATGTTATGGAAGGAGGGAGGCTAGGCTTCACTGGATCTCTTGGTTCTCCACCTCCAGTGCAGAATTCTTTTGGCTTCTCCAGATCTCCAATACTCTCAAATGACACCCTTTACCTTGGATACTGCTCAACAGATGGTCTTCTGGAGGGAATGGGAACCTGCCTGTTGCACAGTCTATAGAGCTATTGAGGCATGCAGAAGGTTCTAATAGACAGGAAATTCACAATTACCCCAGACCTCCAGCTCAGCACAGGAACATGTACACTGGGAGCAGAGAGAAACTTCCATGGACTCTACCTATAGCTTTTATCCTGTCCCTAGACTTAGAAAATCCAAACACTAGAGAGTCAGAAAGAAACATCTCCAGTTTTTGTCCTTTAATTCTATTATTAGCATTTATATACCTTATTATTTTTAATCTTTTGATTTTATTGATTTTATTCTCTATGACTCTTAATCAATTTTGTTTTTTTTTTACTTTTTATGATCAGTAATTTTTATCCCTTGTTTTTTTCTCTTCTTACATTATTTTGTTATTTCTTCTATTTCCTTTTTATTTTCATGTCTATTATCTTATTATATTTTACTTTTATTCTAACTAGTTTTCCATTTATCAATTTGCGTTTCATAGCATCGTCTACACCCTTTTCACTGCTCCATTTCCTGCGGGACTAGTGTAGCAGTTGTCATTAATTGCTTGCTACTCTGTCGCTGTATTTGATTTGCTTTGAGGTTGTTGTTGTTGTTGGAGAAATTTACATTCACCCCTCTGAGTTATTATTGGGAAAATCCCCCCAAATAAGGCAAATCATCAGCAATGCACAATAACACTGTACAAAGCTAGAAAAACATATGAATCTCGGAAAATGCTCACAACACAGGATACAATAGTGTGACAGACCACAAAAGCCGATCATCCAAGAGTCCATAACTATTCAACTTAAAAATATTGAAATAATTACAATCCCCAGTAAGAAACCAAAAGCCCAGTTTTTACTATAAACAATCTAATGGAAGACTCAAATAAGCATTTTAATGAAATAAAGAAGTCACTCGACTTGGGAAAGAACCTTAATAATCCAGAAGAGATATTCAGCAAACAGAGATTCTAATAAATAAATAAATAAATAAAACAAATGAAAATCCTTGAATTGAATCAAAAGATCAAGTCAAAAAAACTCAATGAAAGCATTGCCAATGAAGCAGACCAAGTAGGAAAAATCCTCAAGTATCAGAGACATAGTTAAGCTATAATTACTTTCAGACGATAATAAAGAAAACATAATGTGACATTTATGACTCATGGCTCGGCTCAAAGGCCAAATCTGAACCAAGATGCAGGATAAAAGCATAGAAACCCTATTCAATGAATTATAGCAGAAATTCTTCTACATCTGTGAAAAACACAAACATTTCACGACAGAAAAAATTACAAACCCAACAGACATAACCAGAAAATTCTCTGTGTTATATTGTAATTAGAAAGCTAAAAGCAAAGAGGAAAGAAATAATATGAAATACTTCAAGATAAAAGCCTTAAAGTTTCTTATAAAGCAAACCCCATCAGAACAGGAACTGACATCTAAGCAAAAATAGTAAAGAATGGGAGACCAATGCCTGGTATTCAGGCACTGAAACAAAATTCTTGCTAAACAGAATGATTAAACTTATCAAAAATGATCCTTTAAATCATAGAATAAATATGGAGATTTGCCATGCTAAACACAAACTAAAGAATCTGATCCTGACAGAGTATTGCAGAGGAGATATTAAGGACACATTTTTACACATGGAAAATGAAGAAAGACATGCACATGTGAATTCAGGAAAAATAAAAACTCAACAAGCAAACAACAACAACAAACAGAAAAAAAATAAGATAGCTGGAAATCAGACATTATTGACCAACTAATCTAGCATACCATTAAGACAAGGAAATTAGTGTAGACCTTCAAAACTAAGTAAATATTAGTTATTTTTATGCTGCCATAATAAAATGCCATGGCCAAGGCAACCTATAGGAAAAGAAGGCTTTATTTGGAGTTATAGTTCTAATGGGATGAAAGTCCATCCCCACCAGGGAGGGAGCACGGCAGCAGGCAGCCATGGTGGCTGGAGCAATAATCTGAGAGGTCACATCTTAAGACTGCAAGCAGGAAGCAAAAATTGCTGGAAAGTCTGGTGTGTGGCTTTAAATACCCCAGATCCCACCTCTAGTAACACATTTTCTCCAGCAAGACAACACAAAACATTATCAACTCGGACCAAATATTCAAATGCCTGAGACTATGTGTTTGTTTGCGTGGGAGAGGATTGTCTCATTTAAACCATCACAAAACTTCACATGTAAACATATCTCATTTAAGCCACTGCAAAAGCCTCGAATGTAAACAGTCTCACCTCTCCTATTAAAAAAGGCAGACTGGTTGAATGGATTAAAAGCCAACCAATCAAACAAACAAAGAAACCAAAGTCTAACTTTTTGCTGCTACAAGAAACTCACCGTTTTGATACAGACCCATTGAGACCAAAAGTGAAGAGGTAGAAAATGGCTTTCAAAGTAAATGGAAACAGAGAGGAAGCAGCAGTATTTACACTCACATGGGACGAAGCACACACCACATTGGAACTAGTCAGAAGGATAAAGATGATTTTCACACATCAATGACATGAAGCACAGGTCATGGAAATAGAACAATGACAGGCATATGTATCAGTGACTTTTATGCACACAATTTCACAAGACCAGTACTACTAAATAGAATGGACAGACAGGTTTAGATACAGCAGTGATGGGTGGCTTCTGTCTCCAATACTCATCAGTACATGGATCATCCAGAAAGAAAAAAATCTAACCCTTCAGAGTTCATTCCTCTGATCACAGATCAGATAGATGGTTTGAACACTTGTAGACAAGATGCTCTGTCCAGCTGCTGAACCCACAAACACATCCACAGGATGTTCTGTCCAGCTGCTGAACCCACAAACACATCCACAGGATGTTCTGTCCAGCTGCTGAACCCACAAACACATCCACAGGATGTTCTGTCCAGCTGCTGAACCCACAGTTCTCAACAGTCTATGAAATTTTCTTAAAAATCATGTTGTAGACCATAAAGCACTACTTAAATACATAAAAGAATGAAGCAATGTCTGGTATCTAAAGCCTTTGGAATGTAAACATAGAATATAGAAAATAAAAATTAAAAAAAAAGAAACCGTGGGGGGAGGGGGAATGATTGGGGAATAGTCGGGGGTGGGGGAGAGGAACTATGAGATGTATGGGGGGGAACTGGGAAAAGGGAAAGCCTTTGGAATGTAAACATAGAATATAGAAAATAAAATAAAAGAAAAGAAAAAGAAAAAGCAAAAAAAAATAATAATGCAATACAGTTATATCAGCAACAGAAAACCTATAGGAATTTCCCAAACATAGAGATTGAACATATGATTGACTTGTGCATCATTTAAGTGATAAGTGGAGATTTTAAAAACATCTCTAATGTGAGAACAAAATTCATCATTTCATACAACTTTATTTGCTAGCTAGTAACATGAGTAAAAGAAAGCCCATGTCTTACAAGAATTCCCCTATGTGTGCCTGTTTAAAATAGCTTTGCACCTGAATTCTAGGCTCAAGTCATTGGCAATTTCTACAAATTATTTTATAAACATCAGCTTTTGCTACTTGTAAAAGTCAATAAGTTTTTACTTATTTATTCTTTACCTCACTGACCTGAAGTGTTCTAGAGAGCAAGGACATTATCTGCATTTTGTGTCCTTAACTGTATACCTATGCCTAGAAAACAATAGGAATTCAGTAGATATTTCTTGAATTAATGAGTCAAGAATGAGTGACAGAATGAAGGTAACAGGAGAAAATGAAACGTACCCAGCTCAATTAGGAGAGAATGCTGTAATTGTGGTCTTAAAGTTATGCCTAGTGTAAAGAAACAATTTCCATTCAACAAACAGTAGAAGGAAGACAGGGAAAAGGTAGAGGGAAGGAGAGGTCCAAAAAGAGAAGGGAGAGACACAGAGACACAGACACAGAGATACACAGGGAGAGACAGACAGACAGACGCACACACAGAGGGGGGAGAGGGAGAGAGAGAAAGAGAGGAATGTATCACATTAGAAGAGCAGATGCCAAGTAAGGATGTAGGTGTGGATCCCTCCAGACACAATAGCCAGCCTTTAATAATGCAGTGTCAGCACAGCAGTACCCAGAACCATATGGTCAGACCCATGGAACACAAACAGCCCGTGGCATTCTTGAAAGTCTGTATCAAAGTCCTGTGCATGGAGACTGAACAGTAGAAATGCACAAAACTTTATCATTGAATAAATCTCCCTCAGTTCTGCTTCCTCATGGTCTAAGAGGAACACACACACACACACACACACACACACACACACAAACATGGAGTTTCTTTTAGATGTAACTGTAACTATGCGAGGCTGAAAATTTCCCTGCAGCAGCCTGCTCAGTGATGTCCTTAACTGCAGTGTATTTATTAGCTTCAGAATTGTCACTACTCTAAGAACGTTATTGACTTTAACATTTCATATTGTATCACTGATAAAGTCTCAAAACACCAAGTGATTATAGATTTACTTTTGGAAAGATAACTATCAGTTAGGAATAGCTGAGCTCTGTGTTCAAACTCATTTGGCAAGACAGAAGCACTATAGATCAAGAGAACTTATTCTGAGGTTTATTGTGTATTCAACAAGCTGGATATATTTTATAAACTGTGGCTATTATATATGTTTTAAGCCTATTTATAATTATTTTTATTATTTAATATTAATCCTCTTCTTACCAAATCCTACCCTCTCTATCCACCAAATTTCATATTCTTTTTTCTCTCCCTTAAAAGATGAAAATAAATACAAAACTTAAAACCAAAAGAAGCACATGCACACACACACACACACATACAAACACAAACACAAACAACATAGAATGTGTTTTGTGTTGGCTAAAATTTTTTAAATACTCAGTGAAGAGCATTTCAGAGTATCAAAGAAGTGACAAGATAGCCTAGTGAGGATTTGGCTTCCAAATATCAGAGCTCACTGCCATTACAGTGGCCAACCTTGTGTGCTCCGACAAGTGGCCAACCAAAACTAAGATGTAAAGACCCCTCAGTATCCAAAATGGAATAAAGATGGGGGGGGTTCAAATATGGCATGTTGTAAGTGAAGAGACAGAAGCGGAGTAGATGGCAAACTTAGCTTTTTTTTTTTTTTATCAAATGTGCACCTTAATATTATAACATATCTATTCTTTTTTGTTTTTTGAGACAGGGTTTGTCTGTGTAGCCCTGGCTGTCCTGGAACTCACTCTGTAGACCAGGCTGGCCTTGAACTCAGAAATCTGCCTGCCTCTGCCTCCCAAGTGCTGGGATTACAGGCGTGCGCTACCACGCCCGGCTTTAAAATATCTTAATTATAAAAATCAAGTTTTCAAAGAGATGTAAAAGTCTCATCATTAGACTGTAGAAAATATACCACAAGGCAGCAAATTAACCCAAACCCATGAGAGTGAACATAGAATTACAGTTTAGTCATCATCACAGGTAGTTGAAAAGAGACGGCTCTCCAGTCTGGGGCTGGAGAGATGGCACAGTGCTGAGAGCCCTGGCTGCTCTTTCAGAGGACCCAGGTTCTATTCCCACCACCCACCTGGTTTCTCACAACTGTCTGTAACTCCAGACCCTTTGGCCTCTGAGGATACTAGATATATGTAGACATTCATACATACAAAACCTCATGCACATAAAAATAAGGATCAAAAAATATATCCACTAGGGAAGAAAGGTATGCTACAGGCAAGATGTTCAGGTAGAAGGCACATATTTATGAAAGTATGATATTTGGGATTTTGAGAAATGTCAAGGTCATGTGCTAGGAGGAAGCTGAGGTCGAGTTAGTCACCATCAACTTAAGAGGCAGCCTTGATAGGCAGATCACTGAGTTCAAGTCTAGCCTGGTCTACAGTTCTAGTTCCAAACAGCCAGAGCTACATGAAGAAATCCCAACTTGAAGAGCCAAGAAGCAAAAGAGGAAAGAGAAATCCTTGACAGCTGTAAAATGATCAAAGGCAGGTATCACATCAGAAGTCACCTGAATGAGGGTAAAAGGGCTACTGTCTGCTGGGCTTCTTCCTATACGGCAATTTAATTTGGATTCAGAGTCATGAAGAACATAGACTAATGAGCCCCTGGGACAGTGGAACCGGTATAAGTTAGGACACTCCCAAGTCGTAAAGATTGAAGAAAGTAGGTGGACGTGAGAAGAACAGGGGCTCCTGTTCACTCCTGAGGAATCTGATGTCACAGGAGACATTTCAGAAGCAGGTGTGAAGCCTTCAAGGGAACAGATCAGATGCACACTGGCTTTAGTCACTATTGCAGAAGAGAAGAATTTCATATGCACCACCTATGTAGGTTTAACAGTGGCTGTTCTCACTATACAGACTGAAGCCTAATGCAGGAATCCAGGAAGCAACCAGGACCCTGCTGTGGAGAGGTGCCAAGACTGTGGTGGCAATGCCCACCTGTGTGCTGGAGATGTGCAACCTCAACAGCAATCAGTCTGCTCTCCTCCACCACCCCATCAACGGATCACCCCAACATCCCACCAACTGATCACCCCAACACCCCAACTGATCACCCCAACACCCCACCAACTGATCACCTCACCACACCACCAACTGATCACCTCACCACCCCACCAACTGATCACCCCAACACCCCACCAACTGATCACCCCAATACCCCACCAACTGATCACCTCACCACCCCACCAACTGATCACCTCAACACCCCACTAACTGATCTCCCCATCACCCTCACCAACTGATCACCCAGCACCCCACCACTATTTGCAAGACAGACAGGGAAATCGCACTCAATATCAGCCACTTGTCCTTTAAGAGAAACAGAGTAATGGGGACAAAGATCTGTGTGGCTTCAGTTGCTGACCCTAGGTATGGTTTGGGGAATGGGTTAGAGGCCAGTGATGATAACCAGGCCAGGGCTCTGTGAGGCAGAGGGCAGGAGCATCTCTGCCCAGAGGTTCCCAGACAGTGAGCTGAGTGTTGAGTGGGGAAAAGTATAGGGCAGGCACGTGGTTGCTGGTCACTCGTGAACAAGGGGCTAGGTGATAGGAAAGCAGCCTTGTTCTGAATGGACACTTTTAGCTCAGACCAGGCTGCTTTGATGAGTCGGTAGCCTGGAGAACATTCACCTTTGTCCTATCAAAGTTGAGGCTGCATTGAGTGCTCATGATCAGGGAGGAACTGGCCAGGAGAAAGTGGCAGGGGGGTGTTGCAGAATCTTCCCTGCCCAATCACATTAAGGCAGTGGAAGTCCTGTGATTGGGCAGGAAAAGGGAGGCGGAGCTAGGAGTTGGGGAGATGGAGAGGTCCCAGGAGGAGAAAGGAGGAGAACCAAGATGGCTTCAGAAGTACCCATGTGGCATTTACTAGCAACAAATAGCTATATTTTCACAAGGTTAGAAATATCGGGATAAAGCTTTCATCTTTATTGATTGGCTTTAAAATTATTGTATTGATATTTTGTAAATTGTAATGTTATTTATACATAAACCTGATTGGTTAATTAAGCATTAAAAGTCGGCATGGCAGTGGTGGCACACGCCTTTAATCCCAGCACTTGGGAGGCAGAGGCAAGCAGATTTCTGAGTTCAAGGACAGCCTGGTCTCCAGAGTGAGTTCCAGGACAGCCAGGGCTATACAGAGAAACCCTGTCTCAAAAAGCAAAAACAAACAAATAAAAAACCCCAAAACAAAACAAAAAAGCATTAAAAGTCATGTTTCTACCTGGTAGTTAGGTGTTGAGATGGCTGATCGTGGGGTGTGGGGGCATTGCATGGAAGCAAGAGGTATTCTGGACCCCCACCAGAGAGATGGCCCATCAGGGACAGGAGAGCTGGCTGGTTGATTTTTAATATTTCTCTGAAACAGGGAGGGACTGCCAGGCTTGGCCCTCGATGTCAGACAGGAGAAGCACATGGAACATGCTTTGCTCCTGTCAGTTAAGGGGAAAGCAGGAGTCTACGCTTTTCATATTTTAGTAAAACTGCAGTCCATGTTCCCCAAATCTACTTCTTCCTGATGACAGCACAATCTAGTCATGTGACCAAGCTCTAAGAACATCCTCCTGACCCCCAGCCCGAGGCACTGCATGAGGTGGACCCACCTGAAGCACCATTCTGACCGCAGGCACCTTCACTATCAGCATTTCTCCTAGAGGTCATCTGAAACCTTCCTGCCGACTCTATCTCTACAACAAAAATTTTTGTTCTAGTTTTAGACTTGTAAGCTGCATTGGGTGTGCAAAGTGAGATCCATTCTCACGCCAAAGAGAACATAGGTAGAGAAAAATATTTGGAACTATTTACCTCCCTATCTGCTCACACTGCCTGGTAGGTTTCTTTTCTCTGATGGCAAAAACATAACCACTGCTCACAGTGTTTTGTTTTCTCTTAAGACTAATCATGTGTTTGTATGTGTGTCTATGTGTGGGTGTGTGCAAATGAGTGTGGATGCCTGCAGAGACCAGAAGAGGATGCCAAATCCCCTGGAAGTGGAGGCATAGGCAGGTGTAAGTAGGGGCTTGAAGTAGGGGCTGGGGACCAAATATGGGCTTTCTGTAAGAGTGATAAACACTTAACCGCTAGGCTCTCTCTAGTCCACTAACCGCAGCATTGAAAAAGAAAATAATTTCTGAAAATAGCAGCCAGCCTACCTTTAGGTTGAGGAGAGACCTTTCAGGCTGCACAATTTATCATTAAACTGAATACTCCCCTGGGTGACTGAGGGGTCTCCTTGAGCAAGAATGACTGGCCGTCCAACCCTCCGCCCAATGGCTTCCTCGGTCTCATGGTGCCCTCATGAGATGCTGATGTAAGGCAGGCAAAACCTCTCGCTTCTGCCCAGGAATCTGTTCACTCCTTGCACCACAGCTTGGCTTTGAAAGTGAACACAGTTGGGACAGAATGCAAAGGAAGTCTTAGGGGTGTGTGTGTGTGTGTGTGTGTATGTGTGTGTGTATGTGTGTGTGTGTGTGTGTGTGTGTGTGTAGACATCAGATGCAACACCCACACTATGAACTGTGATCATACCAATAAAGCCTTCTCACCGCCCTCTGCATTCTAGTCATTTCAAAGCTTCTAAAACCCACAGTTCTATGACAGGAGTCATCCCTTGGTGGCTTCAGCCACAAGGAGACCCATCTTCTAAAGTCCACAGCAGAGCCTAGAACTGGAGGGCAGTCCCACTTTATCCTTAATAGCTCAGGAAATAGGTGAATCGTAAGTAAGCGCTTCCTAATTACTCTGGTGAATTCATTAGAAACGCTTTCCCCAAGCATTTGAAACATTTTCATTAACGGCCATTATTAATTCATTAAATTTATTAACTCTGCTTTCATCTCTTATGGTGACCAATGGTTAAGACTTACCCAAAGCATTCTATTCAGTGTACCCTCTGCCTCTTCCGAGGTCTGAGACTCTAGTCCATCGTACACTTGACAGAGGTGAGAGGAGGCAGGATTGACAGGTGAGAGGAGGCAGGATTGGCAGAGGTGAGAGGAGGCAGGAGCCGGTAGCCTCACATCATGTCTGGCCACCACCAGGCCGTCAGGACTCCAACCCGTGGAGCTCCTGCCCACCCTCCGTGGCTACACCCCGCTGAGGTGTGCTCATCTTCTGGACTGAGCCAGGGCTCCCTGAAATGATGCAGAGGCTTTGGGGGAATTCCCTCTGCAAAAGACAGACAGGAACACGACAGCACCCTACTGGTGCAGTACAACGTGAGTGGCTGCTTGAAACCCAGCCAGGGTGCTACACAATGTGTGTTACCAGGTCAATTACATTGAGACTTAGGGGGTTAAACTCAGTACGTTTGAAACTCCATGTTTCAAACGTACTGCAATCTCACAGTGTTTATCAGTTAAAGAGTTAATTTCCAAATACCCAGGCTGATCAGTGTGATCTTTCTTGGCTCTAGAAGCCAGAATACTGAACTAAGCATTCTTGTTTTAATAATCACAGTCTATCCCTCTCATGCCTATTATCCAACAAAAAATAAGAGCAAGACAACTATTTTCTTCTCAAACATATATTTTTTCAGTCTCCCTTAGGAAAAAATTCAAGGGCCACGTAGAGCATGTCCCTTCGACAAGGTGCTTGGTTAACACTGGTATGTCCTTGTCAGCAAACCCACAATCTTACCAGAAATCTATCCCCCCAGTGATGTCCCCCCATCCCTTTAAGATCATGATATAGATGTACAGAAGTTTCCAAAAGTGCTGTCGGGAGAAGAGAATTCTATCCCACACCCTGGTTTTGCTATCAATATGTCCTCTCAGTCCTTGTCACTATCAGAGAAGGTTTAGGTGCATGTAAAGTCTAGCTGAGAGCAGTCTGCTGCAATCCCAGTTTTAAGGAAAGCCTTGGGGAGAGCTGCTGGCTGGTCCATTTGAGCACCGCTGGTGCAGAGCCTGGGTGCAGAGTCTCTGCAAGGTGAACCGGCACAAGGACAAAAGTTCCGAGCCAAGGACAACCCGAGAAAGACTGGGAAGGAAAGCCCGGAAAGATACCGCAGCAGCGAAACACGAGAGTAAGATGTGAAATCACTTCAGCCTCAACCCAGTAAGTTGTACAAACATTACCCAAATACCTCAATACTGTAAAAATCCTTAAACAACTTTTGTTCATTTATTTCTTTTCTTTCTCTGTTTTTGGGTTTCCCACGTATCTTTTTCCTAAAAATAAATATAGTATTTCAAAGATTTTTCACACTATAACATTTAGATAAAAAGAGAATTATTTTAGAATCTGACATAAAATGGATCATGTCTGTCAACTGCCCTTCGGTCAGCAATGCATTTTAACACTCACCAGAACACCTGCCTTCATTCTGGCATATGTTTAAAATAACACTTCAAGAGACAAACATGCACACACAGGTCAGCCAGCCTACTTACAGTACTTGATAAAATGATACTGAGACATTGTCCTTTCTCAGGTTCAGATCCTGCCGTGGTGGTGGGTCCCAGCATTCTCTTCAGCTATGACTGTTGTCTCCAGGAAATGCATAATTTAGGGTCTCTACTCAGGTAACGGTGTACCTCAGAATGCATTACTGAACAGAGGCTCCCCGTCATGATCTTGCAGAGAGCATCAACTCATTCTCATTCAGCAGCTGGAGTTCAGATCAGCCCCCGGGGTGGGTCTAAGCCAGTGCCGCTGCCGCACGTGCTACCCTGCGCCCTTGATTGACACATTCCAGCACCACAGTCCTGGGAAGGGTCTCTCTAATTGGCGCTCACGTGCGTGCAGCTATAGCCTGCCGCTAGCGTGGAGGTGTGCTGCAGTGCGGCTCTCCCTCCCGGTCTTCCCTGCTAATGGCTTCTCAATAGCTTTCAAAATGCAGAAGACTACACTGATGAGTGGGCAGGAGGGAGATGCTGCACAAGCATCCAGGATCTGGCCGGTGCTCCCGGTGCACTGCCCCACAGGACTGAATTCCTAGCTGGCGGCCAAGCTCCTTATTTTGAGTTGCCACCAGTTGCTCTGCGTGAATAGGAAACGGACAGCAGGAGCTGAAAATAACCCCCTCTTAGGATGAGGATGCTTTGATCTGCCTCTAGCCAGGAAGCGTTCTCACAAGGGATCCTTTTGGTTATCTATGCAGAATGCAAAATTTAAATTACCCACAGAAATGTGTTGATTTGCACAGCTTTAAAATTTAGGATCTTGCTACCTCTGCAAATTGCAATGAATTAAACTGCACAACCTAAGCCAGAGAATAAAGTTTGCCTGCTTTGCAATCAGAAGGAAACACATGGTCTCCCAGACTCTATTTCAAAGGAGATAAATATCATATTTTAATAGCTAGTTAGCCAGAAATTGTCATATGTAAGTCACTTACAAATGAGAATGTGTAAGTGGTTACTTTTTAAGTTAATGCATTTTAATTTTTAACAATATTTTTGTTTATTCTTTGAGAATTTCATACAATATATTTTGATCGTATTCTCCTTCCCCCAACTTCCCACCTGCTCAACTTTATGCTCTTTCTTTAAAAATAGAAATGGAGCCCAGTTTGTGTAGGTTAGCCACTCTGGAATATGGGGTCTGCCCTGGAGTATGGTTGATATACCCAGTGTCACACTCTTAAAGAAAATTGACTTTCCTTCTCCCAGTTTAACGAGTTACCATATAATATGTGGGACAATAATCTAGCTGGACATCATACACCACCAAAGATAAGTCAAGCATTGGGAATGGGTTATGTCTTCTTGACTCATTGCTCAGCAGTTTCCCTTAGATTAATACCATGACAGGGTATTGTCAGTGTCATGGGTTTCCCTCCACAACCTGAAGGGAAGACCCTACTGCTGAAGATACCACCTACTTATGTCATAGAACATGGAGATATTGACCTGGTACTCATCTGAAAACTTCACCCCTACTGGCTAGTGTATTGGGAGGCACTGCCCACCTTTGTCAGAGGAAAGAGATAATGGTGCTCTCACCCAACTCTGGACTCTGCAAGCTACAGTAAATACTCATTGTAAAGTAGTGCATTTTTATGATAAACTTCTTTGAAAGTGTAGTCAAAATTTGTTTCAGATTTGAAGGCATTGAAAATGTAAAAAAAAAAAAATGGACCATGTGGTCCATGTTCATACCATTCTGTGGTGGACCATAAATCCTGTTTCCCCTAATAAAACTTAGTCTGCCTTTATTAAGTAAGACTACAAAAGCCAAGTCTGTAGAGCAATGGTCAAGAACAGGGCCCCAACCACACTCTGGAACATTTCCCATCAAAGTTCAAATTCACATTCTACCACTTTCCAGAGTTTCACTTCAGACAGAATTTTACCTCCAATTTACAGACATAAAGTGTGGTACCTAATCTCTGTTATATGGCTAGAAATAAGATATAAAACTGTTGGTTAGATTTTTGATGTTCAAAATGACTACTAGAATTAACAAGAAGGAAGATATTTTACTATGCATCAAATGACCCTGTCCACATTTTAACTAACTTTCATAAGAATTAGGAAGGAGATTTTCAGCTTTCTCTTAAAGAATGGTTTCTTCATTATCCATTCATTCAACAATTATGGCACCCTTATGACCCATGACCTGTAACAGGCTAGGTGATTTTCAGGAATAAAAAATGTGTCTCTCAAAGGTCTAAAATGCAGTAGTTATAGTTAAAGATAGTGTAGCTTATTTTAAAACATTCTTTGTGGTTTTTTTTCATTGTTCCAGTAAGACCGTAGACAACTGTGCATAGCTCTTATTGACCTTCAAGTGCAAGTTTCCTTCCTCTTAAGTCAGTGCAAGTGTCTATATGCACAGTGATTCTGCATTCACTGGAGCTGTGTCTAGTCCCTTTAGGGAACTTTCTGCCACCCAGATAGCCCACCCCTCATCCTTAACACAGTGACAGATAGACAATGGGCTGGCTGCATTCCTCCCTGTACATGAGTTTCTAGTGTCTGTATTGCATGCCTCTGAATGCACACAATCAGCCTGCATCTTATGATGACTAAGTTCTATGTACATGGTTCGCTTGTTAAAATAAAAAGGATAAGTCAAAGAAGATGTTACTGAAAGTGTGATTGACTAGTCCCTAGTGATCTATTTTAAATAAGTGAAACCCACCTGTGGCAGAAATCTGAGCAGTGCACATCCCTGCCCTCAAGGTGCTCATTGGTGAAATGCAGATTCACACCAACCTAGTGCAGCACAGTGCTTGGGAAACAACAGGGCTATAGTTCATCCTGTCTGCTGGGTAGCGTGTCAAGGAGCCTCTGGGAATTTCCCATCTCTGTCCACAGTGCTGGGACTCTAGGCAGGAGTCACTATTCTCATCTTTTTGGTTGGTGTTGAGGGTCTGCACTCAGGCCTTTCTGCTTGCACAGCAAGTGCTTGATACATTCACTGGATTGATAAGGACTGGAAACTGTGTAGAGGAGTTACACTAGGCACAGCCACTCTGAGGAAACAGAGGACTATGCACAATGTGAAGACACCTCACTCTGCCTCCTATGTCTGAGCTGTGTGTATAAGAACTGTACCTTACATGAGCTGTTCATGAACTGTTCATGAACTACCATACATGAGCTGTGCACAAACCATGCATGATATGTACATAAACTGAGCACGACACGTGTTTGAGCTGTGTGCACATGTCTCTTTCACACAGTCTGGGGTTGTCTTATATTTGACTTTTGAACTTGGTGCTCATTTTGTAAACCTATGGGGACATGCAGAGCCAAAAACAGATATATTTGTATTTTCCGATCACTACCAAACAAGAACTAGTTCCGTATTCAGGTGTGAACACGGTGGGAACATAGATTGGGCTCCATTAACTTTCACAAAATGGAACAAAGGATGATTTAAACTTTATTACATTTCTTGAAATTTATCTTTCCTATGAAACCCAGCTCTGGTAGGGATTACACAGACCACATCATAGCTCTTTGAATCACATATTTTACGGATAATATCAGATTTGATGGCAGCGGTAAGGCAGAGCTGAGACTGGAATGGATACATTTCCTAGAAACTCATTTACGGTGCGGAATCGGTCATTAAGCACCACATTAAATACATGCATTTGGAAGGAATGAGTTGTTCTCCATCGCCAGAGAACTTTACAACTAATAAAGCAGCGATTTTGTTATTTTGCGACATTTTCACAACACCCTATTGTTACCAGTGAAGATGTCAAGAGTTTTTCAAAACGCGTTTTCCACTTGTCATGCAACAAACTGCCCAGCTCTCACACTATTTGTCATACAAGCACCTTCCGATTTGTTCTTCTAAATGTAATCATTATTGTACAACAGACAATTTTCAAGTAAGCTAGATTATTCCCGAACTTAAACCAAAGTCTTACAAGCTCTCAACAATATACACTTGCTCAGGACGTGTATTTACTCTGTCCCAGATCAGACATGTCATTACAGTTCTACGTAGAATCCAGGGCACATGTTTACAAGACGGGATCCAGTTCTCCAGTCTTTCGATAGATAATTCCTAATCTAACAGCTCATGAATTTTCACATAATTGTCAATGATGGAATTAAAGACGGAAGCCTTCAATAATCACCACCATTAAGGAGTGTGTGCTTAGTTGATGTGATGGTCAACTTCATTATTATCCTGATATGGGGTAGACAAACCTAGGAGTTTCACACAGTTCCAAATCTCTATAAAGGATTTCCAGAGAGCAGTTTAACTGAGGAGGGAAGACCCACTTTGAATGTGAATGCCACCATCGTGTGGAATAAACAGAAAAAGAATGAGGCAAACTGAAGACCAGCATTCCATTCTCTGCTGCTTAATATCTATGCAACATGACCAGTGTTTCAGGCCTCTAATGACACAGCTAGTCAGTGTTACCACCAGGCCCTTCCCACCATGATGGATTATAGCCTCTCATCACCGGGCTAAGGCATTCCTTCCTTTCTTAAGTTTCTTTTGTCTAAGGAACAGGAAAAGTCACTAGTTAAGCAGGCTACACCATTACTACCACCAAATGAAGATATGAACTGCACACAACTGGCCTTCCTGTATTGCAAACCCAAACTCTGAGACAGAGGCATCTTGTGACAACTCCAGAAACAGACTGTAGCTTCGCACATTGATAAAGAAATTTAGCCGGGTGGTGGTGGCGCACGCCTGTAATCTCAGCACTCTGGGAGGCAAAGGCAGGCGGATTTCTGAGTTCGAGGCCAGCCTGGTCTACAGAGTGAGTCCAGGACAGCCAGGGATACGCAGAGAAACCCTGTCTTGAAAACACCAAATACAAAAAAACCAAAAAAAAAAAAAAAAAAAAAAAAAAGGTTCTAGTCTACAGAGTGAGTTCCAGGACAGCCCGAACTACACAGAGAAACCCTGTCTCGAAAAAACAAAACAAAACAAAACAAAAAATTTAAGGGACTGCAACAAACTTGTTGCATACCATCATTATCAAGATATCTGGGAAATGCATGTTTAAGTCTCCTATCACCTGCATCAAAAGCTTTTGCTTGGGTAGGGTCCCGAGCTTGCCTGTAATCACGGCTTTAGTCAAGGCTCATGATTGCTCCTTAAGGAACACCACATGTTATATATGAGCTTCGAGGAGGACATGGGAAATCCCAGGGCTTGCTGGGTGTTCCTGTTGCTCATTCTGGGCATCTGATCACCCACATGCCCCTTGCATCTTTTTCCTTTAATGGAAATGAAATGTTTTGCATCTTCTCTAGTATATAGGCAGAACATTTATTTGTAAGGCTTTTTTTTCACTTAAATTTCAAAACAAACTTTAAAATCACCATAGCATGTGTATTAGAATGAACCAAGAGGAACAGCCCCATCTTCCCTCTCACTAAAGTTTGAATTGACCCCACATTTGCTTATCCTATCATGAATTAGACTGGAGTAGTGTTAGTGTATGTCAGTGCCTGTGTGTGCATGCATGTGCATGTATACTGTGTGGGCAAGCAGAGAGTCTTTAGATGTTCTCTGCCTCTTCACTCATTCTGAGAAAAACAAACAAAAAACCCAGTTGTCTGTTTACTGAAAATAATACAAATTTTTCTAAAAGAAGGTAAAATAGATTTTGAAGTAGTTGTATATAGAAATGTCTTCATATTTCTCAACTGATAGATATTGAACTATAGAATTTATACATGTCTGTTTATTCATGTTATGTGTATATATATATGTATATACATATACATATATACATATACACACATTGTTTCACACACACACACACACACACACACACACACACACACTTACTATGGGAACCTGGCTGGCCTCAGCTGTTCCTATCTTTGTCTCCAGATGCATGGTATTGCAGTTGGCTAGCCTTCTTATTATTATTAGTTTTCATTTAATTAATTTTAATTTAATTAATCATGCACTTGCCCACATACACACAAATTTACTTGTTCAATTTTTGCCAATCCGTCAGATTTATATTAAGCCCATTTAACCTATACATGCAATTAGCTTAAATTCATCTCAGGATTCCAGCAATCCTGTATTTATTTTTCTCTTGTACCGGTCAACTCAGTGTTTCAATACAGTGCTTTGTGTGTTTCTGGGTGTCACATTGAAGCCTCTTTCTTGCTAGGTGTTACTTGACGCTATAACCTTGAGGTTCCCTTATTTCCGAGTAAATCTAAACTATCACTGGACAACCAGGTCACAGGGAAAAGCGCTACAAGAACCAGATGGTGCCAGCCTCTTCTAGAGTATGCTACTGGAGGCTTTGGGGTGTTTTGCTAAAGGCAGGTGACAGGACACTTGGTCCTGTGGGATTTGTAACTGTTAAGAGCAAAGAAGAAGAGGAGTGAGGAAGCGAGTTCTTCTTCTTCATGGGAACAGTCTTGACTCAAGCAGACCTAACTTATCTGACTGCAACACTGGGCAGGAAGTCTCCTTCGACCTGCTCACAGAGAGGTTGAGGGTGAGTTTAACTTCTAAATAAGTTCCCCAGCCTCAGACTCCCCCATGGACTACCCTTAATGAAGGGTGGGCTCTAAGGAGGTCCCCAAAATGCAACAGTATTTTAAACGACCTGGGATAAGAAATGTAGCAGCGATCATCTGAATTTGAAAATGATATTTGACTGTTTTCTCAAAGTGCAAAGGCTTTGCAGGATTAGTCCCCATGACTAGTGTGGTCCTGGTCCTTAAAACTTAGTGGTGGAATTAGTCCTTAATAGGATTCAATGATTCATATATGTCATGGTTCTGTCTATGTTATGGGGTCAGTAGGTCAAGGAGCTTGACAACTTCTGATTGACCTGGAAGACAGCCTGGAAGACAAGACGGTGTTTTACCTGGAGACATGAAAAACTCTCTTCCCAAAACTGTTTAGACCTGAGAATATCTGTCTGCCTCTGCTTTCCTCTCTCCCTCTCTCCTCCCACCTCAGTAGGTAGATTGATGTGCCAGCCACCCGAAAAGTCTTGCAGTCTTCTGATGCAGTGGCTCTTCTGAGGTTTATTCCCACCACTCACACCGGGCAGCATCTGGATTTCCATGCATTGCTCTGCAAGGACGGTCCTGTACTAAAGCAAGGCAGGAATGCTCTTTTCAAAGCCCTGACCTATGACTGGGCTCTGTGGTTTCCATTAGTCTCCCTCTACGCAGTTCTACGTCCTCCTCCCTCTGCTCGCCTTCCCACTCCTCTTCCCCTTTCCCTCTCTTTGTAAAGCCTAAGAGGTTTACAAATTTTAGAGATAAACAATAGTCATGTGTTAATTCTGCCTGCACTAGGTAAGCCTGACTGTGTGCCTTGAAAGAGGAGCGATTCCAATATGCTGGGCATCTTTATGACCACATCTTCAGTGGTTACCTTAAGTGGTGAGCTAGCTCGTCTAACCCTCGTAATAGAGTGAAGTAGAGGCTCTTTTGTTTGTAATAAATGAGGAACTGAAGCTTGAAGACTATGTAACATATGTGGATATTCAGGCATGGAAGAGCAAGACCAGATCACCACAAAGTTCCCATCCCAGGGGCCACTTCGTCCAAGGAGGAGTCCTGCATGCCCTGAGTGGCTAACACCATTTTAACAATAACTTTTGGATATTACACATCTCGTGTGCTGTAACAGCTAACATCCACCTCTGTCTACAAGGTTCACTATTGCCTTCTTTTCTCATTTATCACCCTTCTTGCCTGACTGTGCTTGATGGTGAACCCCAATCCTTCCTATTATATATGGAGAGGCAAGACAAAAAAGTGGATAAAGAAAAAACACAGGAAAGAAGATGGCCAGAGACGGTAGGAAATCAGGATTCGAGGGTGGAAGGAGATAGACAACATCGACCCCCTTCCTGCTCCTTTATTCTGTGATTAGGTTGATGGTACTAACTTATCACTTGCCGATCCTGGTTATATAACCTAAATTACATACATAAATACATATATACATACATACATACATACATACATACAACAAATGCATGGACCAAGTGGGCTTCTGAAATGCTAGTGAGGTGCTGATACCGTGATGTTTACTTTGCCACCTTTGAGTGTCTATCAGAGTAGACAGTGAAGCAGAGTTGGCCCACCTCGAACATTGCAACATGGAGTGTCAGGCCATCACAAACAGAGAGAGAAAGGAAGTGTTAATGGATTTACAAATGGGGTTGGCATGATGCCAACCACCTTTAAACTCAGCTTGAAAAGCAGTATCGGAGGATCTCTGTTTTAGGCCACCCTTGTCTACCTACAGAGTTCCAGGCTAGCCAGAGCTTTCAGATTGAGACCCTATCTCAAGCAACAATAACAAAAAGACTTAGAGACAGGAAGTAAGACTCAGTAAGGAAATAAAGGTAATTTTTATGTATGGGATTTATGTATGTGTGGAAGAATGGGATTTGACCCCTATCTAATAGTTCAGCAGTAATAATTTTTCAGAATATTACTATGACCATTAACACTTATGTCTAAGCTATTTGTATTAGAGGAATTTCTTCCACACCTCCATGGAGGCCACAGATACATATCTTCATACCCCACTTGCAGGTGTTAATTAAGTGTTTCAAAGGAGAATAACTGTAACAGCTGTGAAGAAAATATCCCTGAATTAAAAATCTCACATGGACCTCAGCGAAGATATTCTGAGAGTGTTACATTTATGACCTGGTTTACCTGCATGAAGTTCAAGATTTATGGTAGCAGGAAAAAATATAGATTATTGCCATAAAAAAAGTCATGAGGGAAGCTCCAAGAACAAAGAAACTGTCTTTTTTGATACTGGGGGTGAGAACTGGTTGAAATATATGAGATCGAGATTTGTTGAGCTGTGTTGCCACATTCCTGCACTGTATACAATGTATGTTACTGTTGCAGTGCATGTTGGGGGACGGGGTGTGCAAGTATATACACCAAATGTTGTCAAGGGTCTTCTTCCTCAATTGATCATCACCTTATTCTTTGAGGCAGGGTCTCTCACTGAACATGGAGGTCATGAGTTAGTCTAGACTCCCAGTCCCAGAAGCTCCAAAGATGCTCCTGTCTTCTCCTACTGAGCACTGGGATTACAGGCACTTGCCGCAGGTCTGGCTTTTATAACATGGTCACTTGAGATGGAACGACATATACCTGTGCTTGGATGGCACTTTCCTGACCAAGCAACGTTAATTAATTTTAGTAGTATCAAATGTGATATCATCATCATCATACAGTAGTAACTGATCAAAAAAAATTCTCAAAGATGTAAGAGATAGGTAGCTCGAGGGTATTAGTTTCTCACACATTTTCTTGTTCACTCACAGATGCATATACACTAAGACAGAAATTTCCAGGAATGATAAATAGGCTACTGTAATTCATATGGCCAATGGAAGAGTTGAATAGATCCATATAACTCTGGGAAGCAGGCACTGCAGAGGTGGGAGAAAACACTGCTGTTGGCAGTAGTATCCTAGCAAGAGTACTATGCATCCACAGGGATTCATAAATATCTATATAGCACACAAGAAACAGCTAAAACTGGAGTTTTGGAGACATACAGGTATGACCATGAATGACACTACCTGTGTAGTCTAGAACTTCACTGCCTAGGCCAGGTTTCCGGGGGGCCATACTTATAAACTATGCATATGAGAACATCTCTTGTAGCAGATAGGTATCACCTACCCATAAGATGGTGTAGATCATGAATGATCATCTTGAGATGAAGTAGCCAGCAAGGATGCAACATGAAAGCTCTCATTTTAGTTCAAGCTGAAGACGATGTGGCCTTGAAACCATCACAGTGCTAAGGATGGGGTGGGCTGAATGGATTCTCACCAAGTGATGGCTTGGAGATTTCCATGATGGGGGAATGGGATGAGTTGTGAGAAAAGAAAAGAGAAAGTATGTATCTTGGTTAGTTGTTACCTTGATATCAGCTAGAGTCTTTTGAGAAGAGAAACCTCCATTGAAAAAATGCCCCTACCACTTTGGCCTGCAGGCAAGCCTGTTGGGCATTTTCTTTATTCTTGACGGATGGGGGAGGGCTTGGCCTGCTAAGAGTGGGGCTAGCCCTGGGAAGAAGAGTGTGGGCTGAGGGAACCATTAGGGGTAAGTCAGTAAACAGCACTACTCGGTGGCCTTTCCAGCTCCTGACTCCAGGTTCCTGTTTTGAGTTTCTGCCCTGACTTCACTCAAAGAAGAAGCAGACCTGTGAGTTGTAAGATAAAATAAACCCTTTCTTCCCCAAGCTGCTTTGTTCATGGTGTTCTACCACAATAGGAATCCTCACTATAATAGTCTAGTCATGGCGTTTTGAAGAGGTTCAGATGGGATGAGGTCACCCACCAGCTCAGAGTGTTAGAGGAGGAAGCTGGGAAAGACAGTAAATTGTTCTTTGAGTATGGTGAGTCTAGACAGCATGCAGGATAGATGCACACTAGACTAAGACGTGAGTAACAGGGACGTAGAAAGCCTTGTCCTCGGTCTCCAAAGGATCTCCATCTGCCATTGTGATGAATGCACACAGTTCCCTGCTGCATCTCTGTAGTGGTGAAGAAATTGCTGGCTGTCCTGGAAATGTTTTCTTGATTTCCTTTTATGTTCTTTTAAGAATGTGTATCATGAGACATAGTGCTATGCACAGAATTACAACCACAGCACAACACAGCCCAGAGCCACCTCTCTCAATGGCTTTTGACTCAAGGAAAACGATCAAGCATTAACAACAAGAAAACAACAGGAACTGAAATAGGAAAGCTATGCTCAAAGGTTAACACATGAACACCTCTTTCCATCCCTGGGGTCTGGGGAGACCTTGCTGAAATCACCATCTCACCTAAATCTAAAGGATGTATAGAAGGAAAAGGGGAGTTAGAGAGAGAGAGAGAGAGAGAGAGAGAGAGAGAGAGAGAGAGAGAGAGAGGAGAATGCCTGAGTCCCTGTAGTCCATAGACCTGCATCAATGGTGCACCAATCTCTGAGGCAGGCCTAGCACTCTGAGGTCTTATAGGTCTTCCATACTTGTGGTCCTGAGAATATACGCTCTAGGTAACCAAAATCTGAATAATAGGGTCCATTCAAACTGCTGTGAGAGAAAAATGGAAGGAACAGAGTTGTTGAGCATGGGAATAGAGAGGGAAGATTCGAGTTTGCACAGGAGGATTGAGTTTGCTTCTCATACCATCAGACAAGCATTGCAAGGGTGAGTTCTTTGAGTCTCCACTGTTCTTAGGGGGAAGTCAGCACAGTTGATGGACATTGTCAATCAACAGTTCACAGACACTACAGCTATAAATGTAGCGACAGGTACTTAAGTTATGGGTGGGAGAGTGTGTGAACAAAAATCAATAACCCAGTCCCCAAGGTGAAGAACAGATCACACAGGCATACCAACCAGACACATGGTGAAGACGAAGACAGAGAGGGAGGTAGGGGCTTTCATATTTTTCAATGAACTTCATCAATTCACATTTGTTTTCATCACTAATCACATACGCTGCTTTTTTTAAAAAAAATTTTCTATATTCTTTCTTTACATTCCAAATGCCTTCCCCTTTCCCAGTTCCCCCCTCCCCATAAGTCCTATAAGCCCTCTTCCCTCTGCCCATTCCCTAATCACCCCTTCCCATTTCTCTGTCCTGTTACTTCCCTATAATGATGGATCAAGCCTTTCCAGGGCCAGGACCCTCTCCTCCCTTCTTCTTGGGAATCATTTGATATGTTGTGTCTTGAGTATTCAGAGCTTATGGGCTAATTAAAATCCACTTATCAGTGACTGAATTCCATGTGTATTCTTTTGTGATTGGGTTACCTCACTTAGGATGATATTTTCCAGTTCCAACCTTTTCCCTAAGAATTTCATGAATTCATTGTTTTTAATTGCTGAGTAGTATTCCATTGTGTAAATATACCACATTTTCTGTATCCATTCCTCCATTGAGGGACATCTGGGTTCTTTCCAGCTTCTGGCTATTATATATAAGGCCGCTATGAACATAGTGGAGCATGTGTCCTTACTGCATGCTGGGTAATCCTCTGGGTATATGCCCAGGGGTGGTATAACAGGGTCTTCTGGAAGTGTCATGCCCAATTTTCTGAGGAATCGCCAGACTGATTTCCAGAGTGGTTGTACCAGCTTGCAATCCCACCAGCAGTGGAGGAGGGTTACTCTTTCTCCACATCTTTTCCAACACCTGCTGTCTCCTGAGTTTTTAATCTTAGCCATTCTGACTGGTATAAAGTGAAATCTCAGGGTTTTTTTTTGATTTGCAGTTCCCTGATGACTAAGGATGTTGAAAATTTCTTTAGGTGCTTCTCAGCCATTCGATAGTCCTCAGGTGAAAATTCTTTGTTTAGCTCTGTACCCCATTTTTAATAGGGTTATTTGGCTCTCTGGAGTCTAACTTCTTGAGTTCTTTGTATATATTGGATATTAACCCTCTGTCGGATGTAGGGTTGGCAAAGATATTCTCTCAATTTGTTGGTTGCTGTTTTGTCCTTTTGACCTTGTCCTTTGCCTTATAGAAACTTTGTAATGTTATGAGGTCCCATTTGTCAATTCTTGATCTTAGAGCATAAGCTATTGGTATTCTGTTCAGGAACTTTCATCCTGTGCCCATGTCCTCAAGGCTCTTCCCCAGTTTCTTTCCTATTAGTTTCAGTGTGTCTGGTTTTATGTGGATGTCCTTGATCCACTTGGAGTTGAGCTTGGTACAAGGAGATAAGAATGGATCGATTTGCATTTTGTTGAAGATCAAGTAACCATAGTTGTGTGGGTCCATTTCTGGGTCTTCAATTCCATTCCATTGATCTACCTGCCTGTCACTGTACCAATACCATGCAGCTTTTAACACTATTGCTCTGTAGTACTGCTTGAGGTCCAGGATACTGATTCCCCCAGAAGTTCTTTTACTGTTGAGAATAGATACCAAAACCACACAAAGATCCAACAAAGAAAGAGAACTTCAGACCAATTTCCCTAATGAATATCAAAGCAAAAATACTCAATAAATTCTTGCCAACTGAATCTAAGAACACATCAAAATGATCATTCACCATTATCTAGCAGGCTTCATCCCAGGGATGGAAATCCATCAATGACATCCACTACATAAACAAACTCAAAGGAAAAAAACACATGGTCATTTCATTAGATGCTGAAAAAGCTTTTGACAAAATTCAGCATCCTTTTATGCTAAAAGTCTTGGAAAGAACAGGAATTCAAGGCCCATACCTAAACATAGTAAAAGCAATATACAGCAAACCAGTAGCCAACATCAAACTAAATGGAAAGAAGCTTGAAGCAACCCCACTAAAATCAGGGACTAGACAAGGCTGCTCTCTCTCTCCATATCTTCTCAATATAGTACTTGAATTTCTACCTAGAGCAATTAGACAACATAAGGAGGTCAAAGGGATAAAAATTGGAAATGAAGAAGTCAAACTATCACTATTCGCAGATGATATGATAGTATACTTAAGTGACCCCAAAAAACAACTTAAGCAAAGTGGCTGGTTATAAAATCAACTCAAGCAAATCAGCAGCCTTCCTATACTCAAAGGATAAGCAGGCTGAGACAGAAATTAGAGAAATGACACCTTTCACAATAGCCACAAACCATATAACGTATCTTGGTGTGACTCTAACCAAACAAGTGAAAGATCTGTATGGCAAAAACTTCAGGTCCCTGAAGAAGGAAATCGAAGAAGACCTCAGAAAATGGAAAAATCTTCCATGCTCATGGATTGGCAGGAGAAATATAGTAAAAATGGTCATCTTGCCAAAACCAATATACAGATTCAGTGCAATCCCTATCAAAATCCCAACTCAGTTCTTTATAGAGTTAGTAAGAACAATTCTCAAATTTATCTGGAATAACAAAAAACCCAGCATACGCTGCTTTCAATTGAAGTTATAACTCAACTTTCATGGCTCCTGAAGGACCACCACATGCTTCTAAAGCTGACTTGGAGGAGATGAGCAAAATATGTGCTTCCCTGGTCATACTAGGTCAAACGTAACCCCCTGTGCCTGGGAGGCAGAGGCAGGCAGATCATTTTGAGTTCAAGGCCAGCCTAGTCCACATAGTTAGTTGTAGGCCAGCTAGGGCCCCATAGTAAAATGGACTCAAGTATTGTTTTTAAGTGCATGCATTGTGTGTTCAAGTAACAGTCTTGGAGGAAGGTAGGCATCCATGCACAGCTAAAACCAAGCACACCCACACAAGCAAGGAACAAAAAGACAGAACAACTCATTACATTTTACAACCTGGAGGATGTTTTGGACCTGAGCAAGGAAGATCAAGGAAGCATTTTTCCTTGCAAAGCAAGACAGCCAGGACTAAACCTCAGGTGCTCTCCACTGCAATGGACTGACTAGGTGCTCCCCACTGTCATGGACTGACTAGGCTGCAGCGGATGAGGCTGTGTACACTCAGCAGCTGGTACACTCTATTGCTGCTACATTCTCCCATCTGCTGCCATATCTCTGGATCCCCAAGCTCTGGTTCATGATGGGTCGGGGTCTTACCCTGTATGGCTGCTTGCCTTTTGATTTTCCCAGACAATTTTTCTGTGTTTCATCCACTTTGCAACTGGAATCAATGCCACTTCTCTTTGAGGTGATATGAGAGTTTGTGGGTGTGCTGTATTTTCCTATTTCTTTTAATGGGTGAGCACGGGCACTGCTTCCATATTTTTGGCCTTTTTCACTGATCTGTTTTGCTATCATGAATATACTGAAGGTTGCTGTGAATGTTACTGCACATACTTCTGTATGGGAATATGCTCTCTGTTCTGCCTCCTAGATCCTCAGGAGAGGTGGGTCCTACAATAACGTCACATTTAACATGTTGCAGAGCTGACAAACTCCTTCCAAGGTGGCCATACCATTTTACCACAATCCCACCAGCGCTGGGATTCAAATCTCTTTTGTCCCCAACAATACATGCTGTTCTCTAGCTGTTTTGTCTTTAAGCTTGTGGCAAACATGGAGTGTTCTCTTACTTTTCATTAGCCTTTCTTTAATTATCAAGGTTTTAAGCATTTTTGTGTGTATGTGTGTGTTGGAGGGGGCGCTTTTCACTAATTCATCTGTAAGTACAGGTTTTCTGGGTTCTCGAGCCTTCATAAGGGTCTGTTTTCATTATTGTTGGGTTATAAGAACACTTTATCCTGAAGAAGTACTTGTGCCTTTGGGGGTCTTGACAGTGACTCACAGGAAGCATTACGGTTTGGGTTATGACACAGTTAGATGGGTCAGTGTTCATTTGTGTCTCTCCTGTTGGTGTCAGATATAAATTCTTTGCCTAGTCCCAGACCTCAGAGATGTGCTCCTCTGTACAGGAAGACTCTGGTGGCTTTAGCACTTTAATTCCATGATCTGTCCCAGACAGCATGTCTGTCTGGTGTGAGACTTCAGACCTGTGTGCACGACCTCCTGCTTTCCCAGGACAGTTGACTGAGCATAACTGAAGGGTTATTTCTGAACTGTCTCCTATTCCCCATTCATTTATATATCTAGTCTAAAGCTGGTGCCACACTGCCTTAACTTATTGCAGCTTTGTAGCAGTTTTGGAATTGTGACATGTTGTTCCTTAGTTTTTCTTTTCTTTTTATAATTGCCTTGCCTAATGTGGACACTTTACACTTACATATTTATCTTAAGCTCAGATCACCAATTTCTAAAAACAAACAAACAAAAAAAAACTCAGCTACATCCTTAAGAAAGATTGCACCTGTTCTGTGGCTCAATTCAGGGACCATTGCCCTCCATGCAACACAAGCCATTCAATCCACGAATAAAGAATATTTTTGCTATTTAAGACTTCCTTAACTTCTTCAAAAGTATTTTCTTGTTTTAAAGGTAAAAAAAAAATTGTGTTTCTTTCATTGAAAGTTTTTATAAGTAGTTTAGTATGACAGATGCTATTTGTGAATGCAGTGGTTCCTTAAATTGACTTGTGATTGTTCAGTGCTGGTTACAGAAATGTGTCTTCTTTCATTGGTCGTATAGCTGGTAAGGTCAGATATTCATTTTTAGTTCATGCATGTGTGTGTGTGTGTGTGTGTGTGTGTGTGTGTGTTTGTGTATATGTGTGTATGTATGTGTGTTTATATGTACACATGTGTGCATGCATGTGCATGTGTGTAGGTATCTATGTGTACGTGTATGTGTATATGCATGCGTTTATATGTATGTGTGTATGTGTGCATGTGTGTGTGATCGTGCTCTGAGAATAGACCTTCTCCTTTTCTTACTTTCTAATATGCATCCCCTTTATTTTGTTTTCTTCTAAAGTGCTTTTGCTAGTAGCTCAGGAATCTGTGAGCAGCTGTGGTGAGGGCTGTCTTTTCAGATTCTGGTCTTAGAAGTAAAGAATCACCAGGTAAAAGTGTCATTGTTTAAATGTCTTTTTAAAAATATAAATGGGTGAGATCTTACCATGTTTTACTATTCTTTGACGGTGACAGTAAGCCTTTTGTGTCTTTTTACATTAACCCAGTCTACTGAATTAATTGATTTTTCTAAGTTGAAACAATATTACAGTCTGGGTAAATCTGGTGAATAAACCTTTTTAAATTTCTCTACATTTAATTTACTAGCATGTTGTTTAATAGCTGTCTTCTCATTGTCAGCGTCCTAGAATGCCTTCCTTGTTTTTGGGATGCTGTAACAGGGTACTGGGATAGCTGTGGTACCCTGCTACCCTGCTCTCCAACTGTGATGCTGTGTGGAAGTTTTTTTTTTCTTTCCATTTTCCCCCAACTGACAGAAACAAAACTCGGGGCATGGAAACCAGTTGGATGTCAAGAACGGAAAACAGGGAAGAAGTCAAGATGAGTTTTGGAATGTGTCAAGCATATTGAGAAACGAGGACACATTGAGACGGAATCTCTCATTTGCATACATGCAATGCTTGCTCAAGGAGAATGTCACATCCAGAAAGATTATGCAGATTTCCACAGACACGCAAATATGCCCTACTATCTTCAGTAAGAGCTAAGAACAATCATTTTAATGAATCTGATTAAACTTTCGGCCTGTTGATTCAGACACCTGCATCGCTTCTGGACCTACACAGGTACTCACTGCAAATCTACCCGTCCAGGCCGTAGGCATTATTTTACAGCGGCAGCCATTGCTGATAGTATTCACAACTTTCCCAGGCTGTGTGCTGTCTCTCTGCTTCCCAGTCACTATGTAGGAATAACCCCTTCTCCCCATCCTATCGTTCTCCGCAAGCTGTGCTCTGGTGAGACTCACAGACGAGGCTCACACAAGCACTCCCCCTTCTCAGTTCCTTCTTCACTTAGCAGGGCGAGCTCAGAAACACAGGAGCAAGGGCATTTGTCAGGTGCCATCCCTCGCCCCTTGTCGATGTCCAGCCTGCAGAGGAGAGTGGCATTGTATATGGAGAGTGGGCTGACACACTAGCTCCTAACCTGCTCTCTCCTCCTAATGTAGAGCCTCACGCCCAACACTCAGAAATCCTGCCTCCGAGCGTCCTCCTGTATTTTGGGGACCATCTGGGCACCCATCCCTTCATCTCCTCCCAGCACTCGCTTGGATACTTCCCGCGGACTCCATTTTGGTAAAGACCAGTGCAGTATTTGACTTTTGCTCAGTTTTAAGTTAATAAAATGACCCTTAGTTAGTATTGTTGAAATGAGAGTATCTCCATAGAGATCGCAGAGCCTGGTTGTACAGATCTACACAGGAGCACTCTATTCCAAGAGAATGTTAGCTTTGTTTACAAGGGTCACCTTCAATGACATGTGCTTGAAGCAGACAACACTCCTGGACACTGTCAGTATGTTGTTCTGTGACTTCCTTGATGTTACGAGGGTCCCTCCGGTCCTCACTGGGCATGCTCACAATGGGACTGTGAGAACCAGTGGTCATGGCGAGTGTGCAAAGGGTCAAGAAGAACTGACTGAATGAGGAGCCAGGACAATATCATACCTATGTCCTAGGGAGGGAGCATCCGAGAGACCAATGTGTCTTCGAGAACACACTTGTGATAATGTACAGGGAGGGAAAGGGGAGATCTATTTGTGGGCATTTTGCCTTCCTCAATGCAATCTACCTGCACATGAGTCTAGAATTTAAGAAGTTGGTGGAGTTATTTCTTTCATGTTCTTGGCCATTTTTAGCAATAAACGTGCCTCACACCACAATTTGGAGATGTGGTTTCAATCCCAGTGCTTCCGTTTGCAAACTGGAAAATGGTGAGTCGCTTACTTACCTGTTTTCTCTAAGCATCAGCCTGCCCCCAAACAAGTTTCCCATTGTGTAGGAAGGAAGCTGTATGCTGGGAAAGTGTGAGGTTTTATGGTGGATGGAGTAGCAGACGGGATGTTTGGATCCACCACGTGGCAGGCACAATAGATCTTCTCTGCAGTTTCTAATTACTAACTGTATTCCTGGACAAGCCCCAGCATTATTTATTCTGGTTTTATGTTCTTTAAATGGCCTTTAGGAAAGCAAAAACCTCTCTTTACATGTGAGTCTCTATGGACTGTAGTATTCAGATTTTACAAGGCTCTCGGTGAGGCAGATGGCAGAAACGTAAAGTAGCTCTGACTTTAAATTGAACCAAATCCAACACTGGCTACATGTCAGCTTTTGATAGTTCTAAATCTGTCTCTGTCTCATTTCCTTCAGAGTGGCTTCCCTTTAAAACTTTGCTAAATGATTAATTTTTTTCACTGAGTAGGCGATGTCCTAAATCCTTTTATTTGCTTCCTCCCTGTGCTGGAACAAGGCTGGAACCATAGACAAAGCAAACGCTGCCTGCTTTAGGCGTGGACAGTGCACACAGGAAGGGCCTCTGTCTTACATTGCCATGGGCACCCTGGTGTGGAGTGCTCAATCTTGACATGACACTTCTTCCAGATAGAGACATTTTTTTTCCAAAGTGATATATGTAATATGTAATGGATATCTTTAATTTTTAAAGTTCATGTTAGAATCCATCACTTAACCCATTATGGCTTGTGTGTGTGTGTGCACAACCTTGCTGACTCCTGTCTCCTCTTCTATTAAAGTGACTCAACTGAATTTTTTATGGATGTATCTGCTGGAAATTAACTTCCAGAAGACTTCCCTTTGTCTTCAGGAGAAAGAGTGCTATCTTAAAGGCAAGGTCGCTGTGGAGACAAAACCAAAACCAAAACCAAAACCAAAAACAATAATAACAACAACAAACCCCCTAGTCTTAAGGGTTTCCTAGCATCTTTAATTCGCCCCAATTGCTTCTGTTTGCTTGCCTCTACTCTGCCTCAAGGTCACCTCTTCTTTGTCAGGACAGCTCTGGGCCTTTTGTTATCAGAGCCCCTGCCAGTTCCAACAATTCGAGGAAGACAGGAGCTGTGCAAATAGAAAACCTGGATTTACTGTGCGTTGCAAAGCAGTGTGGCTGATTCAGATGCTGACAACTTCCCTGTACAGCCCCAACTGTCACCTCCCTACAGCATGTGAGAAGAGCACCTTAGAAGACTCTGCTTTGTAGGTGTGGCCATGAGAGTCCACGGGTCCTCATTGTCTTTTTAACCCAAGAACAAAAGCTGGCGGTGGGAGGGGGTTGGTTATAGGGCATAACAGAAATTACCCAACCCCACCAAATACACACAACCCCAGAGAGTTTGGAGTGCGGCCCAAGCACAGAGTGTAGTGTAATTATCAAAGGATGCCCAAGGGAGGAAATAGCCTGTGGTGGCTAATACTGATTGTCAACCTGACAGGACCTAAAGTCAGTGGAAACCAGCCTCTGTGAGTTTTTAGATTGGGTTAAGTGGTAAGTAAGAAGACCCACCCTAATGTGGGTGATCCCATCCCCATGGGTTGAATCAGAAAGGAAACACCACCTGAGAGGCTGCCATTCACCTTTCTGTGTTGTCCATGACTGGATACAACCTGTTCAGCTCTCTCACACTCCAGATGTGACCATTTCCCCATCATGGTGGACAGCACCCTAAGACCATAACCCCAAACAGCCTTTGCTTCATTTGATTTTATCACAGTAATGGGGGAAAATAACTGGTGCATGGCTGCAGATGGCAGACTTTAATGACGTTGGGTCATTTGTGTGAACCAACACAGAGTTGGTCTAAAATCACACAGTTAACAAAGGCGGGAAACTCTTATGCCCAAATGCTAGACTATGAAATCCTTCCTGAACAGCCTTTCTCTCCTTTTGCCCTCACCAAATCCCCCTGAATTAGACTCTGTTCTAAGCCCATCTTACCTACAGAGACTGTATCTCAGAGGTCCAGAGAGCATGCATCACCTGCAGGAACGTCAGGTTAGATTCCTTGTGAATAGGAAGAAAAGCAAGCGGCATGAATGCATCACGGTGACCAAGTGACCCACATAACTTCTGACTTCCCCCTACAGGTCATGACCCTATGTTCATTCAAAGCACACAGGGGTCTAACTGTGCATGCTGCTTCTTTCTGGTCTAACGTGTTTAAGGACGGAGTGCCATTTCCTGAGCCTTCTTTAACACCACAGCGCCCTGAGCCTTCAACACCATAGTGCCCTTCTAGGCAGGCATCTAGCAGCAGACCCACACTTTCCCACGGAGGGTGGGAGTCTCTGAGGCCTGTTAGAATCAGAAAAAGATTCACAGCAAGTTTAGCTTAGATTCCTTGTGAATAGGAAGAAAAGCAAGCAGCATGAATGCATATGTAGCATCATGTGACATCTCACTTTTTTTGCATTTTAAGGGGGGGAGTGGTATTCCCCTCTTACAAGAACAGCCTCATTTTGGCTTGGACTGTGCTCACTGTAAGTCCTCTGATCTCCCCCTAGTGTTCTTGGCTCAGTATTGCAGTTCCTCACTTCCAATGAGGCTCTGGAAAAGTCCTTCATCCAGTAGGTGATGTACTGAGCTAGTGGTTCTTGACCTTCATAAGCTGTGACCCTTTAATGCAGTTCTTCATGTTGTGGTGATACAAGCATAAAAGTGTATTTTCATTGCTACTCCACAAGTGTAATTTTGCTACTGCTATCAATCATCATGTAAATCTCTGTGTTTTCCGATGGTCTCAGGTGATCCCAGTGGATCTCCAAAGAGTGGAGACCCATAGGTTGTAAACTCCTGCATTAATCACACACAACCTTGAGCACCGTGACAGGCTAGCCTACCTGGCTATGAGTAAAACAGGTGTGGGTTTTCCTTTGGGGACTCCGGTCCCGCTGATAGCACACAGACCACCCGTCAGTCAGGCGTGCCAGGCTCCTCTGCTCCCCTGCAATCCAGTCCTCTCACTGAGCCTGGGGTCCTCACTCAGGGCAGTGCTCACCCTGCTGTTTTTGCTGAGAGTTCCAGAATAACCAGAAGGGCAGGAAGAAGGCACCCAGGGGTGGACACAAGAGGAAGGAGAAAGCTCCATTCTAGCCACCATTTCATGGCTGGTGTGTGAGAGGCACTTAGACTCCTGAATGAGGAGTATGGTGGCATGGAAAACAGATGGTGGGGAGGGACTGGGATCATGGACTGGGTCCTTTCAATGCTCCCTGGTGAAAGAAATGAGCCATGCTCACACTGATTTGGAGCACAAGAATGCAGTCTTAAAACATTGTTTGTTTACAGAGTGGGCAAATGGGACCAGAAACATATATGTGTCATTCGGGAAGCTGTAGAGAAGCTGAGGACATTGTGAAGACTCCCGTGAGGATAGGCGTGGGTGAGAAGGACGAAAGGGAAAGGAGTGGCTTAACTTTAGGTAGGAGGGAGCATTCCATTAGAGGTGGGAGGAAGCACCCCAGACAGCCTGGCGTGGATGTGTATGATGGACGTGTTGGTGAGGGAGCACATGAGGCAGATTATTCATGGGTGCACCCTGGAACCGCCTCACCGGCTGTGTGGGAGTAAACAGGAGGAGGTTAGAAGTCAACTCAAGTAGGAGGTGTTAATGCTCACTAACAGGCATATGAGTCCTTCGGTAAATACAGGGTTGTGTGTGAACGCTACTGCAGAAGGCTTTTCTGTCTAAATCGGGAACAAGAACCCTCTACACCAACCCCAGAATCTAAAATCAGAGTTCCCAGGAATCTGAAAAACTGAAAGTGATAATTACCCACCACCAGAGTTGCCCTGAGTTTAGCAGGGAAGAGATCTCCACTGGCTGACATTCAGGCTGGCTGTTTACAAGACAGTCCTTACCCCTTCTGAGGAGTTTGAGCATTCATAGAAACATTCCTGGGGAAAGGCAGATGAGGAAGGCAAGGCCAAGAGACACAGAACAGTCAATAGCTAAAACCTCATAGAACAGGAAGGCGTTGGTGAGCAGGTGTGCGCACCATTGTGTTACTGACTGCTTTTGAAGACTTTGAAACCATGGAGTTCAGCCCCGACAAAGCTTCATAGACACAATGCAGGTATATTATGTTTTGTTTATTTTCCAAACACCACCACCAATATAAATTCTGAGATCAGCCCTCTGCACTGTAAAGTATTAATAGCTGGGGGAAATTTTGTTGTTATCAAGCAGATGGTTTATAGATAGACCAAGATAAATTATTAGGACAATTCCTTTGAAAAAGAAGTCATTATATTGCTGACATTCTTAGCTAAATTTAGCTTCCAAGAGTAATTCTTATAAAGGATTCCATATTAAGGCTATGATCCAATCTTTAAAAAAAAAGTACACAGAACTCTGCTTGAAATCAAAACTCATTACTATGACCAGACATGGATGTTTCTGCTGTAACAAAGTCTACAGGCAGCTCTTGGAAAAGAGAAATGTTTGCATTTCCAAAATGGTGTCACCATCTGAGGGCATAGTGTCAACCAATCTGATACCTACCCATGGGCATGAACCACATCAGATATACAATCGGTCAACAACCAATTCATGCCACCTGGATGTCAGCCAATCAATCCATTCACCTGGGTGTCAGCCAATCAATACATCCACCTGGGTGTCAACCAATCAAACCATCCACCTGGGTATCAACCAATCAAACCATCCACCTGGATGTCAGCTAATCTACCCATTCACCTAGATGTCAACCAATCTACTTATCCACCTGGGTGTCAACCAATCAATCCATCCACCTGGGTATCAACCAATATACCCATTAACCTGGATGTCAGCCAATTTACCCATCCACCTGGGTGTCAACCAATCAATCCATTCACCAGGGTATCAACCAATCAAACCATCCACCTGGGTGTCAACTAATCCAGCTATCTACCTGAAGGTCAACCAACCAAACCATCCACCTGGGTGTCAACGAACCTCTTCCTCTATTTAGATGTCAATCAGTCCATCTCTTCCCCCATCGTTTCGGACATTTTGCCATAGTTTGTCTTCCAGATACCCCATGTCTTTGCCAAAAGGGAGCCATAAAGTCAGTTTTTGGTATAAGGACATTTGTTCATCAAAACATTGTATCATCCTTACAAGGAGATATACAGGACAGATACTTAAGGAAATGTACTGAGTATTTGTTGTACTGAACTGCAATCAGTTCTGATTAACAAAAGAATAGTAGTTTGCTGTTATCCTTGGCTTCACAACTAGAAGGTCCCTCAAGCACATACAGCGACAGGCATTTAGAAGCTTCTTTTGCTAAAAATCTTTGACTTCATGCTTTGGCCTTCAGGTAACCAAAAGTAGGGTAGAAGCCAGACTTCTCTGTCCTTATTTGTGACTGTCTCATTTATTTTACTTGAAGGCACCGAGATCAGACATTGACCTAAATCTTTACTTTTTGTGGATTCCAAAAAAGGTAAAACTTCACAAGACAGAACACTCTCCCAGATGTCAGGAAGGCTGCACGCTGGAACAGAAGCAATTATTTGCTGAGGACCACTTTGACCCTAAAGCAACCACAGCTTCTGAGGATCACCTTACAGAAAAGAAGCTGAGGCAATGTCCAAGGAGACCACACCGAGACCAGCAGCTGAGTGATACAGTCCTCTTACATCTTCCCTGTCCTCTGTTCAAAGCCGAAACGCATGCCAGAATCTCCCAGATGGACTTGGGGTACTGGCCAGGTGGCTGATCCTGAAGAGGTAGCTGGAGCCCAGACACTTGCCCTAATAAGGGAGAACGGTATACTGACAGCTTTTGTCCCTTCTCTCTGTCATGATGACAGTTATCAAACTGAAACGTATAGATAACCTTGGTTCACTATGGGCCACCCAGCTGAATTAGAAAAATAAATTAGCAAAGCCACCTGAAGAAGGCTAATCCCACCATATACAAGCAAAGAATAGGCAACTTCCATTTAAATGATAGCACAGTGACCAAGCCAAACATGAAAGCTAGCATCTGATAATTCAAATGTATGATAGTGAGAAGATTCAACAGAAAGAACTTGTCAAAGCAAGAAAGCAGTTCTCACCTCGAAGGGAGTAAGAGATGCTTTATTCTGGAGTCAAATATGAGTGACTGGCCTGAGAAAAGACTCAGGTTTTCCCCCAAAATGCCACTCTCCACTTTAGAAATAGAGATTTTTAGTTACATAACCAAGAAAGACATTAACCAAAGCATTTACTGAATAAGTGGTGGGGATGGTAGGAAAGCAAAGTATAGCAATGTTGAGCACAGACCTCAGAAGTTACCCAACAGCATTCTTGACTTTTGGATTGGTATCAGTGAGAGGTGTGCTAAGAACATATTTTAAGGTCTTACTGGTCCCAGGGATGCTAGGCCAGATATAGGTATGTGCAGTTAGTTGTTGGTGTTCAAAGGGAATAAACACAATCCAAGATAATTGAATTCTGGTTTATAACATTTTAACTAATGATAACCCCCAAGGTTAGACATTTAGCTTTACAGAATCTTTTTTAAAAAAAAATTTATATGACAAGTATTTTACCTGCACGTGTGTTTATGTTCCACATGTGTGCCTCTTGCCCTGGAGGCCAGAAGAAGGCGTTGGATTCCATGGGAACTACAGTTACAGATGGTTGTGAGCTACCATGTGGGCGCTGGGGATGAAGCCCAGGTCCTCTGCAAGAGCAGCCAGTGTTCTTTATGGCTAGGCCCTCTCTCAAGCCCCATGGCTCTGTAGAGTGTTTAAGACAGGTACAGTATTTCTTTCTCTGCTATGTTTCTCCTGGGAAATCTAGTTTACAAAGCTGTAATTGAACACTCAATGGATGGACAGCACATTCTGGATGAAGCCCATTAATTTTTTGCCACTATTGATTTAATATAGAAGTGACTTAATTTAGAAGAAGGTGTGGCAATTCCCAGAGCCCACTCTCAAGTAATCCAGCACATGAGTGGAGCCCCCTGAGAAGTGATTTAAGAACTCATGGCTGATTACAGCATTTAGGCTGATGTAAATAGGACTAAGATCCTTCCTGAGGAACAACACTGACAGGTACCCCCCAACCCCCACCCTTCATAGAGTCATAGCACATCTAACTCTTGGCTGCATCTTAAGCCAGATAGATGTCTCAGTCACTTCCATCACTTGTAGGATGTGTCTTGTAAAACAAAGCAGTGCTCCTTAGTATATGGTGCTCAGTTGTCCCTCTTCCCCGGGCGCCCCTCCCTTCCTTTCTGGCCAACATCTAGGCATCCAGGACGTCTTCACTTGCTAACAGAAGTGTAAAAAGTTAAGTGTGATGTGGAATTGCTTTCAAGTTCTCTCTCTAGCAAGGTTCTCCTGATGTCCGGTATATTCTCTCTGGCTCTTCTGCTCAGAACCACATGCTGCCTTCACTCTACTTGTAAAATTAGAAGAAGATGTGGAGGAGGGAGGAGATGGAGATGAGTGAGGGGTGGGGACAAACGGGGAGATGTGATTATGTAGGGGGAGGGGATGGGTCTGTCTTTTTTTATATCAATGATAAATTCTTTATAAAGCTTGACCCTATTACCTACTTCTGAGTGCCCCTCCTAGCCCTGTCTCTTTGGTGAGGATTATGTTTCATGATGAATATGGAGGAAAACATACAGCTCACAGCAGACAGAAGCATTCAAGATGACAAGTTCAAAGCCTCCTTTTTCTACATGAGAGGCCCGAGAAAGCCGAGTTTCACTCCTCTTAGTTAACTGCCTGGAATTGCCCTCCTACCAAGAAGCAGACACACAGTAGTGCCAGCAGTAAGCCTCCTAGGCTTTCTTACTGTGGGACAGACTGCCAAGGCTACCCTGTGGGGTTAGGACTGGGCCACCATCTTGAGAAACAGGAGGGTTTGGTCAAATCTGCAGCCCCAAGGACTGTACCCAAATTCCTCTAAGCACAAGTTCTACATTTAATGCAGAAGCATTTAGGGCAATCTAGAAACTCAAACCATATAGCAAACAAATACAACTAATTGCTAATAGGAATTTTGACTATTTGAATTTAAAGTTTCCTTCAAAGGGAAGAAAAAATTCCCTTTTCCTGTTTCCTATGCAGGTAATATCTTTACACAAGATAAAAGGTGTCCTGTACCACTGAAGGGAAAATCCATATGTACTTTGAGAGAGCCTGGTGCAAGCTCAAGCCATTTACTCTCAGGGCAGTCAGTGTCAACCACAAATAATAGGATGCTGTCTAGCCTGAGTTTTAGGCAGGTTCCCTCTTTTTTCCCATCTCATAATGTACTCCCAAATCCATCAAATACTGGTTGAAAACCTTTGAATTTAATTGCATACCTCCACAGGCCACATCTCTCCAAAGGAACACCCCGGGCTGAGTAGAAGCACACAGACATAATAATCTCTGACTGGCCTCCTGGGAAAGCTGTCCTTCTGCATAGCTATTATATGGGTCAAATCACCCACACGCTGTGTTCAAAGTCAGATGAGAACCCCATCAAGTACAAAAGACCTTGCATCACATCAGGTTTTCCCCCCCATAAAGCCAGAAAAAAATCCTCAAGGTGAACAATGTAATAAAAAATATACCATTTAATAAGACCTACTGAAAGATAAAAATCTGAGATAGTTGGTTTATTTGTATAAATACATAAGTAGATATATGATAAGCATTTGATACAACATTGATTTCAATAGCAGGGAGCTGTCGTGGGCTACATTTCCTGAGCCTCCACCAGCAAATTTAGATTGAAAAGAAGGTTCAACCATCGGTACAATGTTGCTAAGGTTCAGTGTTTGGTACAATGTTGCTAAGGTTCAAAGCATTTTCACTTCAAAGCCCTTGAATGTCTAAAGGAGTCAAAGAGTTCTTTCTGGACATGGAGTCCCATGTAACTTCGTCTCTTCACCATTCACATCTGTGGTTTTGTCAGTTCAGCTGGCCTCCTAGGAAACTATTTTTAAACATAGTAAATTTTATAGTAGCTCATTTTTTTCTAAAGAAGACCTACAAAATTTAAACAAAGGCAAAGTCTCCTGAGTTCAGAAGAGCCCACAGAAGCAGTATGAATAATTGTGTTAACAAAGGGAAGGTACTGGCTGCTCTCAAGGTACTGGCACTGGTCCATGCTCCTTGTATGCATATTGGATGCCATAGCTCTGTGAAGTAGGCATTTGGCACCATCATCCACATCTCTTACAAGGCAGCAATAACTCATAGAAGCTTAGCAAACCAAGCAATGTCAAAGCCGGATCAATCTGAGAGCCACCATGCAAACTCTGTCTGTTTGACATAGCACAGATGCAGGTGTTTTCTGTTCATTAGTTTGAATGCCCCACAGTCTCTGGGTAGCACAGTCAAAACTGCATGGGAATCAAAATGCCCAGAACTTGTAACCTTGCAGGGGCCAAGGGTTAGGGTAAACGGGAACCAGCAATGACCCCGACTTGTTCAGTTAAACAATTTTGTTTGTTTCAATAAATCCGGGGACTGTCATGTGCAGAGGCATTCAGTAGAAAACCAGCAGCTGCCACAGGAAAAAGGAGAAGCTCGCTAAACGTTGACTAAGTCTGCTCCACGACAATGTGCCCTTATGAATGGGTCTGGTCTCTTTTCTTTCCTTACTTAAACAAGTATATGAAGAACCTAGGCAAGGATCTTGTTTTGTCTCCAAATACAAGACTGAGAGCACAGCTTTATGAGACAAGTAGGAAATTTCACTGGCGGCTAGAAGGAGTGATTTGGGGGCAGAAAGAAAAGCAAACATTTTGGAGCCTAGAGAATTCACAGCAACCTCCAGGAAGCACGATTTTTTTTTATGCCATTGAGTAGGATTTGAGCTAATTCCATTCCCTCTCAGATTCCGGCATGTTTACTAAACACCAACCCTGTGCCTGCTGTTACTCTCTGCTTGGTCAGAGCCCATCTTAAACATTACAAGACCATGGCCTGAGACTAGTACTTGAATGAGTATAACACTTTTCCCACACAGTTATGGACTAGAAATACCTACACTTTCACTTCGTGTTCCAATGAGATAATGTTATAGAGTAAGGTGGGTGTGCCCCTTCGAGCTACATATGAAATCCACATGCATTATTAGTACTGATAACTTTCCTGGAACTAGAAAGTCTAGCCACAGATGAAGGTCACCTTCAAAACCAATGAGAAGGCAACAAAAAGCCTCAAACTACCAAGTGAATGAAGGGGTTTTAAAATTTGTTTTCCTCCTGTGGAGAGAAAATTCAATTTGGGTTTGCTTTATCAATTCAAAATAGAGTTTTTAAGATAATAGAAATATGAAATCTTCTCAGACCAGGGACCGCAAATAAGAATTTCCCCAGTCTTGTGTTAATGATTAAAGGAATATAAGAGATATATTTATTCCTTATCAGCATGCAGTAAAACAACAGGAATGAAAAAAATCCAGTTCAGAGGACCCTTAATATTTTCTAAAAGCTCTGGGGTTTCAGGCATTATCATGATGTAGCTTTGCTTTTGCCTATACAACTACTCTAATATTTGTTCTACAGACAGTCACACCTTAAAACCTTACCATTAATAATTACTTTGCTGGCATGGCTGTCTGTGACCCTCTTTTGATCCCACAGTGCCCAGCACATGGCTACTGCTGAGTGTCTGCAGAATAAAAGTCAATGAACTTTATTAGCAGCAAAGGCATCATCAAATGTTGCCTCAGCTTTTGTGAGGGGACAGTTATAATTCCCAGAGCTTTTAGAGAATGTTCAGAGTACTGGGGAGAACCTGTCAATGGAACGAAGTATTTTTACAGCTGGAGTGTTCCGTCCTTGAACAAGGCAGTGAGGACTGGTCCCACAGAGAGCCCACAGTGAGGCTGTGGAAGTGTTATCACCCTCCCTGATGCTCTACAGCCAAAGCATTCAAGACACTTCCAGAATATAAATTCCACATGTTGGTTTTTCATTCTAAAACCATTCCCCAGATATTAAACAGTGAGCTGGCAAAATGTAACACTATATGATACTATTCATGGTGCCCAGAACCCTGAAACTCCCATTTGCACAGATCAAAACCACTTCCTGTCAACAAATCTATGGCCTTCAAAATGAGCACAAAGAACATACAGCAGAAAGGGGCTGGAATCCAAGGGAGGTGAGAGTAAAAGCATAATCCTGAGAGAGATCCCAGCGTGTTTCCTGCCTGGGAGATACACTTTCCGTGGTGGACTAAACACGTGAGTGTTTCGGTTCAGCTCTTGAGGTTACCAAGGCAACTGACGGAGAAAAGTAAAAGCCATGTGTGTCCTCAACAGGACAGATGGCAGAGGTGGTAGAGGCTTAGAGGGGACCCACACCTTTACACTCATTGAAGTGTCAAAGACAATGTAGGAGGGGATACTGGAAGATCGGAATCTCACTGAGGGATCTGGAAACAAATCCCAGGAAGTCCTATACAGAGGGACACCTCAGTGTGTTTCTTGGACTCAAAGCAGTCAACAGAGAAGGGATCAGGTCTCTACAGCGAGCCCACACTGGTGCTTGGATCAAGTTAACCTGGAGTCTGGATCACTTTGATGACAACACCTCTTAAGCAGGTGACAACTTTTGAAGTCATGAGCTTGTTGTGAGGCCAGAAAAGGAATGCTTTCACAGCTGGGGTTACCAATTTTTAGGATCAAAGGGGAAAACACTAGGAGCTCTAGCTCCCACAGCAGGCACCAACTTTTCATAGAGTTAGAAAGAGTAATTCTCAAATTCATCTGGAATAACAAAAAACAAAACAAAACAAACAAACAAACAAAAAAAAAACAGGAAAGCTAAAACTATTCTCAACAGTAAAAGAACTTCTGGGGGACTCAGTATCCCGGACCTCAAGCAGTACTACAGAGCAATAGTGTTAAAAACTGCATGGTATGGTACAGTGACAGGCAGGTAGATCAATGGAATAGAATTGAAGACCCAGAAATGAACCCACAGAATTATGGTCACTTGATCCTTGACAAAGGAGCTCAAAGAATCCAGTGGGGGGGGGAAGATAATATTTTCAACAAATGGTGCTGGTTCAACTGGCAGCTAGCATGCAGAGGAATGCAAATCGGTCTATTCTTATCTCCTTGTACTAAGCTCAAGTCCCAGTGGATCAAGGACCTCCACATAAAACCAGACACACTGAAACTAATAGAAAAGAAACTGGGGAAGACCCTTGCGCACATGAGCACAGGGGAAAATTTTCTGAAGAGAACACAAATAGTTTATGATCTAAGATCAAGAATTGGCAAATGGGACCTCATAAAATTACAAAATTTCTGTAAGGCAAAGGACACTGTCAATAGGACAAAAGACCAACCAACAAATTGGGAGAATATCTTTGCCAACCCTACATCCGACAGAGGGTTAATATCCAATATATACAAAGAACTCGAGAAGTTAGACTCCAGAGAGCCAAATAACCCTATTAAAAATGGGGTACAGAGCTAAACAAAGAATTTTCACCTGAGGACTATGGAATGGCTGAGAAGCACCTAAAGAAATGTTCAACATCATTAGTCATTAGGGAAATGCAAATCAAAACAACCCTGAGATTTCACCTCACAGCAGTCAGAATGGCTAAGATTAAAAACTCAGGAAACAGCAGGTGTTGGCGAGGATGTGGAGAAAGAGGAACACTCCTCCACTGCTGGTAAGGTTGCAAGCTGGTATAACTAACTATTCTGGAAATCAGTCTGGCAGTTCCTCAGAAAACTAAGCATAATAATACTGGAGGACCCTGTTATACCACTCCTGGGCATATACCCAGAGGATTCCCCAGCATGTAATAAGGACACATGCTCCACTATGTTCATAGCAGCCCTATTTATAATAGCCAGAAGCTGGAAAGAAACCAGATGTCCCTCAAAGGAGGAATGGATACAGAAAATGTGGTATATTTATACAATGGAATAGTACTCAGCTATTAAAAACAACGAATTCATGATATTCTTAGGCAAATGGGTGGAACGGGAAAATATCATCCTAAGTGAGGTAACCCAGTCACAAAAGAACAAACATGGTATGCACTCACTGATAAGTGGATATTAGCCCAGAAGCACGGAATACCCAAGACACAATTCACATATCAACTGATGCCCAAGAAGGAAGGAGAGGCCCCTGATCCTGGAAACGCTTGATGCAGCAGTGTAGGGGAATACCAGGACAGGGAAGTGGGAGGGGTTTGATTGGGGAACAGGGGGAATGGGAGAGGGCATATGGGACTTTTGGGGAGGGAGGAACCAGGAAAGGAGAAATCATTTGAAATGTAAATAAAGAGTATATCTAATTTTAAAAAAAGGAAAAGGTAAAAGAAACAAAACTCTAGTCCCTGTCAAAGGCCAAGTGAGTTTGAGCATGTATTTTAACAGATTACATGGGGACTTCTAAGCATATTAAAGTTTGAGGGGAGAGAGAGAAAGAGAGAGAGGGAGAGGGAGAGGGAGAGAGGGAGAGAGGGGGAGGGGAAGGGGAGGGGGAGGAGAGGGAGGGGAGGGGAGGGGGAGGGAGAGGGAAGGGAGAGGGGAGGGGGAGGGGAAGGGGAGGAGAGGGGAGGGAGAGGGGAGGAGGAGGGGAAGGGGGAGGGGAGGGGAGGGGGAGGGGAAGGGGGAGGGGAGGGGAGGGGAGGGGAGGGGGAGGGGAAGGGGGAGGGGAGGGGAGGGAGAGGGGAGGGGGAGGGGAAGGGGGAGGGGAGGGGAGGGGAGAGGGGATGGGGAGGGGAAGGGGGAGGGGAGGGGAGGGAGAGGGGATGGGGAGGGGAAGGGGAGGGGGAGGGGGATGTGAGGGAGAGGGAGAGGGAGAGGGAGAGGGAGAGGGAGAGGGAGAACGAGAGAATGGGACACATGGAGCTGCATGGACCCTTGAACATGTGCAGCCTGATACTACACCAGCTCTGCAAACGCTCCCCAGGCGTTTAATATGATGTGCAGTGTGTGTTCTTCGGTTTTAAAAGTGGTGTTTTTCACTACAGGCTTTCAACGTCAGATCACAGCAAAGAGTTTGCCAGAGCATGTACAACTGAGAAGAATCTCCTTTGTCTGACAGAACTTTATATTCCCACACTAAGGAAGATTTTCAGAACTTGGAGTGTTTCTTGGTTTTCACCAGAGATGAGAATCTAAAGAGGAAGGTGGTAGTACACTGAGAGGAATAGATCAGAAAGGGAAACAATCCAACAAAGAAAAAGCAAAGTACACATGAAAGTTAAGTGGGCAGGATGAAAACCCACATGCAAGGATAGAAGTTTAAACCCTGTGTTCCCAGCGGGAAGACTGAGCCAGCACTGGTCCGCTCACCACAGTGCAGACAGAGGCTACTACTACCTGGAGGAAAACAAAACCCAATGTCCCTCTGCTGTCCAGAAGGCTGCGGTCCTGGCACACAACCTTTCTGCTACCCCTCCCCCACCCAGCTGAGTAGCTGGTTCTTGCAAGTCAATGACTTAAGAGAAAGTCATTCCAAAAGCAGCAGAGCTCTGGCCAAGTCAATGGCAGCCCATGCCCTGTCCCACAGCAGTTGGCCACAGTTCCTTTGTGACTTTGTGCAGCTCTTTAATTAACATGAAGAGATGCTGCAGCCTGTGCGAGGTTAAAAGAAAAAGAGCCTGGCTCTGTGAGTGACTGACGCAAGCGTGGCTTTTTATGTCTAGAAATAATCTGAGTAGCCACAATAATGAACAACAAAATAACAGTATTAACAATTTACTGGTAAAGGATAGCAAGGGACAGACTGAGGTACAGGGACGGACTGATGTTCAAGGACAGACTGATGTGCAGGGGCAAACTCGAGCAGGGACAGACTGGTGCACAGGAACAGACTGATATTCAGGGACATACTGATGTTCAGGACAGACCCATGTACAGGGACAGACTCATGTGCAGGGACAGTCTTGTGTGCAGGGACAGATTTGTGTGAAGGGACAGACTCATGTATATGAACAGACTTGTGTGCAGGGACAGATTGGTGTGAAGGGACAGACACATGCACAGGGACAGAATGGGTTTCAGAAGAGAAAAGGAGCTGCAATTCGCATTATCTTTATTTGCCAGAGGGACCAGTCTGCAGAAGGGATCTATGTCAACCCCACTGTAGAAGATGAAGGAGACCATCACACAGAGGGGAAGGTCGAGAGCTGGAAAGTCCCCCGCTACTCCAGCCTGAACGAGCCTTCTGATGGGGCAGCGCTTCCCCTTCCAAACTCACACCAGCATTTTAGCCACTTAGGAGCTCGCTGTTACGTAATATGCAAAAGTGTTTTCCAAGAAACATTTTCAAATCAACAGAAAGCTCTAAGCCAGAAACTGTCAGGCAAATGTCTGTCTAATCATGTAGGGTGAGGGGATACGAATCCATCCAATTCCCTTAAATGAGTCAAATAAGCCTGGTGCTCCTGTGGAAACCAGAGCAAAGCTAGCAATCCCAGTATGGTCTGTGCCCTTCCAACCCATGACTGGATGGCTTCTGAGACATATCTCTGAAAGAAATAAAGATCTGTGCATACAAAACAGCCAGCTACTTTTACAGTAGAGATAGTAGAGACAGTCCGGATTTTGACATTTGTATTCTAGAACACATCTGACAGCCAAAATAGCCATGAAAATGTAGATTGAATTTTTAGAAGAGTTCAAAGATATCTTCCAGCAAGAGCAGAGTATACCTGAGCAGAAAGAGGCAAAAATATCTTCTTCTCACTCAATTTCTTTAATTCATAACAGCATAAGAAATTTCAGATCCTTTCTATCCCAGATAGATACTCAAGGCACGCCTGCTGCCTCCTAAGCAGCCATACCACGACACATAGGGAAGGCTATGGTACTGAACCCACCCTTTCCTCTAGAATATTCCTCGGGGACTTGATGAATTGTCAAGCCAAAGAATTGTGTCAAGGGAACACAGAAGTGTCAGGGCCCAGAGCTTCAAGGTCGCCTGAAAACACAGAAGTCAAGCATCTATCAGGGGAATTCCAGTGTTGATCATCTAGAGCCAAACCACTGACTCACAGATGCCAAAGTATTTGTTAAGAGATGGCAGGATGCTAGCCTCATGACTAGATAGATGGTGGTGGAGGAGATGCGCTGGGGAGAGCTTATATAAACCAGCTAGGATGTGAGAGGAGGCTTAGTGGTCACGATAGGCTAAAAGCACCACCTCAGTGGGTGACAATGTGCTTCTAATTTACCTAGACCCCAGGAGACTAAAAGATGAACATGTCTGATGTGTCCCTGCTCCAGGGAAAACAGTGTTCAACGCAGGCAAGCTCAGGCACATGAATAAGAGAATATCACAGAATATGGGCCTATTTTAGAGAATTCTTGAGTAAGTCAAGGAAGCAGGCTTTCTGGGGATTGAGGGTTGTCAGGACATGAAGTGAATTCTCCTCTTGGGTACCTTGACAAAGCTTATGTTTAAGGAAGGCAAGTGTGAGGCTAAGTCTGTGTTTAGCTAATCACATGACAGTGGTCAGCACGTTGGATCGCGTAGCCAGCTCATCTATGACATTCATCAGGGTATATTGTGTCCATATCTGACTTCACAGATTGATCTCCACCACTCTCCCAGAGTGGCCTTGAGTGTGACAGTTGCCAGCAATTATTGATGTTCAGCAAAAGAAACTGTGAGCTAGCTGTGCCTTCCAGGAAGCTTCTAGGTGCCTGGGATCATGAGCTCTTTGTGAGAATGTAAGACAGGCATTGTCAGGGGCAGGAGGCCCCGTGAGCTGAACAATAGACCAAAAGGTTTTCATCTAACTTTGTGTGACCAGGTGAAAGAGCTGGTGTGTGTGGTGACTGCTGCCTTGAAGATGTTGATTAGTGGGCTCAGAGAGAGGGGTCTCACTGGCTAAGAGAGTACACACCTGGGTTTACAGTAACTTCCGGAGCTGTAAGTCAAAATCCACCACTATATAAATATTGCTATTGCTCTTCACCTTTAAGATGCACAAGGAAACTGTTTATCCCAGAGCCTCAGACTGTAATGACCGGGTAGTTCCATCTCACTATGAGTGCCATCCAAGCTGTGATCAGATCCAGGACATCCCAGTGTCAGGGTCAGCAGCACAGCAGAGCTGAGTTTACAGCTCTGCCTGGTGGCTTGTCCCAGGGCCCTCCCATTTTGTTTTATTATACTGACTAGCCCTGGTCTGCCTTCTCCTATGATTTCACACAAGCACAGTCACAGCAGCATATAAAAGCATGCTTCAAGCTGTCCTACAGTGCATCTGTCTATTTGAGCCCTTGTGCATGCACCATCATACTCCATAGCTGCTAACAACTTCCTTCCTGGTGAGGATTGATAAACCACCACCTCCTCCTGATATTTGCCCATGCTTTGTCTGTGCTTACTGCTCTGCATTTCCACAGTTCAAAGAGAGTATTTCTGAAGTGGAACTTTAAGGGTTTCTTTTGGAAAGTCAGTTGTGATTGATGGTGTTTTGCTGGGGCAAACAGGTAAAAGTTAAAGTGGACATGGGTGAAAGACTAAGGCAGACTCATGAAGGAACTTTGTGCTGAAGTAGACACAGGAGAAGGGATGTTCTGCTAAAGCAAGCACATGAAAGGACCTGTAATGAAGGATCCTTTGCCAATTGCACGCATGCATTGGTCAACCTTACATTGTGTAGTTGAGCTGCATTTGTTGGGACTCCTGTGCTAAAATACTTCTGGTGGGGTGTGGCAGTCTTTTGCCACTCCCACAGACTCAGGCTTATTGGCAGAGTGATGCTTGTGAAGTTACTGTAAAAACAGCTGAGGCAATAAATATGCTGAGGCAAGACCCAGAGAGGACACTTTGGGGGGATAAATAGGACTCAACAGACACTGACAGTGGTGGGGCCTGGGCTAGGTAGGCCTGCTTCTAGAGCTAACTGTCCAATACTTGGCCTGTCGGCTTTACATCTTCAGTGATCTTCAATTCTCTGACCGAGGCACAACCAATAACTTCTCCTGGCATTCCTCCTGGTCCCTCCTGCATGATGAGGATGAGGCCTGGCTGTCTCTGCGAGGTCATTCCACCACTGCTGATCTGTGTTTGCTATTTCAACTCTACCAAAATGGACTGCTGATGTATCAGTAAAGTGTTTGTGAGGGTATCAAGCTGATGCTACTAATCTGTGAACAAAACCACTGATTTCCAGACAACACAGATGGGATTTGCTCCAAACAACCTTTCTGAACAGTCCTCTTCCCCGGCATCCTTTCTTTTCCACTGCCTCTGGTGGATGGTGGGCCACAAGGGAGGTTAAAGTGTTTAAGAACCATCATTAAAAATAGGTTTAAAAAATTAAAGTTACATATTTCCTGCACAGAGACCATTGAGATCACTATGTCAGTGTCCAGCTCCTATTTACTACTAGTTAAAGGTGTCACACTCTGTCCTGTTCGAGAGTACAGGACATGGTCATCAAACTGGCATGACTATGGGTGGAGTATTTTATTCTGAGATCATTTAATTATAATTGTTTTCTGGAAAATAATATTTCATAAATTATAGAAGTTAATAATCATATAAATTCCTCTACCACAACAGGAGCTCAGTATACTTCTAACAAGGGCTTCTGCCACCAAGTACTGTGGAGAGCTTCTCACGCTGGCACTAAAGCTTCAAAATAGATGACATATGAGTGGCAAATCATACAGTGACATATGCACACATGCACGTATGTAGACATACACAATGCACATAAAAACACATACACATATATATACATGAATGCACTCATGCACACATGTATGTACACATGTACACTTTCACAAATACATACAAACAGGCATATTTACAGATATGTTCCCTTGAGAGTAGAAACACATACAAACAGGCACATTTACAGACATATCTACACAACATATTCCCTTGAGAGTAACTCGATATCCTTTACATTTTAGTCAAATGAATCTATGCATAGAGTACAGATATTGGCAGCTCTTCCTCTTTCCCCAAGACTAGAAAAGCCACAGTGAGCACACTTGCAGAAGAAGCCATGCCAAGTGACAAGCTCTCTTTTCTGTCTTCTCTCAGCCACGTTACATTCAGAGGTAGGACCTCTTCCAATTTTTTTAGAAAAAGAATCAAAGGCCAAATAAAAGCCCATTTAACTTCTTTTTACTTGAAACTTCAAAGTAGGTCATTTACACAGTGAAAGGGGCAAGGAAGCAAAAAGGACAAGAGTTGACAAAAACGAAGGCTCAACAAAAGTCAACCTAAATCTGAGTCCTTCTCCTTTCTCTAGAGCACACTGCCCACTATTGTCAAAAAATAAGTCATAAAATTGGATTTTGTTGTTTGTTTCCTTCTCATCATTATGAAAGGCCATTGACTGTAAACCAAAATTGAAAAAGAAAACTAACCCAGTGCCCAAAAGGCATCAGGGATGTAACAACTCACAGGCCTGAGAACTAGACAGCTCTGGTCTGAAAAGCTAAGGACTCAATAGCATCTGCTGAAGTCAGCATTCTACTCTGTTTTCAAAGTGAGGCTGGATGCTGCTCCTTTGTGTTTAGGATGCAGTTCAGTTCTTAACAATCAACCCCACTTTCTGACAGACAGAGTCATCTTAAACTCAGTTTGTAGACTGCAGAATCCTCACCCACAGCTATTGGTGCCAGGCTGTTCCCTGTAGACACAACTTCCCAACATGCAACTCACTCACAGACGTAGATACAATGGTGCCACAGGAGGGTTCACCCTGGCCCCAATGGTCTTGACCAACTGCAAAGAGACTCAGGCTGACTGAGCCAGGGCCTGCAAAAGCACAAGAACTAAAAGGTTCACTGCCCATGGTCCATGGAGACTGGCTTAGGTCCATGTATAGTGCAAGCTGAACCCCTTTATCTTCAGCAACTCCACTGACACTCACTGTACATCACTGGTCCCTGGACCGTCAAAACCCAGCAGCATAAACCGGAAGTCTATTCCAGAAGGGAGTTCTCTCATGGCACCAGATATTCTGCCTCTTCACTCAAGACTTTTGCTCCTGCCTAAGGCTCTGGGAGGAATTGTCCTCACCTCTCATGATTTCTTGTAGAGGACAGCAATCCTTGGCAGTCCTAGGTTTACTGAGTACGCCTGTCTCTTTCTGTACCTCCCTGTGGCTTCCCCTGCTGTCTCTTCTGTCTGAATGTCTTCATGTAGTTTTCCTCTGTGTATATATCTGGTGCCTCGTTTCTTCTTCTTCTTCTAAGGACAGTGATGGATAGATGTGATTTGGGATCACCCTAATCCACTATGTTCTTTGACAGAATCTTCAAAAATGGCATTTCCTAGTATACTCACATACACAAGTAACATCAACTAGGGGCTCAAGATATTTTGAGGAGAAGAGAGAATTGAATCCAAATGTGCATGCCCAAGCCGTGGTTCATGAAAGCCATAATCTCCACAGTGTAGCTCACTAGGCTCAGGAGGGGAACATAAAAATGCCACCATTGCTAAGTTACACAGCCTATTAAACATAATTCTATGGGTATAACTCTATGCGTCATTCCTTAATAATTCTTAAGTCATTCTGCTATACAGCAGCATCCATAAAACACTACTAAACGCACGAATGTCAGGGTTCCCATCAAAGTGACTAATATTTTTAAATGGGATGTTCATTTTCTTAGTAGGGAGCAGGAAGTGTTCTGGTCATATAATTTATGCTCAAATACTATTTTGTTCTTAGAAAACAGAGTTTAAAAATGGCCTTCAAGAACTCAAAAGTATCTCATTGAAATGATTGTCAATATAAAATAGTTTAAAATTAAGGTTTGGGGTGTGCGTGTGTGTGTGTGTGTGTGTGTGTGTGTGTGTGTGTGTGTGTGTTGTACATTAGAACTTCAGGCAAAGGCAGAAAGCATATATCAAAGGCACTGGAGCTGGAGAAGCTGATGTGAATAAATCCATGACGCCAGGGTACCTGTTTGGAAGCTTGGCTGTGGCTGTGTGTTTCTCCCGTTTGCTTTGAAGTGACTAGAATATTGAACTGTCTTTGATCTATTCTTTCAGAATAACCCAAATCTTCCAGAGTCATGGTTCCAGAAAATACGGGAGAATGGCTTCTGATATTTTCAACTACATAATCATGATTTGAGAGAAGCATATCTGGGCTGGGTGACACACAGAGACAGAAAGACAGACATAAAAACAAAAACTAGGAAGACATTCAATACACATCTACCCGACTCTACAAAAATCCCATCAAAAGGATATCCAAAGTAATATTGAACATCAATTTCTTTGAGTTTTCTTTGTGATTTCTTAGTGATTTTTTTTAGTGATTATTGTAATGATCTCTTGGTGATTATTGGCTAACCAAAATGTACTATTTCACACTACTTAGTACAGGATGATATAAAGTATGATTCAAAAGACATACCAGTTTAGCATAATCCAAAGGAAAGACAACAGTGAATCTATGAAGACAAAATGGACTTGCAAATTGAAAACAACATAAAATATGAGAAGCAAAATCCTAATGTGCAATTACACTGAAACATTCGTCAGATCAACAATAACAAATCTGAACCATTTCAAGAGAGGGAAGTGTGGCTACATTATGAGGAGATGTGGCTATATCAGGAAGAGGTGTGGCCACAGGAGGAGGTGTGGCCACAGGAGGAGGGGGACCACAGCGAGAGGAGGTGTGGCTACAGAGAGAGGAGGTGTGGCTACAGCAGGAAGAGGTGTGGCTACATCAGGCTGTGTATGCTATGTATAGAACTAGAACAAATTTGTCATTCAAATCAAATCCTTGAGGAGGAAGCAACGTGGATCAGACTGTGGAAGATCCATTGTGGTACTGAGGCGCCACCTTCTGAGCACGGTGCTAATTGGACTGCCCACTTCTAGAAGCCCACTTCTTTCTCATAATTCGTATTTTTATCGTTCGATAACTATTCCCAGAGAGATTCTTCACTCTGATGTTACATCGATGACCATTGGAATTGCATGTATTGGTCACTCTCACTTACAAACGTCTGACAACAGCTCAGGGAAGGGAAGGCTGATGGCTGTCCCACAGTTTGTAGTTACATAGTAGGGAACATCCCAATGGCAGGGCTATGGGGCAAGCTGGTCACACCGCATCCATCTTCAACAGATAGAAGGAGACAGATGTTTCTGCTGAGCACACATGAATGCCGCCGAAATAACCCAATCTAGAGACTCCCTCATGGATGGAGCCAATGGGAGATTTTATATTCTTCCAAGTTAGTCAACTTGTTAGTATTGACCATTACACACAGCATGCAACTTCGGTAGAGACTCATGGAGTAAGGACAATCTACCACTGAAGCACAGACTCTTAGGAATGCCTTGTGCCAAATAGATGCTTGACCAACACTCATCCTGGTAGTTGGGTGTGTGTGTACCCCAGCCTTGGTTACAACCCAAAATAACTTGTTTTTTAAACTTTTTTTCTGATGGGAATCGATTGTTTCCACTGCTGAAGAAGGCATGTAGAGGGAAGCCTCTGTTGTACACAATAAGAATTAACTCATGATCTGCCAGGTTCAGAGTCTGGGGCACAGAGTGGAAGGTCCTACTAGGCCAAGGGTAAGAGGGAGGGAGGAATGCAGGGGATTGGAGAGTGTGAGGAAGAGGAGGGCGTGGCATATCAACACCAGCATTTAAGTATTAAGTAGGGTTCGAACAAGTGGTTGTTGCTATGGTAGATGGATCTTAAGTTATACTGTGTAGAAGAACACCAACCACACATTGATCACCACTCTCAGGATGTTATTCTCTAAAAATAATCATCTCATTTTACTTTTTTTAGGAAGGTAATTTGATACATTTGTGTTTTCCCTACCATTTCTCATATATACTGCCTCCTCTATAATTATTTATAGCTCCTTTGCAGACTGGGCTAAAATAATCAAATGCATTATAAGACCAACATGAAATATTTATTGCTTTGAGTATTTTTGTATTTGTACTTTGATTTTCTCATAATTTTTGATAGTAAATATAGAGGGATAATTTCCTCCAAAAGTTTATGCAAAATTTTGCAAATTCATCCGAATAGCAAGACTTCAACAAGTACTTTTTTGTGAATTACAATAAGCTTGTACATTTTACAAAGGCTAAAATGATGGTCCACCATTTCAAGTATTTGCATGTCTTCTTTTTTAGGCTACTCTATGCTTATGGAAGTCCTGTTGGGATGCTTGACCTCTGTGTACCTGAATCACTGCTGAAGAGCAGTGTGTCTACACTGTGTGTCTTAGGTCACTCTTTCTGTCTCTTCCCTGATCCCAGAAATGCTGGTGGTAGAAACAAAAGTATGTGAAACACTGCTCTCTTTTAGATTATTACACTTCTCTAGAATTTTGTTGCAAAAGTTCAATGGCAGCATTTTTAATATAGATTTATGAGCAGACATTAAAAACTCAAAGCACGATATCTACAACATGCCTAAAGTTTCACATTTCACAGCAGCCCTTTCCCATCCTCTGGGCTCCTACAATCTTTCTTGCTCCTCCTATGAGATGTTTCCTGAGCGCTGAGTGGATTTAGTGGGCCGTTTACAAAGAGAAGAGGGAGAACACGAAGTTGAAAGACAGACAGTTTTTGTTTGGGAACATGCAGAAGGAACTAGAGAGTGGGTATGAGCATACTATAATTATTGCATACACGTATTAAGCTCACAGGAATAAATTCCAAAAATAAGTAAAACACCCAATTGTTATAAGAGAATACATTCTCTGGTTGACTTATTCAGCCTCAAAACATGAACAAGGAACTGTACTGAAGTTTAGGGAGACAAAGTGCAATTGCAAGCCTTCTCCGTGTGTCCAAAGTCAGAGCTGTACTGGTCACAGCACTGGCTGAGTGACGTTGGTATAAGACAGTGATATCAGATGTCATAGTTTGAAAGACAAGAAGAAAGGGTGAGTGGATTTACAGCTGCAGCAGCTGTGGCCTCTCTAGTCTGAGAGAAGCCAGGTAACTGGAGTTAGGTGTGTGTTTGGTTATGTCCCAAGGTAAAAGTAGTGAAGCCGGTTCATTCGAGTTGAGAAAAACTCCAAACAGGAATAATTCATTAGCGCCTATCGCTACTGGAGAGAACTGCCAAGGCCAACATTGCCATTTGAAATAAATCATGTGATTAAAAAAACATTATATACATTCTAGGCCAGGCCTCTGCATGAGTCTTTGAAACAATGCCCAGGCAAAATAGAAGTGTCTCTATTATAGAACAAATCTAATTCCTTCCATACTTAAATATGTACACTAGAGAACAGTTAGAAAGTGATTGAAACTGAGTGCCGCATGTATGTATTTCTGAATTTTAATAAAATTTCTTTTCATGTCATGTGGAGGCCTCAAAGGACAGCTATACATGAAGAATCTATAATGGAAATGCGGGTGAGCAGGTCACTCCCCTTAGTTTCTAAGTACAGCAAAGGTACAAGGCTATATAATAAACCCCTGCTGAACAGTCACAAATCATAAATGGGAAGCTTTAATAGCTTGATGATTCTTTCCAGCACCTGTTTATAACTTTTCAATATTTAAACGACAAAATGCATATGAGCAAGATGCAAATACACTATTATTATTCCAATCCCCAGAGTCTGTAATTATGAGCCCGTCCCAGCACAAGGGGGGACAGGCTCTGGACTATACAGCTTCCCTGGAGTTCAGATATGTCTAGATGACACAATGGTCCCCAGGTTCTAAAGCACGAATGAGAAATGACAGCGCATCCATATGCTCACCATTCCCTGCAGCAGTGCTCTTACGGGGGTGGAGGGGAATGGACATGCTAATGAAAGGTTGGGAGCCCAAAGGAACCATTAACAGTCTTGACAAGGAGACAGTTCACCGACATCCAGAGGCAGGCACACAGAACCCACACAGCACTGTGGACCACAGGCCTCATACATAGCAAGCTTCATCTAAACCATCAGATTTCTTGGCACTTCTCTTTGTTTAATAATCCCAAGTGGGATGAGAATTAGACATCTCCCTGGGTAGGCCTATCAAAAGGCTTTTCATTACACACTTCTTACATTTCAAATGGAAGTTTAGATAACGCTTTAAACATTTTAATTATTGACTTAAAGTCAGGAAGATGTCTGTATAGTTTCCCCAACTCCTCTACGACATTTGAGGAAAATGCGCCAACTCTTGGGAGCCAGGCTGGAAGAACAGCAAAGCAGCTGTAGAATTCTCGGGATGTGGCCCCTGGGTTAGTGTCATCCACGCCGCTGTTGTAGGGTTTCACTCTGCTTGTTGCCCCCCAGGTCACTACATTCCACATAATCTATGTATCGTATGGGAACTCCAAGGGTGCTTCCAGCCCCTCGCTGTGCAGGGTCATTAGCACATACAATATTAGTGATTGATCTTTGTCAAGTATTGCTGCTGGAGCAAGTTAATGATTCATCTACCACCCTCAAAAAGAACTTAGAGATGTAAATAGTTAGCCTTGGCCAACACCCTGAGAATTTGGAGGTGTAGATGGTTAGGAAAGTCAGGTTAAGATTTTTTTTTCTTTTTTTGCTAATGGCTTTGCTGTAGAAAATCTTAGGGAGCAATTTAGAGATCGGAAAGGCACTCTCTTGATTTTTGAGAAAGGATTTATTGAGGTCCAGGAACTAGAACAATGGCAGCCTAGCAGCACTAGCTGATAGGCTTTCTTACTAAAGCTGGGTTGGGGATCAGGTGATGATTAATGTTTTGTGCCCATCTTTACCCTCACTTCCTGAAATGATTTAATAAAAAACTGTTAATGAGTAGATGTGCACCTTGAGAATTTAAAGTAGAGATGACTGACTGTTTTTATATGAAAGTTTAGATTTGTGATTCTAAGATCTTATAAGGTTACTTTTATAATAAATAATAAAATGATTGATCCTTTCTTTGTAGTCACAAATACTGTCTGCCAGTAAGAGAAACTGGCTGAGAAAACTACCTTGCTTGCTTGCATTTTGTTAATCTATAACAAATTGCTTAGTTACAAATGTATGTGGGTTCTTGGGAGTAATTTCGGTGTTTTTTTAATACCTGTACTACATAAAATGCTTATTTAGCTGAGGATATTGGAAAACATGTTTTTCTACATATGCTCATTGTAATCAATCACTTAATAAAAAAATAGAACTCAACCACATTATGATTTTTTTTTTTTTACTGCTTGAAAGATTTTGCTGGGATATATAATCTGTGGGAGAAAAAATGAAGTTGTAGTTTATAGAAACTTGCTTAATCCATCAAATGCATGAAGCTTTGCTCCATCTACCCAGTGTATGAATGTGCATGTATGTATGTATGCATGTATGTATGTATGTATGTATGCATGAATGCATGTATGTTATGTGTATGTGTGAAGTTGTTGGAGCTCACTCACTGGAGCCTTGCTTCATACACCAAGTGTTTGTGTGTGTGTGTGTGTGTGTGTGTGTGTTTGTGTATGTGTGTATGATTCTTTCCCCTCCCTTCTTGCTGGCTATGGAGAACTTATTGCTGCTCTCCTCCTGGGGAGTATTTTACCAGCTTTAGTGTATCAAGTTTTGTACCTTCAGAGAAAAATCTGCTGGCTGATCAATTGTTGACTCTACACCCTACCTCAGTTTACTCTAGATGTCAAAGCTGGTCTCCAACACCAAACTCTGGCCATCTTCACTGACTCTCTGGCAGGTAAATAAACAAGCCAGGTATTTACCTCAGTGCTCAGCCTGGCGTTAGTCACTGCTTCTTAAGTTATGTAATATCAAAGCACAACAGCTATTTCTCCTGTAGAATTTAATTGTGTTGGAAAACAGCTTTTCATCTAAAACTCAGTAGCACAAACCCCATATTTCTGTAGTGATGTGATGGCATGGAAAGCAATCACATGGAAAACATACTCCATGTATTGAACTCTTTAAACTCCTCATATAGAATCAAACCACAGATTATTAAAATATATGTGGCAAACAAGGGACACAACTTAGCTTTAAGACCTGAGAAAACACGATACTTCTATTAATTAATTGCTGGATAAAGTCTATAGAATACTCAAAAGAAGGTTTCTTGTGTACCTCTACTAAAGTAAAAACAGATGCAACCAAAATAGGACACACACACACACACACACACACACACACACACACACACACGTATACAAAACAAAAACAAACAAAAATCACCACCACCACCAACAAAAAACTAGTGCCTGGTCTCTGCCATCCCTTGACATTGTATGGTAAAGAGGTACAATACTGAGAATCTAACAAAATAACATAGAGGAGAATTTAGAAAGATATGCACAGTAAACAAGGCATGTTCAAGGACTTGACACATAGGGCAGAATTACTGTTAGCCGAGTTTGTCAAACCACTCTTCCATTCCTGCAATAAAACACCATGTCCAAGACAACTTATAAAGGAAAGTATCTAACTCGGGGCTCACAGTTCCCTAGGGTGAGGCCATTACCATCATTGTGGGGAGCATGGCAGCAGGTAGGCATGGCACTGGAATGGGAGAGTTTGCTTCCTGATCCTCAAGCAGAGAGGAAAGCTGACTATAGAATCCTCCTGACAGAGGATCGCATGCTCTTTGGAAACCTCAAATCCAACTTCCAGTGACACACCTTCTCCAACAAGGCTTTCTAAACAGTTCCACCTACCAGGGACCAAGCATTTGAATATACAAGCCTGTGTAGGCCATCCTCATTCAAACCACAAAGACACAGAAGGGAGCCCCAGGTGGAGAGAAGCAGGATAGAGAATATGTAATAACTAGATAAGAACTTGCTTCTAGGCAAGAGCCTTGAGACACAGAGCTTCCACTATCCCTTGGTCCATCCTCACAACACCATAGGAGTCCTATCATGAGCCATAACTGTAGACAAGACAGCAGGATTACAACTAAGCAGAGGAGACCATCTACCGCGAGCACCCAACGGTGAATGGGCCACTTACCTGACACATGACCCCGTCTCTCATAGAATGAGGGATTACCTCTATGTATATGGCTTCCTCATACTACACAGACATCTACATGCCAGCAGGGTAGCCCATCATAGAACTGAAAATGCGGCTAAAGCCTCGAGAAAAAGACATTTCAGGAAAAACCATGTGACTGCATTTCAGAAAGACCGACTCAAATGGAAGGTATAGGAAAGCTTATCAATAATTCAATATAAAGCTGATACACCTATAAAATCCTCAGAAATATAAGCTGCAGCCATTTTGACAATAAAACCATAATGCTTTGTTTATATTATAATTTGATTCTTGTAGTGTTATAATTAAGATCTCTTATGACAGAATAATTCAAGGTTAAATATGATTGGCTAGAAAGGTGACGAGTTTTCAGATATAGCTTCCCATAGTTTATATCTTATACGTGACAGGAAACTGCTTACATCAGCATTGTTTTTGACTCCATGGTGATTTGTCCTTATAGATGTCTGAGTTCACAGTCTAACAGTGCAGAGTTACTGATGGTCTGTATCATCCTGATAAATGCAGCATCTCAGCTTCCTAGACCCCCAACACATGCTAGAGAGGCTGAGAGCTCCCAAGGCTGCTTACTTCCCAGAGATATAGCTCGCTGCTTTTAAATGAGCACAACAGCTGGGGTGGTAATCCATCTTCAGAGAGGAGGCGCCATTCAGACCCAGTGATCATGCCATGCCACACTCTGCCCTGCACCACCAGAGACATGTCATTCCTTGTATCCCGGTTACACACTTGGGAATTTGGGGGTATTTTCTTTGGTATTCTGGAGTTTGGCACCTATATTTACCAAGAGTCGAGCCATTGTTAGCTATGAGAGAAAAAGAAATTGAAGAGGTCTTTAGAAGAAATTCATGACCATTTCTCCCTCAAGGAAGACAGGTGAGCCGTATGGAAAGCCTGGTTCATCCCCACAGTGAAAGGATATGGTAAGCTCAGGCGTGACCCTCTCTCGAAGTCTGCAATGACTTGAAGAGTTGGAGAGCTTTGCTCCCATGTCAGAGATGCCTGTGATAGGCTACGCTGTGAAAGACATTGTTGTGGTCTGAGAAGCAGCTAGGGTCAAGACAGAGACAGATTGGGAAATAGAAAGTTTAACCTCCATCAACTGCTTACGAGTTGACAATGCCATGAAGATAGGATCTGAGCTACCTATTGCTTAGGACTGCAGGAGTGAATCCTGGGACATGGGCCACTGAAAGTGCGAGGATGCAAAGGAGACAAGTCTTTGAACTGAACAGAGGGCATCCATGAGCCCACGGCTACTCTCTCTGTCAGTGATGGACTTAAATACAGAGTGTCTACATAACTAACAACACAATCAATCAGATATGGCCTATCCTTATCCCACCAAGCTTGCCCTTGGCTGCTGACCACGCTCTGATTTTGTCATGATTAAAAATTCTATGTAACAAACTAAAAGAAAGAAATGCTTTATAAAAAGGGAGAACTTTATTTTTGCAAATTGTACCCGATTGTTTAACTAAAAATAAAACTAAGACTCTTCTCTTACGACTCTCTGTCTATTGTAGCAAGAATTAGTAGTCTAGCTACAGGAAGACTTTAACTTTAGACCAGCCTAGGACTGTTAAGAATCTCTTGACCCTGGTTGTGTGAAGTTACTGTATTAAGATCTTGCTGTTAAATGAGATCCTTCTGTTGCATAAGTGAAACTTACTAGGCTTGTCAGGTAATACCCAGGAAACAAGTGTTCTGGGATTCGTTAGTCATTAATGGAGAAAGTAAAGTTTATTTCAAATTAATTATGATTATTATATAATTAATTAGGTAATTATTCTTATCTATTAACCTGGCTTTGAACTCAGTCCTGCAGGCTCTCAAAGCCACACTAGTCCCCAGCTCACCATGAGAGATGTTGGTGGAACGTCAATTTAACTTTAACTTACTTCAGCTAACAATGGAGCTTTGAACGTTTTTCTGAACTCGGTGAGACTCCAGAGAGATGGACAAATATCATAGAGATGTAAGCCAGGGAGGATGTCAGAGGAGTCACCCACTGGCAGGGGTGGGGTTCATACAAAGCTGGAAGCTGGCTTTTCTCAGTCATCAACATCTTCAGTCATTAGTCTGAATTCCCTTGTGAATAAAGAAATACTGACTGGGCTGAAGAGTGGAATATGAAAAGCTGAGGGGTGGCCACACCACCCCTGAGTCACACTGCAGTCGTCTATGGCCTCTCTATGCCTCTAACCTACCACCATGGAGACATTTTGACTACTTAACCTGCTTGAGACTTTCTCTTCAAAATATACCCTATAGCTACCCCTGGTCCGTCTGATTCCCCATTGCTACCTCAAAAATATTAACATTCAGTTAGTAATTTAGTCAGTAAGATACAAGTATGTAACTGTAGAGAACTGTTCATGCAGATCATGCAGGTTTAATTATTAAAATACCTATAACTTTAAACTTATTAAAACATGCCTATTTTTAATTGCCTTTAAAATATTTTCCCATCTACTAAAGTAACTAGTATTTATTATAAAAATATTTCTAAAGGTAAATATTAAGAAAAGTAATGGGGCTGGAGAGATGGCTCAGCGGTTAAGAGCACTGACTGCTCTTCCAGAGGTCCTGAGTTCAATTCCCAGCAACCACATGGTGGCTCACAACCATTTGTAATAGGATACAATGTTGTCTTCTGCTGTGCATGAAGACAGTGACAGTGTACCCACATATATGAAATAAAAAAAATGGCCAGAGCGAGTGGGGCTAGAGTGAGCAGGGCTGGAAAAGTAAATAAATAAACAAACAAACAACCTTAGTTTCACTCCTTATGGTGGATTCAAACCCATGACTTTTACCCATTCCACAGCTGCAGTTCACGTCAACATCTTTGCCCATGTGTCTCTCTACGACACCATGGTAAGAAGAAGCGTTTGGATATGACCACATGATTTTTGTAGCCAGAGAAATTAGGAGTCCCTGGGAGTTTCTGCTTATGTGTGGAAGCTTCTACCCTTATCCCAGGTAAACAATGACCCATGTTGTGTCTGCTTCCTAAGCCAGTGTCAACAGAGTGATGATATAGGGGGCTGAACCTGGCCCATCTCATCAGTAATACAGCTCAAGGGTCATCACGTGAGAGGCAAGGCACCAAGTGGTGGTCAGACGGGAGGACTGTGTGCCTGTCTCCTGTTACTATAGTAAAGGCTAGGAATAAAACTGATATAAATATCCCTCTCAGAACTTAGCAGTACTGCCAAAGACAACTTCAGATTAGATTTTGTTTTGTTTTGTTTTTATTTACCTTTTTATGGAATATTTTCTTTATTTCCATTTCAACTTTATTTCCATTTCAAACTATCCCCTTTCCCAGTTTCCCCCACTCCTGGAAACCCCCTCCCACCCCCTATTTCTATGGGTATGTTCCTCCACCCACTCCACTCCCACATCCCCGCCCTCAATTCTCCTACTCTGGGGCATCTATCAAGCCTTCATAGGACCAAGGACCTCTCCTCCCATTGATAACTGACAAGGCAAATCCTTCACTACATATACAGCTGGAGCAAAGTGTACTTCTTGGTTGATGGCTTAGATTTTTAAAGTATGCCATTAAAGTAGGTAGGGGTCTTCAGAGTCAAATTGAGGGGCACAACTGAAATTGCAGTAGTCTTGGTTACTCTGTCATGGAGAAAATAGAAGAAGTGGGCGAGCCAAGAGCAGGCTATAGAGAAGACTGTGAACAGTTGTCCGTGAAGAACAACACAGTGGACACATTACTAGTGATCTACCACAGCATGCTTGATTGAGAAGGACTAGCTACAGGAAACAGTGGGCACTTTACTTGTGATCGACCACAGTGGGCTTCAGAAAGACTAGTGAGTACTTCCTGGAAATGCCCTCACTAGAGCTCACTACAGATGAGAAGGTTGCACCAATGACATTTTCATTGCTAATTTCCCTGGCTCTGTGAGCACTATAATGCTGGGAAATTTCAAGTCTTATTTTTTTTCTCAAAAAAAAAAAAAAAACCAGATGTTGCTTACATTTTGGACACCGGAAGGATACAGAATATAGCCAATAGCTTATGGGAGTGGACTGAAGCCCACAGGCCACTGGAAGCATCAGTGTTGGGAACTCAACCCAGTACCACAAAGACGGAGGTGACATTGAGCTCTTGGTCGTTCACTGGGTTTTTCCCTAGTCAACACCATCAGGACTCACATGCAGACAAGCATAGACCTTGTCAGCCAGATCTATTCTCCAGAAATGAACCCCACTGACCTATTTCTTGGCTTTGCTCTGAGATGATAAGGCGTGTAGGTCCCTACAATGAATACACTCTGCACTGATGATTAGCAACAAGCCCTTAGCTTGAATACACATGCCCCGAGTGCATGACAATTCTTTAAACTATGTTTTCATGCACAACTAACAAAAATAAATAAAAATTAACTCCCTACAACACTTAAGCCAACTTCTTGGGTACTTTGGAAATTTCTAGAATTGTCACCAATATTATGGCACAGGCATCTGCAGTCCTTTCCAGCTGTGGCATCAATTCTCCTTGGTGTTGCTATCCTTAGCTCTTCACAGACTTTGACGACTTTTGCTTGGTCCTGGGGCCAATCATCAGTCTGGGCCACTCCCTCATCCCCTGGCTTTCGTCTTCCCTCCATCCTCTCATCCTTGACTGGTGAACTAATTCCTGAATTTCTACGGTTACACAGATTCAGTCGTCCAAGATTTTTGTTAGTGTCTTAAGGATAAAACATGGAAACTAAAGCATGAATTTGGCTTGCTCGAACTTTCTGTCTAAATGACCAAAACCAAAATGCGCATTGAATTTATCTCAAACATTTTAATTAAATGCCACAAAACATCATACTATTACCTCAGACCTCCTTAGAATATCTTCCTTGAATATTTTGTGCTAAATACCAGCCTTGACAAAGTGTCTGTGGACACTGTAGCTATTTTAATTTAGAATGTCCTCTACGTGCAAACCTATGCTGCATGTTTATATATTAACCACTCCGTAAACAATTATCCCAGCTCTCAGCAGGAACTTAAAGTTGAGAAAGAGTCTGAATCCCAGAGCAACCATTGCCTGTTAAAATTCAGGCAAATGGAAGCCTCACATCCAACTTCCTCATGTGTAAAAGGGAATGAGGAGCATAAGATGTAAACACTTCTGATACCAAGTCTGACAAAAACCTGAATCCAGTTACCAGGACAACCTGGTGGAAGGAGAGAACTGACTTCTGCATATTATCCTCTGAGCTCCACAAATACACCATGGCATGAGCACACACACCAACTCACACCTACTCACATCCACTCACACCCACTCACACCCACTCACATCCACTCATACCTACTCACATCTACTCACACCAACTCACACTTACTCACATTCACTCACACCCACTCAAACCCACTCACATCCACTCATATCCACCCACATCCATTCACATCTAGTCACATCCACTCATATCCATTCATATCTAGTCACACCCACTCACACCCACTCACACCCACTCACACATACATCCATTCACATCCACTCACATCCACTCATATCCACCCACATCTATTCATATCTAGTCACACCCACTCACACCTACTCACATCCACTCACACCCACTCACACCTACTCACATCCACTCACACCCACTCACACCTACTCACACCCACTCACACCTACTCACACCCACTCACACATACATCCACTCACATCCACTCACATCCACTCATATCCACCCACATCTATTCATATCTAGTCACACCCACTCACACCTACTCACATCCACTCACACCCACTCACACCTACTCACATCCACTCACACCCACTCACACCTACTCATTCTCTCACACCCACTCATACCTACTCACATCCACTCACATCCACTCACATCCACTCACACCCACTCACACCTACTCACACCCACTCACATCTACTCACATCCACTCACACCCACTCACACCCACTCACACCTGCTCACACACCCTGTCATACCCACAGAATAAACAAATATAATTTTAAAATAAATAGATAAAAATAAAATAAAATTGACATGATAGTATCAATCTAGAGGAGTTGTCTTTTTAAACAGTTAATAATGAAATTGAAGACTGTCACATGGTCCCAAAACTTATTCAATGTTCAGAAAGTGATGAGGATTTGTCTGTCTGTTTTTATTATGTTAACACTGTTATTATTTTTATCATAGATTTATTTTCTAAATAAAATCTCTAGATTAGATATGTTATAGTCAGGAATACAAGGCCATATTTTATCTTTCAGTGAAGATAAACCCCATGATTTTGTAAGCTGTCTGTGAAAATAAGCTTTAAAAAAATTATAAACAGAGAGCTTGAAAATCTCATCTGCCATGGGGTAGCTTAGGCAAGCGAAAGGCGCTCACCCCCTTTTTCCTCGCACTGCAACAGGCAGGGGTGCTGGCCCCAAGGTCATGAGCGTGGGAGAGCCAGCCCCACCTCTCCCTGGCCGAGACATTAGGGAAGAGTGTGCCCTGCACATAGACTGGGCAGCAATGTAGAGCTGGCCTTGATAACAAAGGTGCACCCCAAGGGCATGGGCGTGGAATAGCTGTCTGCAGCACGCAGGGGGAGGGGGAGGGCCCCATAGCTGTCTGCAGCACACGGGGGAGGCCCCCACCCCTCAGCTGGGCAGCAATGTAGAGCTAGCCCCAGTGGCATGGGTGTGGGTGAGCTGGCTCCAAGGGCCTGAGAGCAGGGGAGGTTGCCATGTCCTTTGCTGGCTATGGCATTGAGTGGGGTAGGGGTTGGGGTAGGATGGGGCCAGTGCTGGAGAGCTCACCCTGGTGGTGTATATGTGGGTAAGCTGGTTGGCTGAGCAGCTCAGCTGCCGCCCAGACCCAGATCCAGGTCTTTAAGTTGGCCTATCCCAACATCTGCCCCATCTGTGAACTTCTGGAGCACATGCAGGGGTGATCCTGCAGAACCGAAGTTTCAGGATCTCCATGGCACAGGGTGACGGCAGAATGCCTTGGAGGTGTCCCAGTATGGATGCAGTATTGATGGCGTAGCAGAAGCCAGAGGCCTTGAATGAGACCAATGACTCGCGGCCGTGAACATTTGCAAGTGAAGGTATGTGGACAAAAGGGTGCACTGTGGGAAACACTGTCACACACTAAAGCTTCCACAATGAGAGAGAGAGAGAGAGAGAGAGAGAGAGAGAGAGAGAGAGAGAGAGAGAGTATGTGTGTACATCACAGTGATTTTAATGTGAATCACTATACCCTCATTTCTTCCAAGCTTTCTTCTGACAGAATTCTGTAATACACTGAGCAGATCTTATATAGTAGGTTCTTGACCCTCAGTGTGGTAGGATTTGGAACCCTAACCCTAGCCCTAACCCTTTGGGAAGCGATTAGGTAATGAGGGGAAAAAATAGGCAGATAATACAGCACCCAGTCCAAGAAGCCCTAGGGTGCCTTCTCAGCCTCCTGCTGACTGTGAGCCTATGCAGAGAAGGTGGCTGCTATGTCTGTGGAACTTGACTCTGACCTCAGACCTCCAGCCTCCACAGTAGAGAGCAGACCCCATTACTTAGAACCTATTCAAGCAGGGACACTTTGTTGACCAGCCCAAGCTAACCCAAGCTAGTCCAGACAGGTTCCCTTGTATGAGAGCTCATTCAGGATAGAAAGATAGGTTCAGTTAACCCAGGGACCAAACTAATGTAACTCAAAAGCTTAGATGAAGTGACATTGTGCTTAGAGGTATCTTCCTTCTCCTCTGTGTTGATTCTATTTTGAATACACTTAACGCTTTCTACTAGTAAACAGCATCATTACCAAACTGACTTGGATTGAAAACAGTGACTTGATGTGTTTCCTTGAATGAGTCACTTTATTTAAATTCAAATGTGCTTAACATTTTTAAAACTGGGTAATAGCTCTCGATACAAACAGATTAGTACGTGATTGAGTTTAAGGTCAAGTTTAATTTATGGCATTATTTGGCTGATATGGATAAATATCAGCACATCACTGAAATTTTAGTCATGAAACAAAAGAAGTACGTTTTATGATATCCTGCTTGGGTTTAGTTAAAGCACAAGTCCTGCCTTCTCAGAACCATGAAGGGCTCTGCATGTAACTATCAGGAAGCCACACGTGGAGCCAGGCTTTTCTTCAGAGCATTCCATTTAGTCAGCAAAGAAGAAATGCATTGTGAGCAGGGGCTTCTGCCAGAGTCTGGCAAACACTACCCATGGCAGTCTATGCCAGGAGAAGAGAAGGTTATGCAAGCAAGTCATGCTTCTCTGTTCTACTAATGGGAAAGTCGACAGCCCTTGATACTGGGGGAGGGGCGGTGTCTGCAGAGACGAGACACACTCTCATCTCAACCTGACTGTGCCCGGTAAGTGCATTCTGTTATAAAGAGCTACACCAGATATCAGAGGCAATTAGCCCAATTACATAGACCCTTAAATAAAACATTACAGATCCTTAGATGGATGGACCCCTAGATAGAACCATAGAGAAACCGTTAGAAGCCCCCTCAGAAGTACCCCTAGATAAGCCCCTCAAAGCATGCTTAGGTAGGGCTCATTCTTCAGTGCATCCAACAATATTTTAGTGTAGACAAAGCCTGTGCGGGGAAGGAAGGGGTGCAAACCCATCATTTCATCAGATCCACCCCCCCAAGTAAGCAATTTTACAAAACACATCGAATATGTTCAAGGCATGTTTAGTGCCTAGACATACTATAAGATAAATAGCTCCTAGAACAAGTTCTAAACACAAAGCAGTACTGTGTGAATACATCACTTTGCATAAAGCCAAACCACAATCTTCCTAAGTTTTGAAATATTAAAATACTCGCTTTCCCTGGCTTGTGCTACATATTACATTGGCTACTGTTCTGTACAAAATGCAATTTACAAATGTTACATTAAAACAATGTCTGCACAGGACAACTTTCATTTATATTTCATTAAAAAGCAAGAGCAGCAACAACAAAACCCATTTCTCCAAGCATAATAATCTGAAACAGCCAAACACTTGAGCAGTTTAGCTGCAAGCACAGATACCTGGAATTCTAATCTCAAGTGCAAACTCGGTATTAGATACATAAATTCAGATAAAAAGGAAACAAAATGAGTGTTACCTGAAATAAGTACAGCACAGAAATCACATAATGCAGCATAAAAATTAGCATGGCACACTTAATTTTTAAATACCACATTACTAAAATATTCAAAGCAAATATTTAATATCATATTCATAACATCTAGGTCATTAAAAATGCCGTTTCCTACCAGAAATTGTATCCTCACAAAATTGGCTTGAATGTGTTCCTGTGTACAACTGAATCAATTTCACACTTACTCACAGCCCTGTCTCTGGGAGGTGGTCCATTCATCGGTTTGATGTTACCATAGCAACCCTGCAGCATGGTCACATGCCAGCTGAGCTCTACCGGTTGAGTCTTAGTATTCGACAAACTACATCTTATGAACTCATAGTATCGTGCCTGCCTAGCTCTGGGCCCTTTGACCCTCACTCCTTGCCTTAAACACCACAAAAAGAAATCAACTTGTGGTGTTGGAAAGAATATTTTAGGGGCACACATAAAATTTCTATAAGGCCCTCTAAAGAGAAGTTTGAGCTAACTTGAACTGCTATTGTGATGGATGATTGTGTATCCAGCTAGGATGCCCTTTCAAATGCAAGGCTGTTGTTTAAGTTTCAAGGCTTTGATTCCTAGTCATGGAAACAGTCATGACATACTTGTTTCTCTTCTATTATCTCACTGGCTTTGTGGCGATCTGTTTTTGCTCCCTCACTGTCAGTGTGGCAAAGCAGCAACAGAGAAGAGGCTGGAAAAACTGAAGCTTAGCCTCTCCTGCATCAGGTTGCCAGAAATGCAAACTCTGGTGTCTACAGGAATCCTCCTCCTTCAGAGAACTTGGGGTAGTGTTGTCCCTTGCCATGGATGCCTGTGGCTGCCAGACTAAGTGTCCCATTGCTCCACTGTATGTCCCTCCCATCTCTGGTTGTGCCTTTACGTTTTCTTCTCTCTCTGCTCTTGTCAGGACACGCAGCCTGCTGGCAGTCCCCAGCCCTAGTGCCTCATCCTTGCTTGATGGCACGGGAAAGACTTATTTCCAACAGGTCTATGTAGTTCTTGGAATGAAGATGTTTACCGTCCCATTGCTAAAGCAAACAAAATAAAGGCAAGCCAGGCATTCTGCAAGCTCTGCCTTACTTACCTACGAAGAAAGGCAGAAATGGGTTCTGAGTCATTCTCACTGACACTGGAACATCGACACAATGCTAGATGTGGGCACACCCGGAGATTGGTCATATCATACCTTCCTGTGAGACTGGTCTGCTCCCCCACAGACAGACTCATGGAGAAGATCATTAGGGAGCGACAAGATATACAAAAACAGAATCCCCTTCAACAAAAGGGGCATCAGCCAGAGACGAGAGGGTTGAAAATAGTAAGCACAGATTCCAGGGCCACTTCTGGGTAAGCATCCCATCTCTGTTATCCTAACGAAGCACCTATGAATGACACTGCGTATGTTCTGAGACCCGCTTATGCTTGACCACAGCTATAGTGATTGAGACCATGCTTTTGGAGGATTCTTAGAAGTGTGGACAGCAGAAGCCAGGGAGCCTGTCCTCTGGTGGAGGAAGCATGTGTCATTCATTGGCATAAGATCTTTCTATTCTCAGGTGCCACTCCTCCTAACCACTCTGCCATGACTACTGTTCCAAAACGTAGATGGGGGATGGCTGTTCTGCCTGCTTACTGCCTTTCCTATCCATGTTGACTTAGCCTCAGTCTGCTCTTGCTTTTTGTTATGTGTTTGCTTAAGAGAACAAACAGGAAAATTCACCAGTTTTGATTTCCTGTATGAGTCTGTGTTCTGAAACTTCTTTGACAGCTTGGTTAGCAAAATATGTGGGAGCTACAATCGCATCAGGATTATCTTACAGGAGATGGCGTCCATGAGAAAAATCACTGCAACCCTAGTATGCTTGGAGTTCAACTCTTGTCTGAGCTATAAACAACTTGATAAAAGCAATCATGAGTCAAATTATAATGATGTTCAACCCTGGTTATTAACTTAGCAGGATCTAGAATCACCTCGCAGACAAGTCTATTGGGTACGGGGGTGAGGGATTGTTTAGATTGGGATAATCATGGTGGAACGGCTCTGCTAACTGCAGGCATTCGTGGAATGAGTAAAAAGGAAGAAGCAAGGTGACCAGCATCCATAACTCTCTGTCTTCTGACAGGAGACAGGAGACCGAGTGATCAGCAGTCTCAGGCTTCAGCTGGCATGATTCCCCTGCCCTGCTGGACTTCTGTACAAACTAGAAGACAAAGTTAGACCCTGTCTTCTTCAAGTTACTTTTGTCATAGTAACAGGAGTGGGAGTGGAACCAATCCTGGGTGAAATCTGCCATGTGCTTTGTAGGCTTGCTGGAGTAACAGGGGAGCATCTGAAATTATGGTCTACAAAAGCCCTAGGAATGCAAAGATTACTGGGCCATTCTGGTGGGAATTTGGATATCAGAACGCCAAGAGAAATACAGTGGAGGTCTGGTGGTGCACAAGGCTACAGAGTGAAACAAGGACTCTAGCACAGCCTTGGCTAAAAAGTCACTCTTGCTCCATCTGGAGAAGAACCAGGTTCCATTCTATCCCTGTCTTCAGAACATGCTTGAAGTGAGATTAAGGAGGAATGGACTAATTTCTATGGTGGAGGGGATTGAGTCTAGGGCAGGACAGGTGTTCAGTAACCAACAGAAATCAACATGTGAAGCTTAGTGAGCAGCTGTGTGTGGCAACTTTAAAATTGCAGAAAGGGATATGAGAAGATAAAGAGTTGGCTTCATTGAGTCAATAGGAAAGGCAAGATCCCCTCCATCTAAAGACACAAACTGTGAAACGCAAATTTAGTCCAAAGGACAGACATGGGAATGAGAACACGGAAAAGGCTCCCAGTTTCTAAAGCGCAGCTGTCTGGGAAGTATTTCCCTACGGTCAGGAGTGAAGCTATTGAAATTATAGTCCAAAGGAGGAAGAAGGCTTCAGCCCAGTCTGGTGGCAGAATGTGACAGCATGGTACATAGCACTGACCTTATAGGCATGAAGGATGCAAAACTGATGGAGCCATGGAGCTTTGTGCCACAGATGCCAATAGCCAGGGGATTGTGGCATGGTTGGATAACAGAAGCCCGAGAGTTCACTGTATGCCAGGGCCAGAAGATGTCCACTGAGGAAACTGCAGGCATAGTTGAGTCTGCCCGAGAGAGCAGCTGTGCGTGCTGCAGAAGCAGAAATGGAAGAGAGGGGCTGCCCAATACTTTTTGGATACAGATGGTTCTCCCATGAGCCTCAGGTGCCAAACATGGAAGTGTAAAGTTTGTTGTTTACCCTGCTGGGATTCAGTCTGCTTTGTCCCACTTTTTCTTCATTATTTCCCAATTCTTCTCTTTGGAGTGAGAATGTTTATTCTCTTCTATTGTATGTAGAGTTTTAGTTTTTTAACTGTTTATGAGTTCACAGGTGAAGATTGCCTTGGGTCTCAGGTGAGACATGGACTTTAGACTTTTAATACTTGGAACTGTTGAAGATTATAGGGACTCTTGAAATAAAACTGTATTTTGTATTATAGATACCCATGGTCCTATGGGAACAAGGTTGGAAGTGGGGGCTTATGGGTTAAATGGGACATATTTAGTGGCAAGATGACAAAGGTCTGCTTGTGTTCAAGGTGGACCTTGAGAAGCGTTTGGATCATGAGGCTTCTATCGTCACAAGAAGATTAATGTACTGACAGTTCACAGATAAATGAGAGACTGAGGGGCGGTGGAAACTTTGGGAGGTGAAACACAGTCTACCAGAAGTAGACTGTGGGTGAGGGGCATGCTTGATGGCTGTATATTTCATCCCTAGCCCCCCTTTCTCCCTTTGCTTCTGGGATGCTTTGAGCTGTATAGTTTTTCTCTACTACACGCCCCCCCCCATCATGGTCTTCCTCATGCCATAGGCCTAGAAGCAATGGTGTTATCATACCACGAACTAAAATGTTTGAAGCCATGGCCCCAAGAAAGCCTTTTCTGCTTCATGCCAAGTGGTTATCACGGAGATGAGGAACTAACACGGTGAGATGCCCCCAAAGAATGATGAGACAATGTCTATGGGAACAGGAAGGCTGCCATGTACACTGGGAGGAGGTGTGGGAGGGGCAGGCAGTGTACTCTGAGACAGTCTGAGGAAATGAGAGGTCACTAAACAGTTGGGTGAATGAATATGTCTGAGTCTTAGAAGACTGGGTTAAAGGTGTAGATTAGGACATTACCAAGTATGACTGCAAGAGAGAAACCAGGGAGGAGGTGGAAGATCTCAGGGAAGCTATATGCAAGAACACAGAAGTCTTTGGAATGGGTGTGGTTCTCTAGACACCCAGTGTGAAGAAAAATATAGTTGAGGATGGGGACAAGGTAAAGCACAGGTGTGAAGTGAGGGAGGTGATGGAGGAGTAGAGGATGAAGACAAGGTAAAGCACAGGTATGAACTGAGGGAGGAGTTGAGGATCGGGACAAGGTAAAGCACGGGTGTGAACTGAGAGAGGAACTGAGGATGGGGACAAGGTAAAGCACAGGTGTGAAGTGAGGGAGGTGAGGGAGGAATTGAGGATGGCAACAAGGTGAAGTACAGGTGTGAACTGAGAAAAGGAGTTGAGAATGGGAACAAGGTAAAGCACAGGTGTGAACTGAGGGAGAAGATGAGGATAGGAACAAGATAAAGCATAGATTTGAACTGAGGGAAATGTTATCTGGTGTTGTGAATCTGAGTCCAGGAAGTACATCTCCATAAAAATTCAGATGGATGGTTGTGAGCCACCATGTGGTTGCTGGGATTTGAACTCAGGACCTTCGGAAGAGCAGTCAGTGCTCTTACCTGCTGAGCTTCATGTCTAAACGTCAGGGGTTTTTCATATACATTCTGTAATTAATGTGCATGTGACACAAATACTCTTGTATTTCTACATGGGGGTGGGAATGAAGCAGAAAGATGGAAATACCTAAATAGTATTGTGTAATGAAGACTACGATGCTAATACTAAACATTTAACAAAACATTAAAATTCATTCAGCAAAAAAAAAAAAAAAATTCAGATGGATCAATAACAAATACTTCAAAATGCAGGTGTCACTACTGTGATATCTGTCAAACACATAGTAGACTGCAGCCATTTTCAATCAAACACTGTGTTTGTAGGTACAAAACATTTTAAGATGGACACTCAGACAGCAAAGTAACATTGCTAGCAAAAGAAAAAAAAAAATCTAACAGGACATCTTTCTCCAAATGCATTAATTCACTTTCAAGTTTAACAGAAAAATCAATATTTTTTTTTTAGATAAAAGAAAAAATTCAGTCATGGAAGATCACTCTGGTAAGATATAACAAACATAAGTGGTGGTTATGACCAGCTTAGTTTGAGTCCATTACAAACTCAGAGGCATCCACGAACTTCGACATACTATAATTGACTCACAAGTTAAACGTCATAACAGAATACAAACGGCTGCTTTGACAGCCACTGCCTGCATGTCTACTGTTTTATCTTGTTTGTACTCAAGCAGGTGCAATAAAAAAAAACCCTATTTTTACTCTTTCTCTGAAGAACTGTCCAGATTCAGGGCTAAGTGAAGTCTGTGTCACTTAGAGGTAATTTGATGGCTTTCACCAGCATGCACGCTCTGTTTTACCCACAAGTGGCCTTTGAGTAAAAAGCTAACAGCTACAAGGTGGCTTTGGCTACCGGGTAATGAATAGATCGGGATGTTTCTGAGAGCATATAGCTGCCAATAGGCTGACGCCTTGGAAGAACAGCTATGCCAAGAAGGAGATGGGTGAGGGACTTTATCACCAGTGGGTAAACTGTCTCTGTGACCCACTGTTTCTTCACATGCCCAGTTCTTCTAGCCAATAGGTCATCCATTCCCAGGGAATAAAAGCAGGGGTGTGGCCAGCTGGGCCCAGGCACGTGGTGGAAACGGGGTGGAGTAGACTGCCGTTCAACTGCACAGAAGAGCATGTGAGACTCAAGCTTAAGGTGGTCAACCCCAAGGGGCCAGAGAGTCTGCAGCACAGCTCACTCCAAAAACACTGTGATTCAAAGCTCTACTTTGCATTATTGCCAAAATTAGTGTCTTCAAAATCAAATTAGGAAAAGTCAACCTTTAATCTCTTTCAAATGTCTTCTGGTATAAGGGTAAATTAGCTTTAGGATGCTTCCCAACCTTCAAGTGTGCCCACTAAGTCTGGTCTCTGGACCCTTGTCCATTTCAGCAGTCTCTTTTCTCCTCTTCCGGTATCTCCCTCTTCTTATCACTAAGGACTGGCTGTCCTCACACACACTAGAAGTGGAATGTGCCCAGCATATGCACTGTCCTGTCACTTGCTTCTAACTCCAGTGTTTAGTGACTGCTGCTATGTGTGGGTAGAAGGTGGGGAAACGGAGGCCAGAGACATCAGCTCCCCCACCCCTTCTGGGAAGTCAGGTGACTTTGTTTCTCTAGGCAACATGCAGACAGTCATGAAACAAGGTTGAGGGATCCCAAACACGACTAGCATATCCCCCAAAGACTTTTAAGTTTCAATTTCTGCTACAGATTTTATTTTTTCATCACTAACAGGTATAATATATAATATAAACAGATGGATGCATTTCCAATCTCTGTAGGTGGAAACTAAAAGGTGTACACTGCATGTAAGTTTTGGGAATAGAAACACACACACACACACACACACACACACACACACACACTAGCATCCTCCTGAGAGAAAGAAAGCCTCAGAAAGTGACAATGCAGCATGTTACAGGAATTTTGGTCCCACAAACCCCATATAACATTCAATGGACCTTTAAGATGTTCTAAAAGCATAGAGTTATTCACAAGGATGAAATACAATTAATATCACGTGAAATGAAATATAACAATGTTTTATAATATGCACATATATTATATATCATAATAACTACAAATCATCTCCAGTCACAAAATCACAAAGGATGAATCCATACAAGCTGAGGCCGGATTTCTGACTAGCATACATTTTTCTTATATATGGTTGCAAGGCAAGAGAGGAACCAAAGTGTCTTGTTAAAACATCTCGTGTTCATTTTCATATTCAGAGCAGTAGCCTGAAGGATGTGGAAGTGCAGCAGCACCTACCAGAAGTCACAGACCCATGCATCCAGTGATGTTGGTCTCTCAAAGGGAGCTGTGCACCCCCCAGCAAGGCCGGGAGACCCTGTGAGGGGAGTGTAAAGTCTGACCAGACTGAACCAGTTGACAGCAAATAAATTGGAACCAATAAGTAATCACACTGCCTTATCATTTCATCTTTGCAAGAAGAAAGACGGATATTCTGGGACATCCCTAGCCAACAAAAACAGCCATTTAACACCCTGGTTTCCATTACGAGGTGTGCGCGGCAAAGGCGAGCGCTGTCATGGAGTAAGTTATTCTGATGGATTACCCTTGCAGTCACTTTCTCCTAAGTGAAATGAATCACTACGGATGGGATGTGTGGATGTGAGCATGAGTATGTGTGTGTGTGTGTGTGTGCGCACACACAGGTATACACACACACATAGACACACACACATACACACACAGGCACACACACAGGTACACACACAGGTACACACACAGGCACACAGACACACATATACACACAGGCACAGACAGGTACACTCACAGTACACACATAGGCACACACACAGGCACATACATACACACACACACAGGCACACAGACAGGCACACATACACATGCAGACACACACATACACAGGAACACAAAGATAAACAGGCACAAAAATACAGACATATACACACATACACATACAGGCACATACACAGGAATACATAGGCACATAAAACAGGCATATACACACAGGCACACACAAATACACACACATGCACACACAAAGGCACACACACATACACACACAGAGGCACACACACATATATACACACAGGCACACACACACACACACACACACACACACACACACACACAGGCACATTTACACCACCCCAGTGTAGTAGTTGTAAAGGTCTGATTCAGCCATGTTAAGGATTACCAACAATGAAAGATAAACCTTGAATTGTAGTTTCATTTTTAAATGAGATTGTGACAGTATGTGAAAATGAAGTACTTACAGCAAACTATAGTATAAATAATGTCATTTGGAAAGAAAGGCATTTATAGACATCTTAGATATAGTCAGACATCAAATAGCACCCGTCTTCCACTGTTAGCATTAACATCAACACCACCATACTGTCACATCAGCATCATGTCTACCATATTCCATCCTCTCTACCATATTCAATGCATATACCACAACCAACACCACAATCACCACTATCACCAGCCCTGCCTTCACTAATATCACCACTATTGTTATGGTCATTATCACCAATATTACCATCTCCAACACCACTACCACCATCACCATCACCATCCACACAACACAGTCACATCTGCATATCACTACTGTCTTCCATCTCACCATGCCCGCCATCATCATCAAATCATCATAATCATTATCCCACCACTGTCAACAGTCTTCACCACTACCACACTGCCACATCAGCAGCATCTCCACCATCTAATGGTACCTCAGTGCCTACCATCATCACAGCACAATCACCACCACCACCACCACCACCACCACCACCACCACCACCATCACCACCACCATATCCATTACCACCACCACCATCACCACTGTCCTCACCACCACCATCACCACCATCACTACCACTGTCACCACCACCATCACCACCACCATATCCATTACCACCATCTACCATCAGCACTGTCCTTACCACTACCACCACCACATCACCACCACCATCACCACCACCATATCCATTACCACCATCTACCATCACCACTGTCCTCACCACCACCACCACCACCATCACTACCACTGTCACCACCACCATATCCATTACCACCATCTACCATCAGCACTGTCCTTACCACTACCACCACCACATCACTACCACTGTCACCACCACCATCACCACCACCATCACTACCATGAGCACCATCCTCACCACCACCATCACCACCATCACAACTACCATCACCACCACCACTGTCACCACCACCATAATCACCACCACCATCACCACTATCACTACTATCATCACCATCCTCACCACTACCATCAGCACCATCTCAATCGTCACTGCCCTCATTGCCACCACTATGGTCATGACCACCCTCTACCATCATATGCAGCTGCAGCAGGACGAGGCCCAGATAAACTTGAAAACTGATTCTTGTATTTTGAGGACACCTTGCTATCCTCAAGACAAGCCTGCAAAGCCAAGCGTCTTCTCTCACTATGAAGAAGGCATGAGCAGAGAGGAACTAGATCTTTAAGGAGAGCCCGCACCAGCTGCTCACGCCACACGTTAACAGCTCGGCTCTTTACTCAACCTTCATCGTGACACGGCTCTTTGCTCCCAACTGCTCTGCCTTGGAGAATAAAACTCAGTGTGGCAGAGCCAATGGGAAGGTCGTGCAGAGTGGAAAAGGAGAAGGAGCTGTACTCAGCTGTCATCTGACACTGGGGAATCCTTTCTTTAAATCCAACTGGCCAGAGTCCTGCTCCTGCTGGCCTGAGAGCCCTTACCCACCTGTGCCTTTCCATGGAAAGCTTTACACAGCCAAAGGCAGGTCATTATACTTCCCTTATGACACCATACCAGCATCACAGTGTCCCCTGCCCCACCCACATCACAGTGTCCCCTACCCCACCCACATCACGCTGCTCCCTGCCCCACCCACATCACACTGCTCCCTGTCCCACCCACATCACAGTGTCCTCTGCCCCACCCCACATCACAGTGTCCCCTGCCCCACCCCACATCACAGTGTCCCCTGTCCCACCCACATCACAGTGTCCCCTGTCCCACCCACATCACACTGCTCCCTGTCCCACCCCACATCACAGTGTCCCCTGCCCTACCCACATCACAGTGCTCCCTGCTCTACCTACATTACAGTGTCCCCTGCACCACCCACATCACAGTGTCCCCTGCTCCACCCACATCACAGTGTCCCCTGCTCCACCCACATCACAGTGTCCCCTGCCCCACCCACATCACAGTGTCCTCTACACCACCCACATCACAGTGTTTTCTGTTCCACCTACATCACAGTGCTCCCTGCCCCACCCGCATCACAGTGCTCCCTGTCCCATCCACATCACAGTGTCCCCTGCCCCACCCCACATCACAGTGTCCCCTGTCCCACCCACATCACAGTGTCCCCTGTCCCACCCCCACATCACAGTGCTCCCTGCTCTACCTACATTACAGTGTCCCGTGCACCACCCACATCACAGTGTCCCCTGCCCCACCCACATCACAGTGCTCCCTGTCCCACCCACATCACAGTGCTCCCTGTCCCACCCATATCACAGTGTCCCCTGCCCCACCCCACATCACAGTGTCCCCTGCCCCACCCCACATCACAGTGTCCCCTGTCCCACCCACATCACAGTGTCCCCTGCCCCACCCCACATCACAGTGTCCCCTGTCCCACCCACATCACAGTGTCCCCTGTCCCACCCACATCACAGTGTCCCCTGTCCCACCCACATCACACTGCTCCCTGTCCCACCCCACATCACAGTGTCCCCTGCCCCACCCCACATCACAGTGTCCCCTGTCCCACCCCACATCACAGTGTCCCCTGTCCCACCCCACATCACAGTGCTCCCTGCTCTACCTACATTACAATGTCCCGTGCACCACCCACATCACAGTGTCCCCTGCCCCACCCACATCACAGTGCTCCCTGTCCCACCCACATCACAGTGCTCCCTGTCCCACCCATATCACAGTGTCCCCTGCCCCACCCCACATCACAGTGTCCCCTGCCCCACCCCACATCACAGTGTCCCCTGTCCCACCCACATCACAGTGTCCCCTGCCCCACCCACATCACAGTGTCCCCTGTCCCACCGCACATCACAGTGTCCCCTGTCCCACCCACACATCACACTGCTCCCTGTCCACCCCACATCACAGTGTCCCCTGCCCCACCCACATCAGTGTCCCCTGTCCCACCCCACATCACCCACGTCACAGTGCTCCCTGTCCCACCGTCCCACCCACATCACAGTGTCCCCTGTCCCACCCACGTCACAGTGTCCCCTGTCCCACCCACATCACAGTGTCCCCTGCCCCACCCCACATCACAGTGTCCCCTGTCCCACCCACATCACAGTGTCCCCTGTCCCACCCACATCACACTGCTCCCTGTCCCACCCCACATCACAGTGTCCCCTGTCTCACCCACATCACAGTGCTCCCTGTCTCACCGTCCCACCCACATCACAGTGTCCCCTGTCCCACCCACGTCACAGTGCTTCCTGTCCCATCCACATCACAGTGTACCCTGTCCCACCCACATCACAGTGTCCCCTGCCCCACCCACATCATAGTGCTCCCTGCTCCACCCACATTACAGTGTCCCCTGTCCCACCCACATCACAGTGTCCCCTGTCCCACCCACATCACAGTGTCCCCTGTCCCACCCACATCACAGTGTCCCCTGTCCCACCCCACATCACAGTGTCCCCTGTCCCACCCCACATCACAGTGTCCCCTGTCCCACCCCACATCACAGTGTCCCCTGTCCCACCCACATCACAGTATCCCCTGTCCCACCCCACATCACAGTGTCCCCTGCCCCACCCCACATCACAGTGTCCCCTGTCCCACCCACATCATAGTGCTCCCTGCCCCACCCACATTACAGTGTCCCCTGTCCACCCACATCACAGTGTCCCCTGTCTCACCCACGTCACAGTGTCCCCTGTCCCACCCACGTCTCAGTGCTCCCTACCCCACCCCCACATCACAGTATACCCTTCCCCACCCACACCACAGTGTCCCCTGTCCCACCCACATTACAGTGCTCCCTGTCCCACCCCACATTACAGCGTCCCCTGCTCCACCCACATTACAGCATTCCCTGTCCCACCCACATCACAGTGTCCCCTGTCCCACCCACATTACAGTGTCCCCTGTCCCACCCACATCACAGTGCTCCCTGCTCCACCCACATTACAGTGTCCCCTGTCCCACCCACATCACAGTGCTCCCTGCTCCACCCACATCACAGTGTACCCTGTCCCATCCTAGTGGCAACTTTTACATGGCTTTTCAGAGACCATAAAATCATCTCTGACAGGTGTATGGCACAGACAAAATCTTCTCTTTATTAGAATAAGAAATAAAGACGAGACAGGAGGCATATACACGAGGTCTCTGATCTTTTCTGGGCTTCCCCTTCTGACCTGATACAAAAGTGGGAGGCCTAAAGACAGACAGAAGGCATTTAAGAATGGTCTGAGACCTCTGTCTCTGGAAGAATCTACTGTAGGGGTTAGGTTCTCTTTCTGAGTTGTGTACATGAGACAGAGGCAATAGTGGGGAAGAGAAACACGGAGAGATCATCTTAAGAGCTAACTATTTTCTACATTGAGATCCAACGGCAGCATCACATACCATGACAGTCCTAGAAGTGTTATCAAAGTCATCTTGGGTTTGTCCAACACTCTTAAAAGTAACTACCATGGAAGAGCTTGTTTTTACAAGATCTCTGCACCAGACGAGTGTCCATCCAGTTATAACAAGAAATCTCTTCAGAATCCTGGGCTTGAGAGTCAGCTGTTGCAGCCTCTGGCGACAACTGCAATTTCCATCTAGAGTTCTGGTCACCTCCTGCCCCGTCATGTCTCAGTTATGTCTGTGTTTTCCCATCACACATCTATAAAGCTTCTCAGAGCCAGGATGCTGGAAACAGCCAGTGTCTGCAGAAAACACCAGGAGAGGGTGTTGTCCCAGCCCACGCACAGAGGCACAGTCCTCACATCCACTGAGAAAATGCTGTAGACATGGTGCAAGGGTACTCCCAGGGGTGCTGAGCCACTCATCTCCAGGGAAACATTGTTATTGAGGCATCTTCACAGACACTGGCGGGTATCTCCATGGAGACCCTGACTTAGCTATCTCCACTGAGGCAATCAGACCCACTCACAGAAATGGCTGTAAGTCCTCATACCATCAGGTAACTCCACAGGAAGTATGAGAAATAATTTCTTCATCCATTTTCCATGCTATTTTTATAATTTTATGCAGAAAGGATTTTAGTTGACATTGACCAATGCTTTTAATTGATGAAAGTTAGCAAAAACATTACGCATTAATGAAATAATTGCTTTGTGTAAAACAAAACAATATTTGATTATCTAAGATGTAGGTGAATTTTCTCTTATTTTTTCCAGTGACAGAAAGCAATATTTCTCCAGTACATTGTCCACATTACTAGAATAATCTATCTTCCTTTACTATTATGGAGAATGTCCCAATAACTATCCAATATTTCTATAGCAACATTTACTTAAATGTCAATGTATTTTTCCTTCTGAGGACTGTACATAAGCTTTCAAATCAAGGGCCAATCCCTCCCCCCCACAAACCACCAAATTTACACATATAACTTCTTTCAAGAAATACTTCAGCTGGGCAGTGGTAGTACACGCCTTTAATCCCAGCACTTGAGAGGCAGAGGCAGATGGATTTCTGTGTTTGAGGCCAGCCTGTTCTACAAGTGAGTTCCAGGACAGCCAGGACTACACAGAGAAACCCTGTCTCAAAAACAAACAAACATACAAACAAACAAACAAAACAACAACAACAAAAAGAAATACATCAAGGCTGGTAAGATGGCTCAGCAGGTAAGAGCACTGACTGTTTTTCTGAAGGTCCTGAGTTGAAATCCCAGCAACCACACGGTGGCTCACAACCATTTGTAATGAGATCTGACGCCTTTTTCTGGTGTGTCTAAAAACAACTACAGTGTACCTACATATAATAATAAATAAATAAATCTTCAGAATTTCAGACATCAAAGACAGTGATAGGAACAAAAATACCATCAATCTTCTGTTGAGAAATAATTATCATAGTGGAATTAAGAACATCTGAAGTCTGATTAGTATAGACCAGTTTTATAGCATACCAGAATTTTTATGGTAAAATGTTTTTTAAAAAGAATAATATAAATATTCAATGAAGAAAACCCTAAAGCACAGGCTGAAAGTGTGAATTAAAGCAAGCATCTCAGCAGCTAAGGACAGTTCTGTGTTGAACATCACCAGTCCTGAAGTATTTCTTGAAAGAAGTTAATTTGTAAATGTGTAAATTTGGTGGTGGTGGTGGGGATTGGCCCTTGATTTGAAAGCTTATTTACATCTCTCAGAAGTAACAGAACATTGGGGTGTACCAAAAATTGACATACCAAAAATTCCATGTGCAATATCATGTGTATATATTTTTATTCTGCTCTTCCTAAAAAATACATCCATTAGTAGATGGTGATTATATAAATGGTTCAGCATCATTCTTATACAGCTACTGTTATGGGAAACATGTACAATTTTACTTAATTTTCCCAATCTTTGTTCTCAAAAATATTGGGATGAATAGCTGATGTTGACGGTTCTCCAAGGCTACTGACAAATTCCGAATAAGAAACATTCAATAGAAGACAGCTCTCCTGTGAAAAACCTGGTCTCCCTGGGCACATCATAGGAAATCAACCCATTTCTGGAGATTCATCTCACCTATGGATGTCTCATTTCTCCTAGACTTCAAATTTGATGCTGAATGAATATACTCACTAAAAAGTTTTAATTTTTTGTAATATCAGGAAATTAAAATTTACCTACCTATTCATTAATAAATACAATATTTTAAATGTGTTTATTTTAATTTTAATGGTATGTGCATATGGGAGTGTACTATGTGCACTTGAGTGCAGGTACCTAGTCCCTAGGCCAGAAGAGGGTACAAAATGCTCTTGAGATTCTTTCAGGTCATAGTAAGCCGCCCTGGGTGGGCACTGGCAACCCAAAGCAGGCTTTCTACAAGATCAGCACAGAGGATACTGTCTTCTTACACTTTACAGAAGTGAAACTTTGACAATTCCACCTTCTAAAAGGTTTCTTCCTTGCAAGAGGTTCTGTCAGCTAAATCACAACCACTGCAGGTCAGGGTAGGGGTTGGGAGGCATGGAGAGCATTCTACTGCAAGTACCAGTGTTACAAATGGATTCTGTTTCTATATCCTCAAGTGCCAGTGTTACAAATGGACACTGTTTCCATTTTATCACCTTACGGAAAGGCTACTGGTTCCCCAGGGTCTAGAGAGCACTTTAGTACTCTGGAGAGTACTTTGACATAACATAAAATCTGTACCAATTAACCATTCAGATTTTATTTTGCACATTGCTTATTTTTGCCAGTTCTGCTGGGTACTGCAAGACTGACTGGTTTTGCATGTATGAGCATATATGAGCATGTATGAGCATGAGGTCAAGTTTCTTCCCTCTTGTGTCTTTCATCACAGTCCAGTTTGTTCACATCTACGCCACAAATCATCTAACATACGGTAAAAAGCAAGCTGGTATTATATCTTACCTTTTCTGGTCCCTGATATGATGATAGTCCTCTGAGGACATGTGTTTCCCTAGCTACAGCATTACTAACTTTCAGTGACAAATTTGGTTGCACCATCTTGGCATACTATTTCTGTCTTACAATGTCACAAGTGATTGAATACCTTTTCCAGTCCACACCACTTCTGCACACCATGAGAACTGCACAGGTGTAAGGCCAGAAGAAGAGGGAGGAAGACACAAGTGTATCTCTCTGTGTATCTGATAACAGAGAACAAAATGAAACATTGATCCATTTTTTTCACTGAGCTTCTTGAGGTTGTGCAGCCAACATCCTCTTTTCTGTGGAAAATTTAAAATGAAAAATCGATTATTGCTCACGTGTAGTCCATGGATCTTCGACAGCTGACTAGTTAGTTAAATATAGTAATGGGATCATAGATTAGTCCTTCTCTTCTAAGTATGCATTAATAAAACCATTTTCAATGCAAGAAGCATCTGCATATGGCCACTGTTATATTCCACAAGTACAGAATCCCACTCACTATCTGACATATCAGTTATTTGACCCAGGGGAGGGCAGATCATCAATTTTCAGTTTCATGCCTGCTGTCCTGGATGAACTCTGAAGTTTAATACATGGTTTGGACCTCTCCTCGTTTATCTGCTCAGGAGATGAAATGCCAGCTCTACAAGAACTGGGACTTGGATCAGGAAGAACTCACTCTGCTGTTTGATCCTGAAGTATGGATCATGGCTGCTTCTCAGTGTGCCCTGATAAAGCTTCTTATGTGTGTAAAATAACATAATCTCCATAAAACTGATACTAGACACTAGATGTTTGTGTAGTGTATATGTTATTAATGTTAAAAAAGGGTGCCTTTGACAAGTCCTGGTCAGACTCATTTTTTTTAACTCAAGCACAAAGAATGAAACTCTGGAAAGCAATTTCTTCTGATAAACAACTTCAGAACCTTTATCTTCTAAATCTGATAGTGCAGCAAGAGACTGGCAGAGCTGTGGGGAAAAGCAGCAAGACAGAGGGACACAGGGTGTGGGCAGCAGGGCACAGCTGAGAGGTACAGGGTGTGCCCACCATGCAAGGCAGAGAGGCACGGGGTGTGAGCAGTGTGCAAGGCAGAGACACAGGGTTTGAGTGGTATACAGTGCACAGAGTCATGGTGTGGGCATGGGGCAGAGCAGAGAGGTGTGGCGTTCAGGCAGAAGCACCAGACTCAGCTGAACTCGCTATCCATTTGAAATCTCTTCAGGAACACACATGCCTGACTCTGAGTGGACTGTTCTTACAGACATCAGAAGAGAGTTCCAAACTTGGGACCAGTATGTGGCCTAGCATTAACTCTTTTGTTTTCATAGAAGGCGTTGGTGGGAGGCTTTCTATCATTCTGCATATTGAGTTTCAGATTCTGGCCATGGAGCTGAGCATGAAGGGTGGAGAAACTGTCCTTCAGTGCTAGAGGACAGTGTGGCAAGAGGCCCACCTCAGCACTGTTTCATCCCCTCCTGACTCCCCAGCTCTCAGACCCAGGAAGCTGTTTCAAGTCCCCTAACTCTCCTTCTGCTCTTGACATCTTAGCCACTGCAGTGCTGAGCTGCGGCGAGGAGGAAATCAGAAGCTATTGCCTCTACTTCACTGCTGGGACATCCCACTTTCCACTCAACATGTCCTGGATTTGAAGCCCCTGCCCCACCTACACAAAACACCCATGAAATTTCTCCTGCCGAAGCTACCAATGGTCCTGCTCACCCTCACCAAGAATCCTTGCCAATTTTAACTTCAATTCTCTTTCCTGACATAGCATCTTCCCTGGATCCTTGGCTACATTTTATCTTTTTGCTTTACCAACTCCAGATTGTGTGTATTATTCCTTCGGGCCACATTTTTGTTCTCTCTGTGATGAGGTGTGTCAGTCTGTCTTCCTGGGTTAGGTTCTTTCTCATACAAGTAATACCTGTGGCTACAAATAATGTGCAAAGCTTCTGCTCGAGACACCAACCTTATCTCTAGTAACACAATTTGTATCAATTACAACTGATGGAATTTTTTAGGGGTCCTTTTCCACTCGATCTGTTTCAGTCTCTTCATTGGGGGAAAAAGACAGTTACAAATTTTAGATATTCAACATTTCTATAAGTATACCTTAGGACATTTAATTATTCACACATATGACAGAGAGAATGAGAAATAAAGTCTCCCCAAATCTAGTGAAAGAGCAGCTAAACTTTCTCGACATTATATTGTCCTCCTATGATTTATAAGAAGTCAGACTGACTCATTTGTTCTGCAGATTTTCCATGATTAAACAATTAACTGAGTAACTGGTTCATTTCCCTTCTCCTTTGAGAAAGCAGAGGCCCCCATATCACAGTCTACTACACTTGCTTGCCGATGGGCTTCAGATCTGATTCTTACTTCAGAGCATGTGGAGAACAATGGGGGTCACTGCCCTTTCATCCAAGCAGTTGGTTGTCCCCTGTAGTGCTGTCTTCAAATGTTCCCCCAACCCAGCCTCAGCAATCAACTGCTCCTGCTGGGAAATTCTAGAGTGGTAGCTAGCAAACTAAATCCTGAGCTAAGGTCTTGTAAACTAAGATTGCTGGCCAAGGAGGTTAAAATAAGTCTGTGGCAAAGTCCATGCTCAAGTTGAATGAGGCAGGGCCAGAGCCAAGAAGAAGGACTTACATTTGACCTATGCCACACATTATGCTGGCTTTGCTTTTACAACATTTGCTATCTGGGGATGTCCCCATAGTTTACAAAAGTAAGCACACATGAACACACACACGAATGTGTTGGTTTCATCAAAGTGAAATTTCTTTGCCTGCATCTGACATTTCTATAAAGGTTTCTCTTAAACATTCTGTACAGTAAGCATCAAGGCTACTAAACAAATGATTCAGCAATTAGGAGAGCTTTGGTGCATATCTAGTATTTCAGCAGAAATACTAGGGAAACCTGAATTAATGCCCACTCCCCCAATATTGGGCAGCAAGACATAACAAAGCATGATTCCTCCAAAGTTCAACTTGGGAAGCCGATGACTTTAGTGTTGTAAAGTACAGGGCAGAGTTGAAGGGTTAGTTATAGGAGTTATGTCACCAAAATGCCTCACCCAGCAAAGATAACTTCCATGAAACTGAAGAGTTAATTATATAGTTAGCTTTTCAGTTACTGCCCCACACTATGAACTCTCATAGTTACCTCCTGTAACTGTGAAATTAGGGAGAATTACATACTAAAAAGTCAATGAGGAGTAGCTGGAATCTCAGGTCAGGTCCAGGAATCCTACCCAGCACTCCTTCTATGAGGGGACATTGGCAGTAAACCAGAAATAGCGAGGGTCTCTTGAAAGTGGTTCTAATAAAGTCAGTCACTATGATGCTTGGAGAGACATTCTACAATAACATAATTTTAGCCTCAACAACTTAAACTCCAGTAAAGCAACAAACACTTGAGTGTTGGCCTGACATCAGCCACGTAAGAAGATAGAATACATATCATGTTGTCTCTTGCAGCTGAGTGAATTCACTCAGTAATTCCCAGGCTGCAGAATGGAAGGGGATGGGGCACAGAAAAGGGTGTGTTAGAGTCTTCACTCTTCTCCCTCATCTAGAAAATCAAAATGCAAGAACAAAGCAAAACAGAGCTCTCTGTAGACCTAGAGTAACCACCATGGATCATAAGAAGTCAAAGAGGGGCTACCGGTCCAACATGGGTGCAGGTCACCATGCAAGCCCAGCACTGTGCAATACAGTAGAGAAGAGAAGACCAAACCTGGGGCGATACCCAAGCAAATGATCTAGGTGGATTTATGCTGTGTCTCCAAGCCTATGCTTAAAGATTGCACATGAACAGAGTTGAGCCCTGTGCTCCTTGGTGGCTTCTCTTTATACCCATTATCCCCACCTGGCTAAAATAACATGGAAACCTACCGCCTGGCAGCATTCCACTTCCGTGTGTACATTTGTCACCTGTGGTCCATGAGACCTTGAGGGTGCAGAGCTGAGAGTCCCCATTTCTCATCCCAGAAGGAAGCAGAGTAAACTAGGTTGGCAATGTTTGCCCCTTAACAGTCATAAGAGGAGCTGAGAAATGACTGATTCTCACAGGAGGATCTGGGTCCCTTACATGTGGGAGTACAGGGGACACTCCAGGTGTTTGGGACTCTGAGGACAGCATGACTTGTTATCCAGATTGTTTTCATTACAAAGCATGCCATGCACATCTAAGCACAAGCAGGAAAATAATATTCTGGGGCTGGTGACTCTTCTGAGCCTAATGAGTGTCATGTGGATGTGACAGGCACCTTCTGGAAGCGGTTGAACAATTCACATGACTCTGCTTTCAATAAAAAATAGACACAGTGGTCCAAGGGACAGAATTTCCTTTTAGGAATGCCCTGAAAGGATGTTATAAGCTAATGTTCTGTGTGAAGCTGACTTTCTGGACTTCCTATGGACACAATGAAACAAGGCACCTTTCTGAGACACAAGATTGGCCTACAGATGAATGAGAGGATGCCGCGGCTGAAAATCACCACCAGGAGAGTGGCTTAGGATCAGCAAAGCCAGCATCTCGGTTCCTGTGTGTGGATTACAGTAATCAGCGTTCTAACACACTCAGCGACCGGCCTATCTGAACAAATGCAAAATCTGCTTTTACAACTGTACAAAAGCGAGGGCGGAGGGTAGCTCTGCTAAAGCACCAGCTTGGACTGCAATGAGATCAAGGACTCGTTTTCTGGGTGCTGTGCATATTCCATTGAACTCTGATGAAACCACTAGGGAAAGACATCTGCATTTTTCATTCACAGCAATTATTAATTCAATGAAATATGAATCAATTTTAAATGAATAAATTATCATCCCAAATAGAAATCTTTTTTTTCCTGATTAATTGCTATTCGGTAAGACACCCAGTCCATTAGATAGATCCTATCACTGTCTACACAGACACCAGACAAGGCAAAGACCCTGGGGTTAGAAAGTTGACATGGGACTACACACAAAGAGCTTTGTATCTACGTGAGAAATGGACTTGATTATGTGTCTCCCTCATTTATCAGAGTCATCCATCACCTCGATGAATGTTTTTTTTCTTTCATCTACAATTATTTACTGGATTCTGAAAGCATTTTGGTACTATTGGAACACACACAAATATTCTCTTTTAGAAAGGCAAGCCAGAAACACTCATACCACTGTAGGAAACGCAGATATATTCTCTTAGAAAAACAAATCAGAAACACCTGTGACACTATTTCCAGATACTTCCCCTCCAGGATATATGTGCTGGTTTAGACCACTGGAGCCCCTGCCCTTCTTTCCCTCTCATTCATGACCTTGATGCATACCACGGAGATTTCACAGGCTACTGCTATAGCTGGGAGGTTGATCTTTGCCTCAGTTAAGACTCAAAATACACTTCACAATCTGAGGCCTCCAGATGTTCTCTAGAAGAAAGTGCCATTCTGCAATTTTGTTGTTTCTAACTCTAAGGCATTCTCTACGTGGCTCCTCCGTCGGTTTTGCCATTTACGCTATCTGGCTGGCACACTCAGGGGTAGTTAGTACTCTATCAGGTACTTATCTAGAGGTTGACTCCAATACCCCACAACTCCCACCAATGCCCCAACACAGGAAGGATTCACTGAAGTTCAAGCCACAATTCTGAGCATGTCAAGACTAAAGTCCTCTTTGTGGTGAGGGCTGGTAAGTTCCCACAAAACTCACTGGGATGTACCATGCAAGTGGTTGTGTTGACCATGAGGCAAACACACGGACTAGAAACAACCCTGGTGAGATTCCCTCTCCTCGAGGACATGTTACACCCCAGCATGCATGCGTGGCCTACCTGCCAAGCATGGCACAGCCAAATTCACTGAAGAGTGCTTCTGAGGCTTCATTACACGGCTTGTAAACACACACACACTGCATGCTCAACTGAAGTGTCTAGATCCAGAATTTGACTCTGTGGTCCAAACCTCACAGAAAACATCTCAGACTGGTTTTCTCCATGACAAACCCCACCTGTAGGCATCTAGGAGTCATAAGCTCAGGATTATTGTCCCTGGGCAGACCCCTTGGTGATTGCCCCACAGAAATTAGCCAAAATCCAGAGAAAGAGAGGAACACTCAAGCAGAAACCATTGAGGATCGTAAGGAATGCATGAAAGATTGTATTCCACTGTTTTGGGAAGTCTGGAGGAAAGTGATAAATCTTCAGACATGTGTGACCTATAAAAATTACACCAAGACATAAACAATTTGAATTGATTTGTAATCAGCAACGGGATTTAAGCAACGACCATTGCCTAACAAAGTAAAACAAGGCTAGATGTGTTCAAGGCCAAGTCCCACAGACATTTAAATAAAACCAAAGAGCAGCACTCTGTAAAATAGATAAATAATCCTACAAAGCTTATTCTGTGGCTACAAAACTGAATAGAGCCAACACACAAAAAGGAAATGGGTAGACCAATTCCCTCTAGGATCTGGGATGAAAAATTTCTGAGTAGAATTTTCACCAAGCAAATTTATCAGAACGCATAAAAGATTATATGCTATGATCAAGTGAGTATCATTCCAGAGACAAAAAAATAATTCAGGCTGTGTGAATCAAATAAATTCAAAATAGAATAAGGGATATGAATGATATCATCTGAATCTATGCAGAAAAGTTATTTGACGGAGTTCAGTGTCCTTTCTTGATAAAAAGCCCTTAAACACTCTGAGAACATTTCTTTCCTAACCTGCTTGTCTATGGCTGTTATAAACTCTCTGGCCAAAAGTAACCTGAGGAGGAAAGTTTATTTTACTGACAGGATACAGTCCATCATCCAGGGAAACAAGGAAGACATGCAAGGTAGGAAATTGAAGCAGAAACCAAGAAGAAACACCATTTCTTGGCTGCTCTACATGGTATACTCAACTGCCTTTCTTACACAGCCCAGACCCAGCTGCCCAGGGCTAGCACCACATAGAATAGGTTGGGTCCTCCTAAGTCAATTAATGATTAAAAAATATCCCCACAGGCATGTCCAGAAGCCAATCTGATGGATATAAGTCTTCTATTTAAGTTCCCTCATCCTGAGCAGATGAAGTTAACAATGAAAGTTGACTACGGCCTCCAAATTTATTAAATTATAAACATAAATTTATGGACAAGTGACCAGGTGATTGTCAAAAGAAGTGTCAACAGCCTCCAAATACACAGAAGTGCTCAACCTCCTCTAGCTGTCAGAGGAAATGCAAATCAAAACTACATTGAGATTCCACTTCAGTCTAGACAGAACGGCTATTAGCAAGGAAACTACCACAGTTGCCAGTGAGAGAGGGGAATGCTGGGAAGGAGGGTGCACACCCAGCCTGTGACAGCATGTACAAGATCACACAAATTCAGGCCAGACGGAACCTCACCGTGGAGAGGGAACTGGACACAAAGTCCCATGAACAGAAGAGCAAGTCGCAGCTGACAGCACTTGGGAAAGTGAGGGCCAGTTTTCTATTAGGCTGCAGACCCCGGTGAATCTCCAGATTAAGGTCATGAGGTCAGAAGCATTGGAACAGCCCAATTTAGTCTTGACAGATTCAAACTTCTTTGTTAAAGGCACAAGTTGGGTGGGTACAACGAAGAGTAGATATTCGAAGTTTTAGAGGGTGAATATGATCAAAACTAATTGTATAATGTTCTCAAATAACTAAAAAGTAGTACTTTAAAATATGTCAAAATTAAACAAAAAGAGATATAAAGGGAACCCCCCTTTCAAAAGTGAAATTACAAGTATGGCATGATCCAGCTCCATCACAGTTGCATATATACCTGAAGGAATCTCAATCAAATAGAAATATAACAGGGATCCACACACACCCGTTTGCTGCAGAGATGTTCACAACTGTTGCCAAAAGCTAAAAATCAGCCCAGACAGCTGAGATGGCTATTCTTGGTTGCCAGCTCAACTACATCTGGAATTAACTAAAACTCAAATTAACCACACCCATGAGGGATCTTGCTTAAGTGATTTGACATGGGAAGTCCCACTTCTGATCTAGATTTTTGAGGTAGGAAGATCCATTTCTAATCTGGGCCACACCTTCTGCTGGAAGCAGACATAAAAGACGTGCATGAAGGAAGCTTGTTCTCTCTCTCTGCTTCCTCTAGCTAGCAAATCCATCCCTTCATTGGCACATGAACCTACTCCTTCAGGAATCGTCGGGAGACTGAAGTCCAACTGAGACTATTGGATTCTCGGTCCTTCCAGTATAAGCAGAATTTTTGGACTAGCTGGACTACAATCTGTAAGCCATTTTAATAAATCCCCCAATGTGTATGTGTAAATAGGTGTGTGTGAATATGTAGATTAATTCTGTAGGTCCTGTACTTCTAGAAGACAGAGAAATCTGACTAATATACCATCCTTCAACAGATGAATGGGGTCACTGAGCCCATAAAGGCGGAGGAAATGATGCCATTTCCAGAAAAAATGGATAGAACTGGAAATCACTGTGTTAATTGAAATGAGCCAGACTCAAGAAGGCAAATGTGTCTTATAGGTATGTGCGATCTCCTCCAGAAAAGTAGAAAAGAGGCCACACGGGGAGGTGCTGAGGACCAGCAGGAGGCGCCAGACACATCACTACACGTCTGCGTGAAAATTTCATAATGAAACCCATTATGAAATATATATGGTGAATAAAATTTGTGGAAAGGTTAGATATATATTTTTTAAATATCTGCATCCCAATATTATGATTAAAACATATACTCAGGTCTAATTTCACTAAAAGAAGAAAATGCCATGAACATAGCTAGGTCCTTCAGTGCCGGCCGCGCACTGTACCCTTAAATCACCAGTACCCTTCCTTGGGTGGTTTACAGTTACATCGCCTTCTCTGTCCATGATTTCCCCCCACATACACATTCATAGTGATACAGTTCCTATTTGCCCTCTTCCTGCCATTTCTTCTGATTCTGCGCATGGGAACACTGTGAGAGGTTGTGCTCTCTCAGCTCTTTGGCCTCTGGATGTGGAAGAAAGTCTGACAAAGGTCAGGGCTGCACACCCCCAGGGCTGGGCAGCAGGCTGTGCTGAGGCGCCTGGGGTCTGAGTTCTTTTGAGAGTTGCAGGGAATGAGGAAGAGGCTCCGATCCCTTAGGAGGCTTTCTGTGGAGATGGCAGGGAATCAGTGGGAAAAAGAAAAACCCGATGAAAGAAAAGAAACATTTCTCAACAAATGAGTGTTCTTTTCCTGTACCTGAAGGAGTGGGACTTAGGACACCCACGTGACATGGAGTCTAGGAAGGGACCTCCATTGACTGAAGTTATCAAAGACCAGGTCACCTGAGCAAAGGAAAGACTCATTCCCTCTGCATTATAAATGTGTGAGCCTTGGTAGTTAATCAAATCAGCATTAATTATTAAAGACCATTATTCAAAACGAGTCTTAAAAAGAATCTATGCTTACTCTCTCAATCCAGTTTCAGAATCCACAAGTGTTAGGCTCATAGGGAGACCCCAAAGATACCCTACACAAATCCCTAAACTCCTAAAACAACCCTTGTGCACCCCGCCCCAAGCCTATCCACCCCATCAATTTTCACAGTGAACACTGTGGCCTCTGGTGAACAAAGAGGTGATTCCCTACTGTTTTAATGAGGGAGGGGGCACAAGCCCCAGACTATGCAGAGATGGAGTCCCTTTCCTTCCTGGAATGCCTGTGTGCTTCCAAACAGGGACACTTTAGCTTACTACGGAACAGGCTTCAAATGGAAATGCATGAGCTATTTCAAACTGACAGTTCCGAAGATGTTAGGGGGCGGGGCTTGCATGCCCCTGTTGGGGGCTGGAACCCCAGCCCACCCCACCCTCTCCCTGCACTCTTCAGTAATCTAGTGACCTCAAACCAAGGAGCATCCAAGACCAGGGCAAACCTGTGAGGCATATTTAGGGCAGATGCCAAACGCAGCGGCCCCGCGACAGGGGAGGATGAGGAGCGCTGGTGAATGGGCTCAGTATTTGGGACCCAGGGATTATTTGATGTTGGAATGGGTCAGTAAAAAAGAATTTTTTTCTGGAACGAGTGTTCTGAATAATTTGGTGACCGCAAGAGAATGGAAGGAGCTTACAGGGGAGGAAGGCTGCTGCTGACCCATGACTTCTAACCCAGAAGTCAACTCCAAGAGTGGTGCACCCGCCCACCGTCGCTTTCCTCACTCTTTTCTCACCCAGCCTTGCTCCCCTGACTCTGACAAAGTTATTTTCTCTTCCACTCACATATTTTTAGGAGAAAATGAAAAGTTGGGAACGCATTTGCATGCCTGGGAGACAGCTCAGTGGACAAAGTACTTGCCACACAGCATTCCTGTAAATCCAGGCAGACTGGGTTGGAGCAATGGTACAATGGTTAGAGCTCTCGCTTCTCTCACAGTGACCCAAGCCCCAGTGTCTTCGCTCAGGTTGGGTGGCTAGCAATCACCTACCTTAGCTCACCTGGGGTGCCTCTGACCTCTGTGGACCCCAGCAATAGTTTGCACACGCCCCTGCACACATACATAATAAAAAAAAAATCTTTAAAAATCTTTAAAAATCAAGGAAGTGTGAAAGCCATTGAAATCATAACACCCAGGAGGTCAAGATGGGGATCCCTGGGTGACACTGGCTGAGTTAGACTAGATAGAATCGGTGAATTCTGGGATCAGCGAGAGACCCCACCTCAGTAACAAAAGTGGAGAGCCATGGATACCAACCTTGGGTATCTCTGCCCAGGCTCACATCCATGCACAAGCACAGGCATGCTCTCACGTGTGCATGCACACAAGAAGATGTGTGTGCTAAAAGGAATGACGTAAGAAGGGGAAAGAAGTGTAATGTAGTTAGAGGAAACAATGAGAGGGAAAGGGAAGGAGAGGATGCTGCCAGCCTTGGGGCATCATGGGGACTGTGCATTTCCTGGTTAACGCAGGGGTACACACTTCAGCCCAGCCACATTTCTCCAGGATAGCTACACATCTCACTTCCTCACCAACCCAGTGTCTTGTCTTTTTCTTGACATTGTATCTGATGTTTGTGGTTCCAAACTCTGTCCTCAGATCTCCCTATATAGCCCCAGGCTGGGCCATCTGGTGAGCGCAGACTCTGCTCCCTAGGGTTGGGGTTGGGGTTGCGGGAAAGGATCTGTCCTCATCTTGGTGGCAGTGCTTTCAATTAGGATAAAACTCCGCACTATCGCACTATCAGAAAGCTCTCTAAATGGCAGGTGCACGTGCTACCTGGAGTCCACTAAGTGTTGGTTTCATGTGTTAAACCTCACCTCTGCGCGAGCCTGCTGCCTCTCCCTTCTTCCTGTTACAGTGGGCTCATGGGTAGCCTGCAGGTACCGATTTCCCAGGTGTTAACCGTAAATGAATAACAGGCCAGAAAGTGTCAACTGTCGGGAGAGAGCCGCATCAGAGACACATGCTGCCAGGGCATCACAGAGATCTGTGCAAGTGCTGTTCTGTCCTTGGTACACTTGCTAAGATACAGTGCTGGAAGGCCAAGGAGAAAGCTAAGAATATCTTCTAAAGAAGGCAGGCATGTCAGTGCTGCATGGTGCCTACACCCCTGACACGCACGAGCTCATTTTCACAGAAATGACTTGGGTATGCATGCACTGTAGGCCCAGGAAGGCTAGTAAGGCCACTTCCCACACAATGGCTACTCGGCCACTCACTACAGATCAGTGCAGGTACCCAAACTGTTGTGAACACTTGTAATGATCTGCGTGAAATGGTTTCTTAAAGGGGGATCAATAGGAAATTATAAGCACAGTATTCTATGATTCATTAGGTGTCTTAGTTATGGTTTTACTGCTGTGAATAGACACTATGACCAAGGCAAGTCTTATAAAAGACAACATTTAATTGGGGCTGGCTTACAGGTTCAGAGGTTCAGTCCATTATCATCAAGGCAGGAACATAGCAGCATCCAGGCAGGCATGGTGCAGGAGGAGCTGAGAGTTCTACATCTTCATCTGAAGGAAGCCAGGAACAGACTGGGCATCCTCAGGCAGCTAGGAGGAATATCCTGAAGCCCACCCCACAGTGACACACTTCCTCTAACAGGTCACACCTTCTAATAGTGCCACTCCTGGGACAGGCCTATACAAACCATCACATTAGGCAAACACCTGGAAGATAGACATCAGGGTACCTGACGGACAAAGTGTGCTCACACACCACAGTGCACTCAGGACAAAAGAAAGCTGAGTGCCAGGTACTGGGAAAGTTTTACCACACTGAAGCGGACTCTGAACTTATCAGTTCTGAGTCTTATCAGTTAAACTTGAATAATATCTTGTGAAATGCCCCGTTTGCTAAGGATGAAAATGGTGTTTTCCTTTAAGTATGGGAGGGGTTTTAGTGACATAGTTCCAAGCCCTTGTTTGCCCATGCTAGCTGTGAAAAGCCGAGTTTGCAGAAGTTTGTCTTGGAAAGCTGTGTTGCTTGCTGAAAGCCACGAGCCACTTTGTCAAAGGCAGTGGGGTTTTAGGCACCAGCCTCTTGGTAATTATCTCGCCATCTGTGGCCTCACAGGGGTTTGTGATTTCATCCAAATTCAACAACTTGACCTTATTTGTCAGCAAGCGAACAAGAACAGTGTTTGCTGAGGGAAGATTCGAGCCCCACGGTTTGTCAGCACCTCAGAGCTCAACCTCGCATTTCTCAGCTTCTCCTGGGCATGAAAGGGAAATGCTACAGGGGCCGTAGACAGCAGACTACAGGGTTTAGTGACCACTAGAGGCAGCAATAAAACAGAATCTCTATAGGTTAGCCAGCACATCTATTAATGGGATACTTTGACCAGAGTTTAAACACAGTAGGTTGAGTGGAAAACTGGAACTAATATGTGAATTATATTTTGAGATTATTAATATGTGAATCATATTTTGAGGCGATTAATATGCAAATCTTATTGGAAAGCTATCAAATCCATTCTTCCAACATTATAAACACTGCTACCCTGAACACAGCGGTCCGCTGGTTGCATCTGAATATTACTCTCCTTCCATCTCAAATCCAATATGAATATAAAACATTACTCACAATCTCTTTGGAAGCTTCCTGCTTTAAGTAACATGAGGCATACCTTAAGCTAGCTGTTTTTGAAATGTATTTATTTGTCAAAAAGAAAAAAAAATCCTGTGATGGGTCCTTCAGACAATAGCATGCATATGGTTTTCTTTGGACTCAGCATCTGTGGCAAATCTTCAAGGGTCCAAATCCCAAAACTTGCAACATATGCTTCCAAAGAAAAGAAAGAAGTATCTGCTCTGTTACCAGGAACCTAAAAGGGCAGGGGCAGCTGCCACCGTCACCAGTGGGTGGTCACCCATGTCTGCACTTTTAAGAGCAGCAGTCTGTAATTAATTCTGCACTCACCAGCTGGCCTCTGCAATCCCCCCAGCCCCCTCCTGAAGATCCAGTGTGGAGAGATGAGGCGCCTCATCTGTTGCCAGGCTTAGGAAAAGAAATGGTATTGTTTGCTCAGGCAAGACACCCAGAAAGTGAAAGAGTAACCTAATTAAATTTCCCAATAACCTAAGTTTAGTACAATACATTCAATCAAAGAGTCCTAAGTCTACGGGTTTTATTTTTAGGATTATCATTAAAACTCACTGAGTAAATCATCTGCTGCGCACAGGACCCAGCTCCACAGCTGTGCGCTCCATAGGTGTTCTTTAAGCCCACCCAGGAGGAAGACAAAATTGCAGAGTTGATGCTAATGTCTCCTTCAGAGATTTCTGTTTCTGGTGATTTTGGTGGTGTCCAAGATGGTATAATTGACAAAACTGGGTTTGGGGGCTTGGTTCAAGAGCATAGGACCAGCTGAGCAGGAAAGTCGACACAACATGGGCTCCTGGCTCCTGATGAGGTCCAGATATCCCAGTCAGAGCACAGGGACTCATGAATGTGCATGTATATTCCCCGAATGACTATCTCACATGCCCAGAAACCATGATTTGGACAAGAAGCTGCCCAAAGGTACCGTGGCAGGCACTGGAACACAATTGGAGTCGGGAACCTGGCAGCTGTGTCTGCATCTTAGGTCACAATCAAATCGAGCGTCAAACCACGGATGCCTAGATGAGAGGAAGGAAATATGTGCATGGACGGTCATTATGGGCGTGGCTATGAGGTGCAAGGGTGGAGACAGAGAGAGAGAATGGGCCTCACCACCCATTCAGTCCATTCCCACTTGACAGGAGAAACGCCTACACCAAGTCAAAAATCTGCCCGGAACTCGTCCATCCAAGGAGTTGGCTGCCACCCTGCTGTGGTCTGGAGGGGTGAAGGGTCCCTTGTCTGACACGCTGGGCTGATACAACGGAACAGAGAGGAGAATCTAGCAGCAAGGCCTCCACTGGGTCAGGGAGCTCAGAGGCGAGCTTGCTTACAGACCTCTGTCTACTTCTCTGTATGCTGGCTGAAGCTTTAGTTCAAGGGCCCACGCATTCTTCTGCTCTCAATCCTCTGTTCCATGAGGAGCGCCCTGACCGCCCTCCACCAGACACGGTCACTCCAACCACCAAAGTCTCCACTGCCCCCAGAGCATGGTATGTACATTTCACTTAGTAGCTTCTATTTGCCATTTCAGAACTGAACTGGGCAGAAGCTTTACATGATGTGGGATTGAATCCTGTTTTCTATTCTAAATTTCTGTGTTGAAGCCTATAACTCATCTCTACTTGGAGGTGGGGATATTGCAGCTGTTTTTTATTTAATGTGTAATTATTAAGGAGGTCCAGGTCCAACAAAGCTGAGTCCATCATGGTAGGGAAATGTATTTAACAAGGATAGAATGCAAGGAGGAAGACTGAGTTCTGCAAGTCAAGGGCACTGTGATGGTTTCTATATGCTCAGCCTTAATAGTGAATGGCATTATTAGAAAGTGTGGCCCTGTTGTAGTAGGTGTGTCACTGTGGGTATGGGCTTTAAGACCCTCATCCTAGCTGTCTGGAAGGGAGTATTCTGCTAGCAGCCTTCAGATGAAGATGTAGAACTCTCAGCTCCTCCTGCACCATGCCTGCCTGGATGCTGCCATGCTCCCACCTTGATGATAATGGACTGAACCTCTAAATCTGTAAGTCAGCCCCAATTAAATGCTGTCCTTATAAGAGTGGCCTTGGTCATGGTGTCTATTCACAGCAGTAAAGCTCTAACTAAGACAGACACCAAGACAAGCAGCTGATCTCAAGGAGCCAGAACATGGCTGGGTGGATTCTTTTCTCTGTTGCAGTAGAAGCCAAGCATGCCCACACCTTCAGCTTGGCTGTGACACCCAGAGCTGTGACATCACACATGTGGATTGTTGAAGCCACTCAGGCTGTGGAGCTCTGTTACAGTGTCCCAGGGAAATGCACACAGTCACAAATCTAGGCTCTGGCATCTCTAGAAACTATGGCATTTACAAATGGGTGCCTTTTTAAACTACAATTTAAAATCCATATATGGACAGGAAGCAGTCACTAAATGAAAAGCATTTACATGATTATTTCTTCATTAATTCATTAAGCGAGAATGAGCAGACATGTTGGAGTTATGTGTTGATGTAGGTTGTAACATCATTCACAGGAGTCCTTGCTTTCTTAAAAGGGAGGGGCTTGGGGGATATACAACATGCTCACCCAGGCCTGGCATGAATCAAACCTCTTAAAATAGTCTCTCCATAGTGGTGCATGCCTTTAATCCCAGCATTCGAGAGGTGGAGGCAGGAGATATCTGTCAGGTTGAAGCCAGCCTGGTCTATACAGTGAGTTCTAAGACAACCAAAGTTGCATGTTGAGACCCTGTCTCTAAGAAAAAAAGAAAGAAAAAGGTTCCCCATTCTAGAATATCAGGACATTGTTAAAATACTGGCTCTGCTTAGATCTGACCTCTTCACTTCAACTTGCATCTATATTTAGAAGGTAATTAATTACTATCTACTACATTAGAAACACGCTACTGAGAAGAAAGATAGGGAAAATGCAAAGTAAAAAGATTCCTTGTGTCTTTAGTGAATGTTTACACAAATCTAAATAGATCTGAGACCTTTTGTAATGAAATAAATGCAAATTTAGAACAAAGTATAAAATATGCATAATAATAGGAACATCTCCAAGATGTGTAAAGTTCACATTTATTTTCTTAATTATTTTCACATTTAAATTCAGCCCAGAGAAAGGAAAAGCCATTGTATTTACAAAACATGTCATTAACTATAATTACATTTATAAGGAAAACGACTTAGGTTCTACAAGCCAGGTCCAAGGGCGTATTGTCAGGCACACAGAAGACAGTTTTCAGTGTGAAGGCTGCTGCTTCCTTGCTAGATGCCCAGAAGGCGAGGGGGTTAAGTATTAAGCAGCAAGCAGACACCTAAGATGTTTGTATTATAGTCAATTAGGTCTGCAGCCGAAGGGATCAAGAAACAAGACTTGTGTAGCAGATAACTGTGTTGCAAATAGAAATTGGTAGATAATTAAAGAAGTTGAAATCCAATTTAAAAGTTCCAATCATTCGCTCTGCTTGTCATCCAACATAAATTTACAAAAAGAAACGTCAATAAACTACTAAGTCTTATAGAATCTCCAAGCCACGGCTTACAAATGAGCTATGTTCTTCCTTTCGGTGTCTTTTAGGAAGTACGTCCCCTGTTCTGGTCCCAACAGTCTCCCTTCTGTGTCTCTGACATTGATGTCATGTCCTCTGCACGTCCCAGGATGGATGCTCACCCCCAGGCTAGCCCCCAAATGCCTTACTGTTTCCCAGAGTCTGTTACTTCCCAGTTAGGCTGAGATACAGAGGACTGGTCAACACATTTCTCTCTCTCAGCATCATAGCTCTCTGGATACTTTTGACAGGAAGGAGAAAGTAGAAAACAGAAGAAGCCAAATAAGGAATTGGGGAACAAGAGAGAGAAAAAGAAGAGTAGAGCAGAGAAGGGGTTGGAGGAAGGGAGAAAAGACAGGAAAATGGGTGTTACCCAGTTTCAGCATCGAAAATGTAACCAAGGCAGGTTCCCGACTGGCTGACAGCTGAGGGCAGAGTCGGACATCTCAGCTGCCGATCACCACTGGGAGAGAGAAACGAACGAACACAGGCAGGCAGGTGGTCCAAAATGACCACTGCCAAAGCTTCGCTTGCCTCTAGTAGTGAATGCAGGCTCTCTCTCTGAACGGGAGGCAATTTCTCTTCCATGCTTTCAAATTGTGTGTAACCGAACTGCAGAGAGTTAAATGTTTATTGATTTAAATATACCCAGGACAGAAGAGAATTTAAATCTCCATCACTGTTAAATGAATTGTGAAAACGTGTCATATTGTCAATGGATTTTACTAGCTAATTTTCTCTCTGACAAATACCAATTGTGATCAATATGTCCTAATTTTCTAATTCAGAAAGAAAAAAAAACCCTACTTTTTTCTCCAAATGAGTTTACTGACAAGTTCTTAAAATATAAGAAACAGCAGGTTCGCAGTGAAGATCTTAAAAAACAAAAACAAAGCAAAATAAAACAAAACAAAAAACCAACAAACCTTAAAATCCAAATAGAAAAGGGCATGCATGATCCCTTACATTTTGTCCTGGCGTTTAAGTTGGATTTTCTTTCATGTCAAGTGACCCACGGTTAGAGCGTGATTGGCACTCATATGTACCTGGGAAACCATGATGTGTGTCAATACATCACAGGCAACATTTGACTCTCACCACAGCTAAAGCAGCTCAGACTGACCTCCAGACACCAGACTATCTCCACATAAGAGCAAATGACTTGTTCAGGCTACATACGAAGCAGAAGTGGGCCCAAAGCAGACCAATCCAGAGAGTAAATTCTGAAAACTATTATTAAATGTTTTGTGAGGTTTTCTATATCAATACTGCATTTACATCATTTCTACACCTCCCCCTTCCCCATCAATTCTTTCCTGTCTGCCCACCTCTGTCTCAAGTGTATAACCTCTTCTTTGTTGCTAAATATATGTGTATGACCTATATGATATAAATATATGTGTGTATATATGTATAACCTACTAAGTCTGCTCACGTGTATGTACATGTGTTTAGACACTGGCCACTTGAGATCAAATCACCTATAGGGGATGTCCCTGAAGAAGAATGATTCTCCCTCTCAGCAGCCAAGGATAACCAGTAGTTCTTCATCTAGGGGTGAGGCCCTGTGAGAGTTCCTTCATCTGTGTCACCTTGTCAAACAGTGTCACTGTTCAGGTCTTGTGTGGGTGACTATATTCATTTTTCATGTGTATTTAGTTAGTGACAAACTCTTTAAAACTCTGGTAAATTATTAAAAGCTAATGGATCTTGAATTAGTGTCTCGAGTCAAAAGTTTGGCTAGATTTGAATCTCTTATCTCTGTGGGGTGAGTGTGTATTTTGTGTGCATGTGTGTGTGCACAAGTGGGTGTGCATCTGTGCACTGTGCATGTGTGTGCGATTGTGTATTCATGTGTGCATGTGTGTGTACATGTATTCATGTGTATGTCTGATAGAAGCAGAAAGAGTGAGCACAGAAATGGTGCCATAATGAGGGAAAGGAACGGCGGTGTAATTACAGGGAAACAGGGTCTGTGTAAGATAAAAGGGGGCATCTAATTGAGGGACAAAAGATCTTCAAAAAATGTCACTGGGAAATGATGCAGACAGACAGGAGTATAAGAAAATAGTACACTGGCAGATATGTATGAAAATGTCAGAGTGTGACATAATACATTTTCTAACAAGAAACAATAAAATAGGAAATATGGAGGGAAGCTCACGCCTGCTGGTTTTCTCTTTAGCTTCATTCAATCTTGCCATGGTTTAGCTCATGGGTCTTTTCTCTTTTCTTTCCTAGTGTTTTACCATTACTATCTGTGCCTCTGGTAAATCAGGTGTTTTCTCAGTCTCCTTTTCAGAGAGCCCAGAGGTAGTATTTGCTCAGTGGGTAAGAGTGCTTGCTATGCACACCTAAGAACCTGAGTTCAAATCCCCAGCACTCCTGTAAAAGCTGAGCGTGGCCATACACTCCTGCAGCCTCAGCCCTGGGAGGGAGAGTCTGGTGGGTGCCAGGAGCTCATGGGGCCAAACTGCTCACCCCAGGCTCAGTGAGAGACCCTGTCCCACAGCTACATGGCAGAGGGAAATGGAGAAGCATGCAGAAGTCCTCCTCTGAAGCCCTGTGTGCACACAACTGTGCATGCGGGTGTACACACAACTGTGCACACAGGTGTACACACACGCACCACACACATGCATTAAATTCATAAGACAGATACAGTATTAGTACATAAAAGCATGGAGCCTTTGTGCCTCGTGTTTCAGGTTTTTCATACAATGACTGTTTCTTCTCTTAAGGTGAACAGAAGCCAGACCCCAGGTTCCCAAGTGCTTTTACTCTGGATCCTAGAGAGGCCTACTGTTCTGTAACATCCATTCTAAAGACAGATTTTGTGAACCCTGAAAGCAGTACTTAGCCTAGGCTATATATGTTGTTTCTCTTAGTCAAGTAGATATCTTTCTCCCTTTCCTGTTCAGATTTAGATGTGAGGTACACTTGAGCAACTCATGTGTGTATGCATTCAGTTCAACAAGGAAGAGGACAATTGGAAAAAAATGATTATCATGGAAGACAAGAGTCCTTCAGAAAGGGACCAGAGAGGGAGAGGGAAAGAGAAAGAAACAGAGTGGAGAGGAGAAGAGAAAGAGGCAGAAGTGAGGGTGTGCTGTGTGTGTGTGTGTGTGTGTGTGTGTGTGTGAGAGAGAGAGAGAGAGAGAGAGAGAGAGAGAGAGAGAGAGAGAGAGAGATGCAGAGGGATAGGAAAGGGAGAAGAGAGAAGCAGAGCAGAGCTGGAGACTCAGATTTCTATACCACAGAAGAGTCGCCCTCCTCTTATGCTTTTACTGAGCTGGTCCACTCGGCAGAGTGCTGGCTTCTTCACACCACCAGTGCCTGCTACAAATTGCTTCTGACCGCTGCCTTGCTGACTAAACTACTCTGTGCTCACCTGTATGGAATCTGGGCTTCCAGCTTCTATCAGAATGACAATGGGGAACAAGGGACTTAAGACATCCATTGCCTCTGTCCTTTCCTGGAAATATGAGCATATCTAAGCAGCAGGAGGTTCTGCTCGGTTTTGCTTTCTGTTTGAAACACTTCCCTTGCATGCACTGTTGTTCCCAAAAGCTTGAAGCTAGGCGATCTCTCCCTCTCCCCCTCCCCCTCCACCTCCCTCTCTCTCACACACACATACACATACACATACACACACACACACACACACACACACACACACTGATTTTAAGGCACATTACAAATTGTGTATGTATTCCTTGCCCTGACAGAGAACTTTAATTCGAGAGGATAATGGCTGAATTCTTAAACCATCCAGGTGTGTGTCCAGGCCATGTTGAGCATCAGTGTTGTAGCCTCTGCTCCACACCCTGAAGTAACAAACCCCAAGGAGCGGAGACCTTAAGGGTTACCCTGGCCTTTGTCACGGCTCTCTTTAGAGTCAGCACTCACTTTTTCCTTTGTTTGGCTTCCTCCCTTTCACAAGCAGTAATTATCCGTGTGGCAGGCAGGGATGACTGTGTAAGCCACATGTAAGCGGAAGCTGTAATTTAGGACTGAGACATGCTTCTCTGTTCAGAGAGGAAAATGCTGTGGGCAGAGCAGTTGAAAGATCCTGGGTCTTCCCTTGAAGACTGCACACTATTCCCATCTCCTGAGAAAGGGAGACCTACTGAGATGCCATCTAAATTCAGAGTCTCAGACACTCAGGGAAGCATCTTTCCCGGTTGTCCTTGAGGACACACTACACAGAGGACATGATCATTTTTCTCTTTGCTTGGAATTCTTACAGTAAAATTTACGTTGACTTATGAGCCACAGAAAACACACTTCAATATAATATTCCAAACCCAACTCTACCCAACCCACTCATCCAACATCAACTGCATAGTAAGCATGAAACAAGACATGATCCTTTCTCTACATGAAAGATGCATTCTTTCCCCATCTCTCCACTATAATAAACCTTTCCAGGGGAAACCTCACACACTTCTACTTGGGGCTCTAACAATGCTAGTGTATTTTCACTGACTATATTCCATTTTGAAACATCTTTAATTTTTTTTATGATTCTCCAAGACAAATGTATGTGTATAAATATTGACTCATCAGTGGGGCTACGAGGCACTGACCCCTGATGTCTACGGACTGTCCGTGTGTTCTGTATGTTATGCTGCTGTGGCTCACCATGTGGAGTGTCAGTCAAAAGCTAATGTCTAGTCCGTGTGTTCTTTCATCAAGATGGGTCTTTGACATTTTACATTTGTACCATTAGTATTTTGAAAGCATCAGCCGCAGGCGACAAGTCTTCCTGATAAATTACCTCTTACTGAACCAAACATCAACTTACTCTGTTCAACTTTTTCAGTGTTAGTTCATTTAGCATGTTCCTTTCCAGGGTGCTCTCCCTGGCTGGGTACACTGTAGGCACTATATTCTCCCTGTAGAATTTTTTATACCTCTGTGCCAAGAAGCAAAGGCAGACCTGGAAAGAGAGACATGATGCATGCTACGGTCAGCACAGGCACAGCCCTCAATGTCCAGAAGCAGAAAAAGAGAAATGGCTTCTGGCATATGCCCAGCACAGAGTCATTCAGACATGAATGACCCTCAGCCTGAGCAACAGTCCTCCACAGTTTCAGTTATGAATACTGTGTCATCACACTGAAAAAAAAATCCACAGTGTTCAGAGGTGGTGGATGCTGCCCATAAAATTCTACCTTAATATAGCCTGATATAACTCTATTCCAATGCTGCTGGGATTCCCTCACAGCACATTTGTCTTCGGTATGGCTTTCTAGTTTTCATTAAAGGTGTCTGAGGGAATCTGTGGGTAAAGGCACGTGCTACCAAGCCTGATCATGTGTGTGTGGTCCCTGAACCCTCATGGTAGAGGGAGAAAAGCAATTCCCAAATAATTGTCCTCTGACCTCTATATACGCACCATGACACACACACCCACTTTAAAATAATAAATTTTTAAAAAGTAACTAAGATTAAATACAAGGAATAATTTTGACTATCCTTCTGCAACCCGCAAACATTTTAGGTTTCAGTTAGGCTTTATCTTGTAGAGAGTAAATTCTCCAGTGGGCACTGAATGTGGATCAATCTCAGCCAGATACCACAGACCTGGAGTCTGAGTCAGATCAGTTTCACCAAAGCCATGTTGCTACCACATCATGGGAAAGTCATGTGACAAACCAGGGCCTTGCCACCGATGTGTGCACACACAGAGAGCATGCACGCCTGCCCCATGCACAGCACTGAATGTAGAAGTAGAAAGTATAGATATGCTCAGCCCTGCTGCCCTGCTGCCCTGCTGCCCTATGTGGCTTCATCCATCCTTTGCATTATTGTGCTTTGCATTATTGCACTAAGCACAATCCTTCTTTGCTAGCTTAAAGTAGAATGACTCCCCATAAGTTTAGACACTGGAATACTTGGTCCCCACTTAGCAGAAGTGGCTTGGGAGGGTTAGGGGGTGCAGATCGGATAGAAAAGCACATCACTGGGGATGGAAGTTTCCGGGATAGATCATCTTGGAACTTTGAAAGCCTCTTGTAATTCTCAGTTCCCTGTCTCTGCTTTGTGCTTTGAAGGTCCAGATGTGAGCCCTCAGCTGTTAGTTTCCAAGTACACCTGCCATGTTCACCACCTGTCACTGTGCCATTCATACCACGTGGACCTTAATTCTCTGAAACCATAACACAAGTAAACTTGGCTCTAAATGTTTCTTTGATTGTGGCATTATCACAGCAATGGGAGGGTGGCCAACACATTTCATCCTGTCCTCTTCATGACTGCAGTCTTTCCCTGTGTCGTATGCTGTGTTCTTGATGTGTAGATGGGTCCTTCTTGGTGTGTAGATAGGTCTTTATTTCAGACTCTCTTCATTCTTCATGATTTGGTCCTAATCATTCCTCCACTGTGCTTCCCCTGGAGCAACCATATTTCTTTGTCCTTCCAAGTGTGTTTTACTGGTACTGGTCTTTGGCATCCCAAGAGTGATGCTGGCCCGTTGATCTTTTGCTCCACAACTAACTAGCTTGACTCAGTCTCTTCCTACCCAGCATCCCCTGCCCTTGGATGTTAACTACAGTGGATAAGGTTAATGCTGACATTCTGGAATGTTTGCCAAATATCTTGTTAAAAGCTGACTGAACACTAACACATGAAATTGTACTGGTAAAACACAAGGTGGCAAAATAGACCCCTTGGGTACTAATGCAAGTGTCATGCCCTGAATCACTAGTGTCATTAAGAAAACCCATGCCCGGCTTGCAGTGACAGCAGCTGGAAACTGTGAAGATTTTAGAAAGGCACTAGAGGAGTCTGAGCATATTTCCAGACAAAGGGAAATGGGCAAGTCACTAACGTAGAGACATTACAGTCTCAGAAGCTAGACTGCCTGTGATGGTCTTCCCCCGAAATGAGTCAGTCTGCAATGACTAAAAATGTTTCCTAATGTATCAGATATCCAAGTCTCAGGAAAATAAAAATGTGTCCCAAGGTATGCAAAGATGCAGAAACTCAAGGCTCAAACAAAGTGTGTAACTCTCTTCTGTAGAGACAGCTCTACAGAAGTAGTCATCTGTGAGTGACCAACAGAGAATACACATCCCATAGTAACAGTTCAAAGAGCTCACAGTTCAAATAGAACACAAACGTGCAATTTACAAAAGAACCAGGAAGCTGGGTGGTGGTGGCACATGCCTGTAATCCCAGCACTCTGGGAGGCAGTGGCAGGCGGATTTCTGAGTTCGAGGCCAGCCTGGTCTACAGAGTGAGTTCCAGGACAGCCAGGACTACACAGAGAAACCCTGACTCGAAAAAACAAACAAACAAACAAACAGAAAAATAATACATGAAAAGAGAATGTCAACAAAGAAAAATAAATTATAAGAAAAAAAACAAAATATACCATAAAAAATAAAGAATACAATACATTAATAAAATACCACTAGAGGGGTTCAGTGCAGATAAGTTAGGCAAGAAAAAAAATTAACTCAGGTAATCTAAATTATTGAGTTAGGACAGAAAAAACAAGCACAAAAGTGAAAGTCATGTAGGGTAACTTATGACCCCTCTGGACAGTGGGCGAATAGACATGTGCTGTGGGCACCTCGGAGTTCCCCGTGAGGGAAAGTGAGAGAGGGCAGAGAGATGATAAGGGGTGGGAAGAATGCAGGAAGGAAAGGAGAGGAGTGGGGAGGAGAACATGGAACACCGGCTTCCTCTGGGATATGGGTGCTGGACTGTTGAGCCCACAGCAGCATTGGTTTCTGCACAACCTGGGCATCAACCTTGTGCTGTGGAAGGAAGAAAGGCTTTTGGGATCACGCGGTCCTGTAAAATGCTATCCACAATCAATGGCTGACGGAGGGAGGCGGATACATTTTTCTCACTAATAAAGGTGAACTTTTTGCTGTAAATGAGTCTCTGTGTCATGCTCTTAGTGAACTTAGTGTGTCTCACTCACACATACACACAGGTAGGAAGTCAGGAGGACTAACTGGGATGAGGGAGGGAGGAAGGACAAGAAGGGGATCTGTGAGATGAGGAGGGGCAAGAGGCAAAGTGGAGCAGGTGGCAAGGGGTGAATATCACCAAAAGTCCATGTATGAAAATATTATGAGAGCCTATTGTTATATCTAGTTACTATACACTAATATAACGTTAAAGGTAAGTGTGGGAAAGACATTCTATGTTCATGGATTGGGAAGACCTATAACATGACATGTCCACGCTACTCTGTACGAGGTCCACAGGCAGCGAGCACAATCCCACTAGGAACCCCAGAGGTGTTGTAGACACAGGAGAGGGTTCTCTAGAGTTTATGTGGGATCTCCAAACAGATTCCAAGTCCCCCAAAAGATCATTACAAAAAAGAACACAGACAAAATGCTACAGACTTCTAACATCCTGATTCGATGACACATTAAAAGCTACAGGCACTGAACCATTGGGTGTGTGACCGAAACATACAGTGAGCAGATTAGGGAACTCAGAGAGATGCTTATATATGTATACAGTTAGCTTATCACCAGTAATAATCCCCAAATCAACCAAACTCTCTCAGAAATGCTCCGGACATAAGAACTTCAGACATGCGTTAGCCTCAATCCCCGATTTTAGTTCTGAGGGAGGCATAGCGTCCGCATTATCCAGCCCCGTCCTTGGGCAGTGTAGTCCAGCCCACTTGCATCTGGTTCTTGACCCTCACACCTGCTGTTCACGCTCCTACGCATTACTTGTGACCTCGTGACACATGGTTGTGTAATCTATGTTTGACAGGAGTACACACACCAGTCCCCAGCTTCTGGCTTCCTCCTTATGAAGGGGTTTCCGGACATTTCTGGTGATTTTGTCATTCCCTGAACATGGCCCGGGTGGAGATGAAGTTTTAAGTCATCTCTCTTAGGCTCTAACCTGCAGTTATTCTAACACAGGGGCACCTCATCGTGGTCACATGGTGTTCACCTTCAACTCATCTCTCCATCCTGTTGGCGACAAGCAGAGAGAAGCCGACCACTGGCTGGGGGTGGCAGCAAAAGAAATGGGTGCTTTGCCTCCAGCAGCTTCCTGGGTAAATGTCACTTCACACGTGCACTCTGGAAAGTGGACGGCATTTCTGGTTATTTCTCTTGCTTTCTCCTGACATGATAGGTGACTGGGACGTGACCGCTTTGCTTTTGAGAGACTCCCAGGCTATTCACGTCCTGATTTTACAGTTTCCGCTCATGATTCTATAATTATCTCTCCTAACATTTCAAAACAAAGTGAGATGTGCAACCATTGTCCCTAATAGTCTTACTACATACCCGTCACCACTGAGTTCCTAGTTATTAAATAGACTCATCCCTAATTACAGTACTTCTTTTTCATTATTCTTATGTAGCCATTTTAGCTATTCAGAAGACAGCTCAGACTTCGTAAAATGGATGAAACATTCAGAAAAAAAAACAACAACAAAAACAAAAAACAAAACAGGGGATGGTGTGTGCGCAGATAAGTTGTCTTCTCCATGATAGCTGTATTAAAATTAAGACCTCCAGATCTCTGGATGGGTGTGAACCGTAAATATTTCGTTCCATTAAATCCCTGCATTTAACTCTTACAAGGCCCCGTGCCTGTCCTGTTGAGCTGACAAGGACTGGGAAGGTTGTCCTGGGTCTCCGTCCTCTAGGAGACCCGAATCTCCAGCCTCCCCCTGCTCAGGCTTGTCTCCCTATGGATTAAGTTATACAGTGGCTTTTTTCATATTTTTATTGGTTATTTTATTCATTTACATTTCAAATGTTATCCCCTTTCCTGGTTTCTCCTCCACAAACCCCCTATCCCATTCCCCCTTACCCTGCTTCTATGAGGGTGCTCCCCTACCCACCCACCCACTCCTACCTCAGTACTTTAACACTCCCCTACACTGGGCACCAAGCCTTCACAGAACCAAGGGGCCTCCCCTCCCACTGATGCCAGATAAGGCCATCCTCTGCTACATATGCAGTTGGAGCCATGGGTCCCTCCATGTGTACTCTTTGGTTGGTGGTTTAGTCCCTAGAAGCTCTGGAGAGTCTGGTTGGTTGATATTATTGTTTTTCCTATGGGGTTGCAAACCCCTTCAGCTCCTACAGTCCTTGCCCTAACTTCTCCATTGGGATTTTCCGCGCTCAATCTGATGTTTGGCTGTGTACATCCGCATCTGCATTGGTCAGGCTCTGGTAGAGCCTCTCAGGAGACAGCTATACAAGGCTCCTGTCAGTAATTACTTTTTGGCATCCACAATAGGGTGGGGGTTTGGTGTCTTCAGATGGGATGGATCCTTAGGTGGAGCAGTCTCTGGATGGCCTTTCCTTTAGAGTCTGCTCCACTTTTTGTCCCTGCATTTCCTTTTGACAGGAGGAACACCCACTTCAAAAATACACAGTGACTCTTGCCTGCCTGGGGCCATTGCTAAAACCACCACTAAGACAAGCCCAGGTAACATCCCTATCAGAAAATCGCCTCCTGAATAAGAGGCAGATCTTAGTTAACTCCAAACCCTACTGGTTGCTTCTGCACAGTGCCATGACCACATGAGCCTTTTTCTTGGGCTGTATTCCTTTCATCTTGCACTGAGTTTCAAATCACAGAAGTGAATTTCTCTTTACTAAATAGAAAAGATAAAACGGAATATTAATAGCCGTTTTAAAGCAGGATTCGGGAGCTCAGAGGACTACCTCCACCCAAGGATTCCCAGTCACACAGCCAGCACTGCGCTGCTAATAACCGGGAGTCTAAATTAGGAAGGAAGTGAATGGCCAAGCGAGAACACGCCATTCTAACAGGAGGGGCTGACTATCTCAGAGGTGTCTGCTAAAGGCACAGAGAGCCAGGTGCCGGGGGCTGCAACCTCCGGCCTCATTCCCAAGCAGAAGCCAATTCAGATAATAAAAATGAAATTACTATGCTTTTGATATGTTCTTTCTAGAAAAATGAGGGTGACTTCAAAGCTGATTTTTATTTATAATAATTCAATTTTAGCAGATTTAATCGTGATACACGCCTCCAAGCATTACTTCTAAAATGATTTATTTGTGTTTGTGTGTTTATACTATACATATCTGAAGGTTTCAACTTTCAGATTCATTTCAAATCAGGAACCAATGAAATTAAGATGCTTTCAACATGTTATTTCTAAAGAAGTAAAAATGACTTCAAAGTTCATTTTCTACATAATAATTCAATTTAGCATATTTCAATTTGAACTCATCCTGATGCATACCTCCAAGCATTTGTTTTCAAAAGATTTATTTTACTTGTGTGTGTGCATTTATACATATGTGCAGATGCCCGCAGAGGCCAGAGGGCATAAGATCCCCTGGGGCTGGAGTTACAGGTGGCTGTGAGTCACCCCATGTGCTAGGACCTAAACTCCGGTCCTCTGGAAGAGCAGCAAGTGCTCCCCAAAATGCTGAGCCATCTCTCCAGCCCTACAAAGATATATACTCATAACAAATACTCACGATGATATTTGTATGCTATAAGCTAGTTGGATTTCCTTGTACTGAATATAGTAATCATGGTTTTATGGTTAACTATTTATGGATAAATTATAAGACTTAAAATCTGAATCATGGATATGACATCAGATATTAGGACATAGTATGCCTCATGTCTTTTTTTCCCTTTCAATTCAGTCAATATATGGTTTACTTTAAAATATATTTATTTTACTTTTATTTATGCCTGTCTATATGAGTATGTGGAGGGTGTATGTGTGTACCCATGGGACCCAGTAGAGGATGTTGGACCCCTGGAATGGAGTTATAGGCTGTTGAAAGCTGCCCAGTGTGGGTGCCTGGAGCTGGACTCAGGTCCTCTGGAAGAAAAGCTGGAGTTCTTAACTACTGAGACATCTCCCCAGCCATGACTGACTTCTGATATGTCCAGTTTGTTCTCTTCTTTCAACTATCTGTCACTATTCAAATAAATCATCCTTAATGTGAATTATCCTGTAAAGGGCCAGATAGCAATACTCCAGGTTCTTGGGTTATAGAGTCAAGACCCACACATTCTTTGGTCTATGTTATCTTGCACTATGTAGAGCTCAGGAGAGGAAAGTATAATAGTGCTGAGGGTTTTGAGCATGTGTTCAGCAGGATTCTGCTACACACAGTTAGAGCAGGCTCACACCCAGCCTACAAGTGACTGAGTACCAGTGGAATAACGGTCAGGTCTACATGGAGAACAGCCCTGTTGTGTGTCATATGGCAAGGGCTATCGGTCACCAGAAGTAGAGGAACAGCGAGGAGGTAGGCAGGACATGTCTGGATGAGTGATACACTCTGTGGCTCAGAGGGGCCTGCAGTCCACACCACGGGCAACAAGAAACCGCTGTATCCTTCAGCAAGGGGTCTCATGGCCAAATTTGCATTTAAGACAAATCACTCTGGCAAGAGTGAGCCTGACTGAGAGGGGAAGGGCAAAGCGGGAAGATGGATGAGGGCCTGGTTCCTGAGCCCTGGCAGCATGATGAAGCCTGGATCAGGGCAGCCAGAGAAGGTCAGAATAGGGGAAAGTAATCTGAGCAATATTCATGAGATAAACGGTGGAGACTCAATGACTGATGGGAAATAGTGGGGGAGGGGGACAGAGCCCATGCATGAGAGAACTGTGGGCAAGCAACACAGGACAGCACCTCAGGCTCAGTTCAGAGACAGTGTGCAATGCCAGAGAGAGCAGGTTTGCATATCGGAAAGCAGGTGCTGTACCATCCAGGGAAGGCATCCTGCAGGCAGACACTAACTGAAGACAAAAAAAAAAGTCATGGCCTGAAGTCAGGGGGTGACGAGGGTAACAAGAAGAGGGGTGGTGGTGGGGAAAATGGAGATAGTTCCCAAAGCCAAGCTGAGACAAGGAGCAGGTGTGGGGTGCAGAAAGGTGGGTAGCAGGGTGCTGAGGGTGAAGTCTGGAGAACTTACAGAGGCCAGGCCATTCTGTTACAAATAGTTAACAAAATGGTATGTATATCAAAATGTCGTGTGTGTGTGTGTGTGTGTGTGTGTGTCTGTGTGTGTGTCTGTGTCTGTGTGTGTTGTGTGTATGGTATTATATACCTAACTACAGAAGCAAGCTCCTAATTCACAAGATGAAAGAAAGAATGATCTGGGATGGGAGGGTGGGGGGGGAAGGAAGACTATGAGAGAGGGGAACTCAGGGAAGAGGTAACAGAAACATAGGGGGAGAGGGAATGGAAAACCTCAGAGAGATCACATTAGCTTGGAACTGGAAAATAACAATGTATTTGAAAATATATCAGTATTATTATGTATAATCTCTCCAGGCTGCCATTAGATAATGTAAATCTAAACCTTCTCAGAACTAACGCCCTGGTGTATTGTCAAGTTCCCCTGGTTATCATACCACCAAGAATTACCATCTAAGGACATTCTTATAGGCTCTTAAGTAGGAGAGAGAGCCTACTCCAGCTAGGAGTCGCCACCTGGATCGCATTCCCAGACTCAGCGGGTTTCCTCAGACCCTGTGCCTGCAGGACCAGAGTGGGCAGGATTCTTCCTGCCCTTCCTAGGTGTCATGAGGAACCTAGAGTCGGCGAGCAAGGAGCACGTGCACTCCACGTGAAACGTGCACAGTATTCTTTTCTGACTCGAGCTATGGAGTGCTTCATCTCTTACTATGTATTAATTAAATTTTCATCACTGTGACCACACCAGACCAGAAGCAACTTAAGAGACAAGAGGTTTATCATTTGGACTCCCAGTTTGAAGAAACTCTGTCTTGCTAAGGATAGCACTGTAGCATGTGGCCCCTGGTTGTGCATACCAGGAAGGACAGGGAAGGCATTCTAATTTTTCTGTTTTTCCACAGTACAGGCTCCCAGCCTGTATCATGGGGCTTCCCTCATGCAGGATGGGCCTTTGCCTTAAGATGGCCTCACCAACACACTTTATGAGTTTCATAATCCAGGCATAAAATAGAACCATCAGAAGTCCACTCTTGGTTGTCACGATACCAATACTTTTAAGGCATGGCACTTTTAAAGCCGTCACAGCACACTTCCAAAAATGCCGCTCTGCCTATAACACTCAGCTCCTACAGGAAGCCATGAAAGCGAAACATGGAGGAAGGAAACAGAAAGTGATGTCCCTGTCACATCTCACAGCCCCAACAGAGAGTCTTGCCGTCCCTGGCAGAAGTCTACAAAGGGAGTGTGCCTGGACCCTGGAGACTGGAACCAGGGAGCCTGCAATCAATGCCCACACTTCGGCCTGCCTTCTGGGCCGAGTGCTATGAAGACCAAGGAAGAAAGGCAAAGCAGAGAATGAGGAGTCCCTGTGAGGAGCCCTTCAGCTTCGCTGGGGAAGGTGGGCAGTGCCTGTGCCTGCCTTCTCACCTTGTATTTCTGCTGGAAAAACACTTTTACTACCTGGCATTTTTGCTCACGCCACACAATGTCAAATTGTATGCTGGATTATGTCAAGACCATTGCCTTGCCCTTTGGAAGTTCACATCAAGCATGATGGAAATCGTGAAGAAAAATGAGTCATACCCAATACAGACCAGAATCTATTAAAGAAAGAAAGAAAGAAAGAAAGAAAGAAAGAAAGAAAGGAAGGAAGGAAGGAAGGAAGGAAGGAAGGAAGGAAGGAAGGAAGGAAGGAAGAAAGAAAGAAAGAAAGAAAGAAAAGAAAAAGGACATGGCCAGAAGGCTGCCTGGGGACAGAGGAGGCAAGGGAGCAGTGTCCCATCCCGCCTGCTGCTTTCCCTTCCCCCCAGGGACCATGGCATCAAGCCCCTCCCCTTTCCCACAGCTCCAGCACTCCAGGCAGACAGCAACAGTGGGACTCGGTGCATCCGCTCTCATCAAGCCAGTAATTAAAAGCAAAACAAACAAACAAAGCTGCCCAAGTCCTCTAACTATTGGTCACTCCTGGGATAGTAGGAGGAGTCTGACACAATCACTTCAGGATTCCTTCATACATACTGTCTGTCACTGGCTCAGACTCGCTCCTTTTGGCATCTGCAAAGGGCAGACACCTGGTTGAGGTGCTCAGCAGAGCAGACTCTAAAAGAAACGCCGTTTTCCCCTCAAATAGCTGAAATCTGGTGCGATCTTTTCTTCACACGTGTATCCAATTATTCTTGTACATTCACTATCTACAAGCTATGTGTGTACACATACACATACATGCATGCACACACCCATGTGCATAGTTGAGTGCCTGGATGCAGCAGGACCCAGAAACTTCTCCTTCAGATGTGTTCCCAGTTTTGTTTGGTCTCCTTCAAGACCCTGCCTGCCCTGCTGAAGGCCTGTACCCCTCAGAGGGCTCCCATTCTGAAGACACACTCTCTTTTATCTGAACAATATGGAATTGCCCACAGATAATATTAATGACTTGGTGTCACAGACCTGGAGCGTCTGTCTTGACGGGTTCCGAGACTGTGGGGAGAGGGCATCTTTACAGAACAAAGTGCAAACACAAGACACTTCAGCTGTGCTAGTGCACCCAGAACACACCAGCTCTTTCTGTCACAGCTGTCCCTCTGCTCTCAGGGCACAAATGAACTTAAGCAGTGCACTGGGCTCTTGAGATGACACTTTGATTAAAGTAATTATTCCTTTAGAAAACAAATATTACATTCTAAATGGCGTTGATGGCATGGAGTGTGGTCAGTATTAATTCTTGCTACAGAGCAATGGTATGTATCCTGGCTGCCACAAAGTCCACCAAATATAAGTCTTGTGGGCTCACACTGGTCCCCCCCTTTGCTAGCCATAGATATGTTAGAGTTAACTGTCCATCACTCGTACCTCTGTAATGTTAACAACTGAAACAGCTCTGACACGTTTCAGAACACGATTTGCCTGTAGACAAGACAAACTGCCTCTGAAGACTTTAAATACACTAAGAGCAAACTTGGAGGCACCCTGGCTCTGGGTGGAGCCTGCAGAGGTCCCTCCTGAGCCTGGCTTTTATTCCAAGAGCTCATGGGCGACGTTGCTGCCTACCCTGATTCTAAACTAAATGTTTCATAAACAGTCATGACAGGGTTACAGAGTGTCACAGACCCTGGCAGTAATGTGAGACAACTGTCATCCTGGCAGGACACCAGAGACTTCCCATGACTCTCAAAGAAAGCCCTACTTAAGTGGTTAAAGCGTCTCTGAAACACATGACATGTGCGTGCACACACACACACACACACACACACACACACACGAGGGTAAAGACTGGTCTTTAGCCCCTCCCTCTTGTGGCAAGCTCAGCATAGCAAGGTCTCACTTGACCTGGCTCTTTGATGGCTTCCGAAGGGATCATAGTCCCTTCAGGTGACAAGCATTGAACACAAAGTCTTAAGACACTGACCCCAAATCCATCCTGAGCCACAAGTGTGGAAAAGGCACAGATCACTAGCGTGCTCTCTCAGAAATCACTATTTCCTTTTAGAAGATGTTGAAGGTGTCCAAGAGACTAGTTAAGAAGGAGGGCTTCCGCCTATTACAGTGTTTAACTAAGGAAGGGAAGGCAGCCTTTGTGGCCCAGGGACGCACAGAGCTCCAAGTCCTGACCTGCCCCTCACTTTGTCGCTGGCCTCTAAGACAATGGGCTGCCATGGGGGTAGGGGCCAGAGGTCAGAGAGATCTGCACAAGAGGCGCCAGCTGGCAAGCTTCTGCCGGCATCATCTTTGTTCTCCCAAGTCTCATTTCCATCCCCAAAGAGGAGGAAGAAGTGCATCCCATCCCCACAGGAGCCTTTGCATAGGTGACAGCGCCGCATCTCCCATGGCAACTAGAGGCTTCTTCCTACAAATTGCCAAATTTGCCTCCCTATGGTTAGATCCAGAGTTCTGAGGAGGATTTTGGTCTTGGCCTCCTTTCACATATCCCAAAGGTGGCAGGGTCTTCGCAATCCCTTGCCGGAAAGGAACAAGAAACCGCTTCACCACGCCTCATGCCCCACGCCCCATGCCTGTCCTGCCTGTCCAGCGCTCACTACAGCAGCTGGGACAGGCGCTGGGGACCCTGCGAGGGTGGTCCCTTCATGCTGCAGGACCCCGAACCTCGGCTCCTCCAAGTTGCCTACGCGAAACACCCCTGCCGCCGACCCTACCTGCTGAAGAACGATCCCCGGTGCCCCGGGATCCAGCAACAGACGGTGCGGGGCTCTGCTCTGCTCCTGGACGCCGGGCCACCGAGCACAGACTGGCGGAGATGTGCTGCGCTGAGACGCTGTGGGGACCCCGACTCCACCCGCTGGCAGCTTGCAGCCCCCGCCCCTCCAGCCGCCGCCGCGTCCCTGCCACTTGGTCCGCGCTCCGCCCCCTTCTTACACAGCCCAGAGCTGGGTCCCTGTCCCTTCTGGTCCTCCTGGTTCCTTTGGGTCTCCACGGAACCAAGAGGGCAGTCGCCTGGTCCTGGCGCTCTCCCGCCTCCCCGCCGCGCCCCGCGTCCCTCCCTCCTTCTCACGCGCTCTCACGCGTTCGCGGAGACCGCGCCTCCCAGGCTGGCTCTGCCACCCTCCCTCGGGGTCCGCCCCCTCCCCTTCTCCAAAGGATGCAAGAGAAAGGGTCTAGTGCTTCAAACTTTTCCGCCCTGACTTCTGTAAGACCGCGGGGAACCGGATGGCAGTGTGCACTGCACAGGGGCTCCCCTCGGACATCCCACTAGAACAAAGGCCATCCAGTCCTGGCGACTGTGGCAACTGTCCAGACGGAATGGGTGACCAATTTTAAAGCTACAGAAGCCAGTACAGTCTTTTCTGTCTCTACCATTCGAGATTCTGCTGTAATAGGCTTCAAACTGAGAGTTTAGGCGCAGGACATTAGGAAAGCATGCCAGGGCTAATGCAGTCATTCGCCATGACAAAATACAAGATGTGCCTGTCCCCTTAAAATTTGGTTCTCAGTTCTGTAAAGTTTGCTTGTCTGTATTTTGCCAACAGTGTTCTGTTAATTCCGTGGTGGTGGTGGCGGCGGCGGTGGTGGTGGTGTGTGTGCGCACACCTAAAGACCAGCACCATATCAACAGGCACATGGATAAATGAATGTACGACTAAGGTTAGTTCTTGGACACATGGGGATAAACTATACAACACAAGCTCATATGACAATGGAGGAACTGTAGATACCTGGACTTAGTACACATTTAACATTTTGTATGTGAGTTGGGTCTTTTGAAATATGATCTAGGAATGTGGGGATAGATTCAGTTAAACTGTTGAATTACCAAACTCTGATGGGATTGGGGCAGGAGGAGATCTGTCTTTAAATGTTCACTCAGCAGGAAGGCTGAATTCCACCTCCTAGAAGCCAAGTGAGAAGCCAAGTGTAGATTAAAAACCCCACAACTATGAGGCTGGCCGCTAACAGTAGCCAATACGACAGGCCCCAGAACAATAAGAGACTTCGTCTTAAACAAAGTGGACAGGAGAGACACCCAGGGTTGTCCTCTGGCTGCACACCCTCACACATGTACCCGCACACACAACACACATTCAGCACACCCACGGGAAGCTCGTGAGGTGTTGATAGGGAGATGTTTTTCAATATATAAAGACTGGATTTTTAGTTATATAAAGATAATGTGCAAAATCATTTGTCAAAATAATCCACCAACATTACCAATCACAATGTGCCCTGGCAAGAATGATTGTAAATTCCGATTCTAACAGGCACTGCTCAACCAATGTCTTCTCCTGGAATCTTTCGCATTCAGCAAGATAGAGATAATATAAATGTTGTGTGAGAAATACCATCTACTTTTATGAGGTGCTGTGTGACATTTGAAATCCTAGTTTCCCATTGTACTCTGGGAGTCCTGGCGACGAGGAAACACACAGGAATTCAGTGCAGTAAAGGTCAGGCTTGGCCACCAGCATTTACAAGTGGGTGGACATAGAGCAAACAGTAACGTATCGTTCTACTCATGAGAAGAGTTGTATTTCCTAACATCGGACAGCATATATTTCTAAGTCATGGCTACGTGCTTGACATATGTTTGAATTTAATTATAGATCTAGGTCTCTGTATGAGCGGTGAAATCATAGGATAACCTTAAAAAGAGGGGTGCAACATAAAGCAAACATGCTAAACATGTAAGCTTGCAATTCAACCATTCCCAACAACTCCACGCCTGAGGAGCCGGAGGCCTGGAACGCACAGCTGACTCTGATAAGGGTTTTAAAAAATGATTATACTGTCTAGGAGTATGGGCAATGTATTATTAAGAATGTCAATATTGGCTCAGCTCCCAAAGGTAATTTTCCTCTCTAAACTGAGATATAAATGTTGGTTTGCCGTCGGTCCCTGTGTTTACACACGCACGTTCCATTCTGAAATAGCAATTATTTTGCTACCGTAGAGGCAAGTGTTAATATGGCTTTGCCAACCCCTTGAGACAAGCAGAGCTGCACCCAGTAGTAAAAGGAGAAAACCTTCAATGGAAATCCCAAAGAACATGACTGCCATGAAGTTCCCAATTAAGGTCTTGCGTTTTTTGTTTTGTTTTGTTTTTGTTTTTTGCTTTTTTTTTTTTTTCAGGAGAGGATTTGTTCATTTCACAGAAAGGAAAACTCTGGAAACAATTTTCCTTCCCTGTTGAGCATACTTTTAATCTACCCTGTCTCTCTCTATAGCTCTTTTTCTCAAAGCAACCAGACACTGAAACACGGAAATAAAATCATGTGCTAAGTGGAAGTATTCATTTTCCATGAAACATCGCACAGACATTAAAGTTCTTCCTAACAAGCACCTGTTTAAAAGAAAAATCCAAGAATCTCACTTAAGATGGTGGGAAATCCAACATCTGTTCCAGTAAGTGCACAATCAAATCTCTGCTCCCAAGTTGCTGTGGGTTGAAGTCTTACTCCCCACATCTGTTTAAGAAAACCTCTGACTTGTACAAGATGACACTTCTTCACTAACATCTCAGTACACACCTTTTGAAACCCACCAATCAGCCATCCATGTGCAGATACATACCTGGAGTTTTCTAGCCCATTGACTCACTTACAATATTCACATTATTAATATGCTGTCTTGGTTTGCTGTGGCTCGGAGTGAAAAGAGGGTAAAGTTAAGTGAAGGTAAATCATCTGGGATAATTTCCACTTTATCAGATGTCTTTGTCTGGCCCGTCCTCTGCATTTGTTTGTTTAAAAAAAAACTTAACAAAACATAAAGCAAACAAACAAAAAGTAGTTGATTAATCAGAGAACTTCAGAGATGTGTCTGAGACTACACCAATGTCTACGACTGACATTTTCAGTTTGCACGCTAACCCCTGAATATTTGCATCTATGTCTCTTTAGATTGACTTAGGTCTTCAAAGATACATTTTAATGGTCTCTGTAGTTGTACAGCTGTCTGTGATTCACACGATCATCACACTTACACACTTGCTCATGGTCTGTCTACCTTTCCACGCTTACTACTGACACATGTGGATCTCATGTCTTGCCCTGATGCTCAGCCAACTATTGTAGAAACTTATTTGTCTAGATACAGCAATCCGGGATTTTATGGCACTATGGACCACAAATATCCAGTGCCCCACAGTATGAGCCATTCTGTACTCTGAACTAACTGTGCTCCTAGTATTTTAAGTTTATTTTCTGAAAAAAAATCATGTCATATCTTGCACTTTAAGGAAGACATGTTTGGTTTTTAAACATTGAATTTAGGTAATTTGCCTTTTACACACACAAGGGGTACCACAACACTACACTACCATGTAACTTTAATTTTTTCAAATCCTATATTTTTAATGATGTTTCTCAAATGCTTTAACCTCCCTTGAAGCCCACCACCCACCAGAGGCAGTGGAAAAGAAAGGATGGGGATGGGGTGAGTGGACCTGTTCAGAAAGGTTCTCTGGAGCAACTCCCATCTGTGTTGTCTGGAAACTGACAGTTCAGTTCACAGGATAGCAGGCAGGACAGCTTGATCCACTCACACACACTTCATGGATACACCAGCAGTCCAGTCTGGTACAGTCATGTTAGCAACAGCAGTGACATGACCTAGCAGAGACAGCCAAGTCTCAGCCCTGGCTCCAGCCAGCAGGAGGGACCGGTAGGAACCCCAGGAGACGTTCTCAGCAGTGCCTCTGTCAGGGAAGTGAAGATCAGTGAAGAGCCACGAGCTCTGCCCAGCCAGCTGGACCAGCAAGCCATGCCCTGACTCCCGCACGTTGGCGACTCCTATTTATTCCCCCCAAACATCACGTGCCCTCCACGTGCCTTGCCTCAGCACGGGTCTTGCCTCAGCACGGGTCTTGCCTCAGCATGTGCATCCAATCAGCCTGAGTCCAAAGAAGCGGCAAGAAACTGCAGCACACCACCAGAAGGTGGTTTTTTGTTTTTGTTTTGTTTTGTTTGTGCGTTTCTCTCCATGGAGTCCCAACAAATGCAGCTAAACTATGCAATGTAAGGCAGACCTATACATGCATGTTGTCAGCAGAGAGTCGTTCATCACATGTCCTTTCACATGCTTGCTTTAGCAGGACATCCTCTCTCCTGTGTCTGCTTCAGCAACATGTCCCTTCACAAGTCTGCCTTAGCCTTTCACACCTGTGTCCACTTTAATGAAACGTTCCTTTGTGTGTTTGCCCCAGCAAAACACCCTCTAAACGGCTTTCTGAAGAACCTGTACGTTTCCGCTTCACTGTCATACTCTGGATGTGGACTCAAGTCACGAGAAGGCACTGTGGCAGAGCATTGCATCTCCCTTGGTCCTCCAGTGAGGAAGAAGAGAGCAAGCGTTTAACCCGCTATAAAGCTTCTTACTGAGGATTCCATCTATGGTGAGCCCTACTACTACCCCAAAGGGATGGTATTAGAAAAGCTCACTTACACACTATTCACTTACCCCACACCATCTGTCTAATAAAATGAAATCAGAACCACAGAGCTGCCACCATGATATGATGGAACGCCCGGTCCCTATGTAAGAGACGAGGACAATCTGTGAACCACACCCAGTGTCAGAGGATACCAGCAGCAGAGGCAGAGTCTGCGAATGGAGATGTTTGTTTGTTTAGTCCCTTGGCACAGAAATGCTATCAGCATCTCTGTAAAGTTACTTCTTTATTAGCACTTACTTATTTCATGTCTGCAGTTTGCTCAGTAACAGCAGAAACATTTAACTCCTTATACCAATCACTTAGAAACTAAATAGGTGTGATGTGTGGATTTTATCATGAGGGCAAACACTTCTTGAAGCAATCTGCTAATCATTTCTGAGGAAAAAAAGCATTAAAATTTCTGTCTTTAGGCAATCAAGTACCTCGTTAAAACTAATCGTTCCTGTAACATGCACCAGGTAACTCTCTCTCATGCACACACACATGCACAAGACTAAGTGCTAATATAGACATGTTCAAAACAGTAATTGTTGCAGGGACGTTATGTCTTTATTACCAGCACTTGGGAAGCAGAGGCAGAGGCAAGTGGATTTCTGGGTTCCAGGATAGCCAGGTATATACAGAGAAACCCTGTCTCAAAACAAACCAAAATTAAAAAATAAAAAATTAAAAAAAAGTCATAAACGTTCAGTTAAATATGCATTTACTCTATACCAGGTATGTTGGATGATACATGCTTCAATGATAAAAACATGATTGTGGTATGACAGCCATCTTTTTTCCAAGAGTAACTCTTGTCTCTCATCAAGGAAGCCTGTCTGCAGGAGACAGAGGCCATCCCAGAAAACCACAATTGTCCAACTACGGAGAACACCTGCGCATGGAGCTGAACTCCAGTGGATACACACAGCCAATCCCTGCACCAAAGGCTCAGAAAACATCACAGAGGATGGGGCAGAAAGACTGTGAGAGTCAAAGGTAGGGAATCTCCCATTAAATCTTGTCTCTTGGAAAAGGCAAGAACACTTCACAATGTCTCAACAATATGGCGGCCTGAACAATATGGCAGCCTGAACAAATTACACACCTACTGAGGAGCTAGCATGAGAGGGGAAGATCTTGTCAGGCCCTGTCCAAGCAACAGCGAGTAACTAAGGAGTGCTGAGAGAAGGAGAAAGTCTTTACCAGGGGTGAGTCCCCAGATGGGTTGGTTGGTTGTCTAGTACCAAGTGGTCCGCTTTAAATCATCTACTTACAAGTAACACTAAACAGACTCAGCAGGTTGAATTTATATACTTAGACATATATAGGCATACAACACACATACACACACACACACACACACACACACACACACACACACGTATTAATAATAATTAAGGAAAACAAGGCCATAAACTGGAGAGGAAGTTTGGGGAGGACATGGGAGGGGTTGGAGGGAAGAAAAGATGTAATTATATTTTAATTAAAATGAATGAATTATCAAGGAAAAACTGTAATCATAAAGTAATGAAACATTTTCCCAGTTAACAAAGCAGCCAAAAGGCCAAGGTTAAGTGTTTGTGGTCTGGTGGTGGTAGACAGAGTCTCTCCCAGCAGGGGGTATGGCAGGGGGCTGACCAGCAGGGGGGATGGTCAGGGGAGGGCTGACCAGCAGGGGGCATGGCAAGGGAGGGCTGACCAGCAAGGTCATTACTGTGCAAAGTGCATGGGCTGGCCCAGCCACATAAGACACTCTAGGACAGTGTGGTCCCTCTCACGTCTAAAAGCACAATTCTCTTATTGGCAGGATATAATTTAGCAGCATTAGAAGAGGCAGAATAGATTTGCATGAAAACTATGTGCAGATTCTAAGCTGAAGAATTTCCACTGTGGTAAATGTCAGATCACTTTGCCTAGTGTGTCCCACTTTCACTTCTGTGGGAAACAAAGAACATCTTCCGTGTGTGAGCTAAGGCCGCAGGACATCTCACAGAGCAGCGAGCGAGCGAGCCCCTTTGTCTTCCAGGATCCTTGGCTCAGCCTACCTAGCAGTCTTATTCCCTAGGCTTAGCTCTGTGGGGAGGCTCCTCAGCTTCCCGGACCCTAATTCCAGTTTATCCCTCAATTACCCCTATCTCTTCATGTAAGTAGACAATTTAGAGCCCGACCTCAGTGAACTGCATTTCCCAAGCTCTGTGCGGAGCCCATCTCCATGGGTTGTATTCTTCCTCCCTAGATCAAATGCGGATCGGGCTGGAGCTGATTTTGTCTACAACTGAATTCAGTTGGCTCAGGATGTAATTCTCCAACTCATTTCTGCTGATAATCATCCCAGGCTGGTCCTTGTGTCACTAAGCTGTGTGGCATGGCCTGGCACCCTCTCAGTCCTCTTTACTGTTCTACGGTTATCTACACACTTTCACGGGTGAGCTCAGAACATAGAGATGGAGGAATGCACAGCACTGCTGGGATAAACAACTCTTGGAGGTTGACAGTTTTGCTTCTGTAAAATTAGGGAATTAATTTAGTACCTAGCACACTCATGTTAAACCCTCTACCTCTGAGCTACATCTCCAGCTCAACATGTGTGCAATAAACTCTTAATCACCTCTTGATTGGCTAATCAGGGCTCTCAACATGATGCACTTGGGAAGACAGAACTTGAGGATTACCTCCCTCAGATTGCCCTGTGGCAGTGTCTGATCCAATTGACGTAGGAGGGTGGGGCCCACTGAGCACAGTGTCACCTCTGGGCAAGTAGCCCTGGCCTATATAAGGAAGGCAGCTGAGAAAGCCAGAAGAAACATTCAGGTCCTCCATGCTTTCTGCCTGTGCTCCTGCTGGACTTCCTGCCTCGACTTCCCTCAGGGATGGACTATGATGTGCAAGCATAAGCCAAATAAACCCTTTCCTCTCCAAGGTGCTTTTGATCACAGCGTTTATCTGAGCCACAGAAAGCAAACGAGGACACACCTGAATCTCATATAAGTGGTGACTTGCGTAGTTACTATGTCTCCCAGTAATTAGGCAAGAAAGAGAATCCATTGTTTCAGAATGTTGTAGCTGATATTGTTTTCTCTCTCGTTTTAAATAAATCCCACAATATCCACAGCTGTGAGGCTCAAGGGGCTCATCAGTGAAACCCTCTCTCTCTCTACTTTGTGCGACCTCTTCTTGGTTTCAAGGACAAAGGGTTTGCTTAGTCATTCTCCAAGACCTTGAGTTATAATGTCTACCACAACCTTAGAAGCCCACCCCTAAGATTCTAATCTGTCTTCTCCCGGGTCCGACAAAGACATCATAGATCCTGAGCCTGTGATGTGGTCTCTGTGGAAAGCTGACTGACATAAATTGTGAGGGGGTGCCTGCCGCAGAGTTCCTTGGTGCGTCACTGAGACTTTATTCTGTCTTTCACCGTATCCTAAAAATGAGCAAACTCAGCATTCATCTGAACTTAAATATAAAATGTTGAGAGTGCTTTCCTTCTGTTTAAAAATCATCTTATTTCCAGATTTGTTAACAATTATTTACCAACAAATATTGTCATAACAAAACATACAAATGTTTTTGAGAAACAGAACAGTGGGTTGGAGAGACCCTGAGACACCCTTGAATGGGAGAAGTCAAAGACTGCATTCCTACCCAGCCTTCAGATTCTGTACATGTTCCTTCTCAACCAAGGGAACTGGGCAGACAGTCACAGAAGAACCTCTCAGAAGCACTTAACACCCCACAGTAGTCTTGGAAGCTCTTGGGCCTCCGGGATAAAGGATGACAGACCAGCAGCCAGCTGGATTCTCATCCCAGGCCAGGTCTCACCACTGTTGTGGATAGCCCTGGGTTTCTATTATGAAGTTAATTCCACTCCTGGGAGAGGCTACAGACCAGGAGTTGCTTTGTGAACCTTCTCCCCACCTTACCTTTTCAAATAAAGGCTTGAGCCAATGATTGGGCAGGAGGAGGGAGAAGGGTTTGGGGAGGAGCATAGGATCGATGGGAAGGGGGGTACTACAGAGGATGGTGGAGGAAGAGAGAGGAGCTATGGGGGATTGATTAGGCTGGAGAGAAGCTCGTGGCCTGGAGACCGCAAATTATATGGGAAAATATAGATGGGAATAGAGTAGTGTAGTGGGAGATCTGCCCAATCTAAGCTTATAGCTTGTATTGTTACTGATTAAGTTGAGATTTCTTTTACCAGGTAATTGGGTTGGAAAAATATAGCAACACACCACTATACATTTAGAGAAGAGAAGGCAGCTTTCTGCTGATGTCCCATTTATTTCCGTGTTGAAACCACATAATCAACCTCTTTGCTTTGTTTCAAACCAAATGCTTGTCACTTGTGAGTATATTTGGAAATTTCTTTTTCCTAGGAAATATTTTCCGGAGGATATGAACCATTGTTTCAAATAAATATCTTGGGGAGAAAAGTCGTAGGTTTGCGGTGCCACTTTTCAGGTAGCTACTGAGTCTTGACCCCCTGTTAGGAAAATGTTAGAAAATAAAGGCAAAATTATCCTTGTTGTCTGGAAACAATGTTTACACCTGTGGTTTACAAACATCATCTGCCTTTTTAATGGCGCTAAGTTTAGAAATGATTATTATTAACACTCTTAAATTTGATCTCACCATTAAATTCATCTTTAGATCCACGCACACTTGTATATCCCCAGGGCACATTTATTTTTAACAGAACTATATTGTAAGCAGGGATTCTGTACCATCTTCTTACTTACATTTATTTATTTGCCCTTTCTAAATGGGCAGGAAGAAGTTTACCATGAGAGGTAGGAAGCAGGAGTGGGCTGAAGAACACTGGGGGAGCTAAACAGAGGCCGAACCTTTCTCTGGAGGAAGCTGCTGCCCAGCTGTGGTGTGCCACAGATCTATAATAGGACATATCAATTACACAAGGGATAGGGGTGTATCAGTAGCACCAGGGGTGGGTTCTTAGTGAGTGAGAATGGCCCCCGAGTTGGGAGCTCGAAGTTGCTTTTAACATTGTTAGCCAACAACAAAACAGATGTAAATATTTCATCGGTTGTGCCTTTCATGAAGTAAGTGAGTGCTTTTGCTATGGGAATAATAGCACACACACTCTCTCTCTTCATGTTATTTTAGTCAGGTGAAAACACTTTCCAGAGAGTGTTTATTTATAGAAACACATAGCGAAGTTGTCTAAAACCCAGCCTTTTAGGAACAACTGTAACTAATTCTACCAGCGCTATGCACCTGTGTAGAATATGCAAGTAAAGCAGTGTGTGCTTTGCATCGATGAGATCTGAGGATGCTGATCACATAGGAGTGGAAAGCAGAATGGCTTCCAGAGGTCGGAGATCAAGGGACAGGGACCAGTGGGCAGATGATATATAAGTAGAGCTGTCTGGGAAGAAAAAGTCATGACTCTGTTGTAGAGAATGGGGGTTATGCATATAATCAACACCTTCTATTCACTGTGTGGACATGTGCATAGGTATGTGTGGGTGTGCATGAACATGTTTGTGTGTGTGTGTGTGTGTGTGTGTGTGTGTGTGTGTGTAGACTAGAGGTTGACAAACCTGTATCTTCCTCAATTGATGTTCACCTCAAATTTTGAAACAGCATCTCTCCTGTTTCCTGGACCTGGCTCCCTAGTTCAATTCAGCTAGTCTAGCCAATCAACGAGCCCCAGATGTCCCCCTGCCTCCCAGCCCTGGCACTATAACCATGCACTTGGCATGGCTTTTTATGTGGATGCCAGGGAGCCAGACTCATGCAAAGCAACCTCTTCATGGACTGAGCCAGTTCCTCAACTCCTACTGTATCCTGGAAAATATGCAAATATGAGAGAATGTTCAGTCTTCTCACCACAAAAGCGACCTCAAAAGCAGCAACACCAAGAGTCGGCTGTGATTCACACATCTGCCATCCCTGCAGTCACGAGGCTGAAGCAGAGAAGGAAGAGCCCTGACAACAGCTGAGACTGCACAGCCGGATTCTGTCTCAGAGCGGTAAAGAGACGAAAAGTGACATCACACCACGGTTAGCGTGTCGTGCTGCACACAGAATATGAACATTGACGCCATCATCACAGCTACCTGGTGTCTGTGGCTATCTCACTCCACAACTTCCCACTTAGCCCCTCCCATTCTAGCCCCTCCCACTCTTACCTGACTCAGCTAGAGTGAGCTTGATGACTCAAATTTCAATCTCCAAGCCTCTCTACAACCCCTTCTGTTCTTGAGACAAGCCTTGCTTTTAGGCTGAATGTGCTTTTTATATTTTTAGTTCATATTGAAAACTTTTTCTTATGATTTTGGCCAAGGAAATGAGAATTGCACTGACCCATAAAGTGATCCATCAGAACCTCTGTGAGTATGAAAGGGCCAGGAGAGTGTCCGGAGCTGGCAAGACAGCTTAGCAGACCAATTCCCACCCTTCACTGAGCACATGAGGTCCCGGGAAAGTCTTGTTAAAAGACACTGTGGTTCTGTGGATGAGGGGTGGGACCTGGTTCTAGGCTCTTTGCATCCTTCATGATGTCAACTTGATACCTGGAGCTGCCATTGTAGTGTAGTTCCATTTACAGATTTTAGCATGGCGTATCTGTCTTGAGAAAGTCACAGCTATCAAGTGCCATTATTGATCTTATTTTGCCAATAAAACTGAGTATTTCAAAGAGGTCAGTAGGTGCCCAGATATGCCCAACTTGCAAATGGAATCATAAATAAGGCTTTATGATTCAAGTGCTCATTCCCACCATCTGACCACTGCTTAAAGAGAGTAATGCCCCCTGGCCCTTTATTTTGCACTTCTATGCACGTCTATCAGGACACCATATATCAGCAGATAAAAGCATAGACTCCTGGTGCAGATGCAACCCTGCAGAAGGCTCATGAACATCTCAGAGTCCCAGAAAACCAGATTGTGTCTATGCCTGTGCAAGCAGTCATGGATGTTGCTTCCCTGTGTCCCTGCTTTAAGGACCCCAAGAAAGAACTAGTGGAGCTAACTAACCTATTCCACTGATCTGAAGTCAAGGCCTGAGCAGGGCTCTTAGCCCCTCCCACTCAGCCCTCTCGCTCTTAGCCCCTCCCCCTTAGCCCCTCCCACCCTTAGCCCCCATCTTCCTTCTGATACTTTTATCCCATACTCAGCTCTGCCTCCCCACTCCATGCACTCTCGCTGCTGTCCTCATTCATTAGTGTGACTTCCATGGTACCTCCTCTTCCTTCTATTTAAGAAAAGGATGAAGGCTTAACAAAGTCATAAGAACTCTATACATTCTTATGTTTCCTGTACTTTGCTTATGAGAGAATGGAAATTTATCCTGTGTGTAATGCACTTGGTCCTTAATCTTCTACTTTAAATTCATCACCTCTGGGCTGGAGAGATGGGTCAGCGGTCAAGAGCACTGACTGCTGCTCTTCCAAATGTTCTGAGTTCAATTCCCAGCAACCACGTGGTGGCTCACAACCATCTGTAATGGGATCCGATGTCCTCTTCTGGCATGCCCGTGGATGGCTACAGTGTACACATATATAAATCTTTTAAAAAGAATAAAAAATAAATCCATCACCTCTGTCATTTCCTTAGAAAATCGCCTTCTCCAAGGTGGGAAGAATATGTTCTATCTGCATGATTCGCTCCTCTGCCAGCACTATACAGCTGGGCACAGTCCTCCTCTGAAGATCTGCAAACACTGAAACAGGGTCCTGGTGGCCAAAGCCTCATCTCATGGGTGCCTAAAAGGTAAAACTGGCCACTGTGGTGGAAGAAATGCTGTCAGGCTCAGTGAGACATTCTGCAGAGGCATTCAACTGCAACAAGCAATGTGCAAGGATTCTCAGGCCCCTCCTGATTCTGACACTGTTTCCTGAAGGGCATCTTGTGTTGCCTATGAGGTTCATAATTAAACTCAGCTCACAGGCAAAGTCTCGCATCACAGAGGATTTACAGAGGATACAGCAACACTGCCATCTCTGTCTCATGTGTATTCCAGGCGCTCTGTATAACAGGCATTGAAAGCATAAAACAAAAGCAAACAAACAAACCAAAACTTCATTTCCCTGACCAAGAGAACCTTGAGTAATTTAGTTAAGAGTAAATGTATATAGTCATACATATATGGATACCCCAGTGTATGTAAAACAAGTTTGTGCATAGTTAGTATCCTGCATATGGATCAAGATGTATTTTAAATTACAGGCGTGTTGCCACTGACCTAGGGAGACAGGAACATCTCAGAAGTTATGGAAGGCACAGGATGCCACTCTTAGTAAAAGATCTCCAGAGGAGGGCTGCAGACAACACAGGGAAGCAGGGCCCCAGCAGGAGATACCAGGGAAGGCTCAGGATTGGTTAGTCTGAGCAATGCCAGTAGGACCACAGGTCCAGGGATAGATGGACCCCTGCTGTATGGTAACAGCTCAGAGTTGACCAGTGCAGGGTAGTCGTGGCCTGGAGCATGGGACTAATGAAAGAGCTCTCTGGGAATGTGTATTAACTGATTTGTGAATGGAAGGCTTCCCTTGCCAGCCCTTTGCTATGAACTAGACTTTGGGGAAAGTCCTCTCTCCAAGTTCAGAAAAGCCTGCGAGATGTCATTGCATCAAAAGTACAGGAAAAGAACACACATGGTATGCACTCACTGATAAGTGGATGTTAGCCCAGAAGCACGGAATAGCCAAGATACAATTCGCAGACCAAATGAAGCTCAAGAAGAAGGAAAACCAAAGTATGGATACTTTGGTCCTTCTTAGAAGGGGGAACAAAATACCTACAGGAGGTGATATAGAGACAAAGTGTGGAGCAGAGACTGAAGGAAAAACCATCCAGAGACTGCCCCACCTTGGGATCCATCCCATATACAGTCACCAAACCCAGACACATTTGTGGATGCCAACAAGTGCTTGCTGACAGGAGTCTGATATAGCTGTCTCCTGAGAGGCTGTGTCAGTACCTGACAAATACAGAAGTGGCTGCTCTCAGCCAACCATTGGACTGAGCACAAGGTCCCCAATAGAGGAGTTAGAGAAAGGACCCAAGGAGCTGAAGGAGTTTGCAGCATTATAGGAGGAACAACAATATGAACCAACCAGTAACCCTAGAGCTCTCAGGGACTAAAATACTAACCAAGTACACATGGAAGGACCCATGCCTCCAGCTGCATATGTAGCAGAGGATGACCTTGTTGGACATCAAAGGGAGGAGAGGCTCTTGGTCCTGAGAAGGCTCAGTGGCCCGATATAGGGGAATACCAGGACAGGGAATCAGGAGTAAGTGGGTTGGTGAGCAGGAGGAGGGAGGGATGGGTGTTTTCAGAGGGGAAAACAGGAAAGGGGATAACATTTGAAATGTAAATAAAGAAAATATCTAATAAAATAAGTTTCAAAAAGGACAGGGAAAAGCTTAATACCATGCATAATGGATTAAAGCATTGATGCAAAGATTTTAGTGTTCATTTTATACATTCACAGTAAGAGCTTCGTGAAGTAGGAAGGACTGGAGCTCAGTTGTTAGCATGCTTGCCTAGCATGCAAGCAGACCTGGGTTTAGACCCTTCTCCCAGCACTGCATATGGTTTGTGCCTATAAGCCCAGCACTTTGGAGGTGGAGGCAGGAGGATATGAGGTTTAAGGTCATCCTTGGCTACATAGTGAGTTCAAAGCTAGCCTTGGCTATATGGGATTCTATCTCAAAAGAAAAATTATTGTAAGAAGTATGTCTATACAACATTGTCCTAAAGAGGCCAGGAATTTGAAAGAAAGAGGTGGGAAGCTTTATGAGAGGATTTGGAGTGAAGAGAAAGGAGGAAAGAAGATGTAATCATATTAGAATCTCAAAAATAAAAGAAAACGCACAGGTAAATTCTTAATCAATGCAACGTACATTGGTGCAATGTCCATAAATTTATGTCTAGAGTTTACATGAGAAATTAATATGTCTTCTTGAAATTCAACCCCCATGCCACAGATTGACCAAATGTGTTAAGCATAAGTATTAAAATGAAACCATAAAATCCTAGCAGGACTTAGGCAGAACCTTCACAATAGCCACAAATGATATAAAGTATCTTGGAGTGACTCTAACCAAACATGTGAAAGATTTATATGACAAAAACTTCAGGTCTCTGAAGAGGGAAGTTGAAGAAGACATCAGAAAATGGGAAAATCTTCCATGCTCGTGGGTTGGCAGGATTAATATAGTTAAAATGGCAATCTTGCCAAAAGCAATATACAGATTCAATGCAATCCCCATCAAAATCCCAACTCAGTTCTTCATAGAGTTAGAAAGAGCAATTCTCAAATTAATCTGGAATAACAAAAAAAAAAAAAAAAACCAGGATAGCTAAAACTATCATCAACAGCAAAAGCAGAACCAAGATAAAAGAGCAAGCACTCCGAGGGCCTGGAGGTGTGGAGCTGGGGTGGATCTGATTCCCACGCCTCAGATGCGCCGTGAAGACTGTCTGACCCACCTCAAACCTGGAAGGCATGAAAGAGGAGGATTCCCTAGGGCACCGTTGCCAACGGCCAGTGTGCAGATTTACATCCTCCAGGGCGCGAGATTCAAAGCCTTGATGGGAGAAAGAGAATGAGTACTCACGTTTGTGGTTCAGTATTGTAGCAAACGTGGGCTACAGACAAGTGAGTCAGGGACCTAAATATGAATATGTTCTTTAAAAAAGTGAATAGAAAAATACAAACAGAAGGGATTTTACAGAGGCTCCCAGAGAATACAGGCTGGCAACTGCCCTCAGCTTGGCACAGAGAAGCTTCTGTTTGCAGAAATTTATGGCTGATGCAGAGAGAATGAGTGACTGGTGGACACTTAGCCTTTAACAGGACACCTATACTATTCTCCCCATCCCCACAGACAGACAGGTAGACAGACAGACAGGCAGGCAGGCAGGCAAGCAGACAGACAGACGCTCACACAGAGACACACAGTCACACAGACACACATAGGGACAGACACACACACAGGGACAGACCGACAGACACAGGGGCAGACAGACACACTCAGACAGACACAGACACATACAAGGTAGACAGACACACACAGACAGAGAGACAGACAGATACACACAAAGAGATAGACAACACACACAGGGACAGACAGATACAGACACACACAGATACACACAAAGAGACGGACACACACAGAGACAGACACAGAGAGGGAGGGAGAGAGACAGACACTCAGAGAAAGATAAACACACACAGAGAAACAGGCAGACAAACACACACACACACACACAGAGAGAGACACATAGACACACAGACACAGAGACAGAAAGAGAAAGACAAACAGACACACAGAGAAACAGACACACAGAGACAGAGACACATACAGTGACAGATACACACACGGGGGCAGGGGGAGACAGAGAGACAGACAGACAGACAGACACACACACACACACACACACACACACAGAGAGAGAGAGAGAGAGAGAGAGAGAGAGAGAGAGAGAGAGAGAGAGAGAGAGATTCTAGAAGACAGAAAGCTAATTTAGAAAGACTCATTCCATAGAACATGTGGGTTCGTGCTCAACCACAGTAACAATGAAAAAGTGCAGAAGGGAAGTTAGATCAGGTATTTAATATCACATAGGCAGTTGTTTGTTGCTTTAAAGCAAACAAGATGAGAGTCTGGTATGCACCACAAGAGTTTACTGGTGTGGCCACCACTGCAGGAACACTGTTGCTGCACAAGGAAAGCAGTTTTAGGTGGCCGTGCTAGAGCTCCTCACTGTAGGTGCAGACGAGGAAGAGACAAGCTGCTGATGGAGATTCAGCCACAAGCACCTTGATCAGGTTAAAATGAATAAACCATGCGGTGCTCATAAAAACAAATTCCAGGGGGATTATGACATAGCCCCCTGTAAGTGAGAGCTGCTGCCCCTTCCTGTCCCTTTCCATGAGTGGCCTGGTGGAAATGAAGAGAAAGGGCCGAAGCTCAGTCAAAGGCAAACACAGCAACAAAAGCACAACTGCTGTCAGGAAGCGACGTGTGCGGAGGGGCGCGAACCGAAGCTCTTAGGTTGCTGAGTGACCCTGCCATGAGCGCTTGGGCTCCCCAGACCGTCACCAGTCACATGTTCAGATGTCTCCATGATATTTCTTAATCTGATAAGGAAAATAACTGAAATTCACATTTGGCCAGTGTGATAGAGACAAGGAAATCTTGCAGGAGAAAGCCACAAGATTCCGCAAGAACTCATTTAGCGGAAGCCCAGATGCAGAGCCGGGATTGATGACGAGAAAATAGCACCCCTGGTAATTCACAGAGATCCTGGTGAGGGCACTGAGCTTTCTGCAATCTATTATCCGAGAATTTTGAGCCAATCTTATCTATAGCTTAGGAAATAGGCTGACCTCAATTTGCCATTTTGATTGTCAAAATCCCAGATTTCTATGGAGCCCTTATAATTGAAGCTTCCTGGGTCTGTATAATGGCAGATAAGATTGTCCCGGCTTATATTATTTAGTGAACAAGCAAGTACAGAATCACATAGCAAGTGTTATAATGTAACATGTTAATGCATAGATAAGACATGGCTGTAAGAACCGCGGACAGTGGCTCTCTGTGGGAGGTGACGTGCACAGTGATTTTCGTATTCTTTGTTCATCTCTATTTTATACACTAAAAACTGTGCTCTCTTCCTGAGTCTGTGTGATACATGAACCCTCGACAAGGTTATCTGTGCACCTATGAATCTGAGGTCAGCTTCTGAAGAAATGGCGCCCCAAATCAGGTGCCTGTTTGAGAGACTTCGACGCCCTGCAGAGAAGTATTAACATAAGGGCAGAGAAAAGACCCCAGCATGGTGGCTAGGGATTATCAGCATGCAGCAGCCAACACTCTCTAAAATTCCCTTTAAAACTGACTCTGCTGCGGCTCCCTGCCTTTGGAGTTGGAAGGTGAGTTTAGAAATTGAGCATGCACCTGGGCGTGCCAGGAAGGGTTTGGAAGCTCCAGGGACATCTTTTGGACAGTACGGAGCTCACCTGCATGCGAGGTGCCCGAGTCGGGCTTCCGGAATGTGACTTGAGTAACGTGGAGCATAACTATAGCCCCAGCCCCCAAGAGACAGAGACAGGAAGCTCAGAAGATCAATGTCACCCATTGCACTAGGACAGGTTTGACACCGGTCTGGACTGCATGAGACTCTATCTTACAAACATAAACGAGGTGTTTGTAAATATTTCTTCCTGGGCCAGGTCACGGCAGGCAGCTGGCAGTCTGGATGGTGGGTGCTCAGCACAGCTCTGCCATGGGTGCTGCTCTGTGACTCAGTTGTCCACTCACGCTCAGAGCATCCTCTGGTCTACTATGAATGGGCACAGCTTCTGCTTCTTTTTTTTTCAGAATAGGAAATAAATTTAGCAATTTTATTTTTGATTGGCATATATTTATTATGCTTAATGATAACCTTCCTAAAGACATTTCTTCCCTAGGAGAGCAGTCTATCTGCATTTTATTTTTATTTATTTTTTCAATTTTTTATTCGATATATTCTTTATTTACATTTCAAATGATTTCTCCTTTCCCGGCTCCCCCTCCCCAAAAGTCCCATAAGCCCTCTTCCCTCCCCCTGTTGCCCCATCCACCCCTTCCCATTTCCCTGTTCTGGTATTCCCCTACACTGCTGCACTGAGCCTTTCCAGAACCAGGGCCACTCCTTCCTTCTTCTTGGACATCATTTGATATGTGGATTGTGTCTTGGATATTCCAAGCTTCTAGACTAATATCTGCTTATCAGTGAGTGCATACCATGAGTGTTCTTCTGAGACTGGGTTACCTCACTTAGGATGATGTTCTCCAACTCCATCCATTTGTCTAAGAATTTCATGGCTGAATAGTACTCTATTGTGTATATGTACCACATTTTCTGTATTCATTCCTCCACTGAGGGACATCTGGGATCTTCCCAGCTTCTGGCTATTATAAATAGGGCTGCTATGAACATAGTGGAGCATGTATCCTTATTACATGCTGGGGAATCCTCTGGGTATATGCCCAGGAGTGGTATAGCGGAGTCTTCTGGAAGTGTCGTGCCCAGTTTCCTGAGGAAACACCAAACTGATTTCCAGAGTGGTTGTACCAGCTTGCAGGAGGAGTGTTCCTCCTTCTCCACATCCCCACCAACACCTGCTGTCTCCTGAGTTTTTAATCTTAGCCATTCTGACTGGTGTGAGGTGAAATCTCAGGGTTGACAAATAGGACCTCATAAAATTACAAAGTTTCTGTAAGGCAAAGGGCACTGTCAAACGGACAAATCGGCAACCAACAAATTGGGAAAAGATCTTCACCAACCCTACATCTGACAGAGGGCTAATATCCAATATATACAAAGCACTCAAGAAGTTAGACCCCAGAAAACCAAATAACCCTATTAAAAAATGGGGTACAGAGCTAAACAAAGAATTTTCCCCTGAAGAACTTCGGATGGCTGAGAAACACCTTTAGAAATATTCAGCAACATTAGTCATCAGGGAAATGCAAATCAAAACAACCCTGAGATTTCAGCTTCTGTTTCCTACATGTTAGGTCCCAACCATCAGCAGCAACGTGCATCTTCTCTGACCACACAAGATACCTGAGGAAACACTCCTGGAGCTTCCCCCCAGCCACAGGTCGTATTCACCCATTGCTCCTGTCCCCTGCCACACTCTCACTCAACCATCACCATGGCATCTTGGGTTTGAGCCTCACCAGTGTGTTTTAAATATGATTGGTGGAATGATGCTTTGAAGTTCAGGTTAGACCCTAGACTTCCTTAGCTCAAATCTCTCCAAAGCCCATTCCTGAGTCCATCTGCCTCTTCATCCTCAGCCTTTCTTCTTCTCTTGCCAGAAAGGATCTGAGGGGACCACAGGGACATGGCAAGGACTGGAACACATGTGAAACTCACAAAGAATCAGTAGAAAGGTTCTGTGGGAAAAAGTATGAATTTACAATCACCTGTAGTTCCTGCTTCAGAAAAGTCAAGTCTTCTGGAATTTGGGGCACTGTACTCAGGTGGCATACACACACACACACACACACACACACACACACATACAGTCATGCACACACATGCACACAAACACACACATGTATACACACACATACAGACATATGCCCACACACACACATACACAAACACATGCACACACATGTAAACACACATACACGCACACACTCATGCACTCATGCATACATGCACAAACCCATGTATACACATGCAAACACCAATTTTAAAAATAAACTAAATTTAAAAATAAATACGATGAAGACAACAATATAGGAACTCTACAAGTGGGTCTCAATTTTCTCTGCTTTGTTATTTTTAGGTCCAAAGCAGCCCTCTCCCCAAATGGAAGCACTGCTGACAATGTCCTAAATGACACTCTGGGTTGGACTTTGGGAGGAGGTCTGGCCTTCTGGTAAGTATGCAGGAGATCCAGAGAGCAGAGGAAGCCACAGCAAACGTGGTGGGTCTTGGAGCTCTTGCCTGTGCATTGGCACACTTTGTCAGGATCAGTGAGAAGCTGGAGGGAGAATGCACCATTTCCTGGCCACTGAGACTGATTCTCATGCTGGCATTGTGGAGCCGTACTGCAGTGAGAATTAAGGCAGTGATACGTCCAAGGAGGGAACAGGACTTAAAGAGACGGGCAACGGGGGCTGAAGAGTCTGGCTATAAGTGGGAAGAGCCCATGGTGACTCCAGGGAGGAAAGGAGACACTGTTGTAAAGGTGGCGGTAAAGAACTGGCACAGGTTCTCTCTCCCCTAGACCCAGTCCTCCTCCAGCCTCACCCCAACTCAGCAGAACCCCAGTGGCAGCCTTCCTGCCTCCCCCTGCCTCCACCTCCTGCACATCCCAGATATCTTCCCCTTCTGTTTTCCTCTACTTGTTGCTTTGTCCCAGGTCACAACCCCAGCAGGTGCCCCCTGCGAAACCAAGGTTGTTCCCCCGGGGCCACAATTAGGCTGAAAGCAGTCCCACACCTCTTCTACTGCTCCAGAGATCCAGTCACCTTAATTTTATTCACAGTCTGTGGCAGGAAACCTGCTGTGGTCTCCCATTCCTCTCAGATCCCATCCCCTACACATCACAAAGATATCCTCCAACATTTCCTTCACCAAATCATCCCAGTATCCATCCCAGCCTCCAAAACTAGCAGGCATTCCCTGTGAATACACCAACTGATCAGACTTTGAAAACAGGCAACACAAAACCATCACATTCTCAGAAAATCCAGAAATGGGGTATATATATATATATATGTGTGTGTGTGTGTGTGTGTGTGTGTGTGTGTGTGTGTGTAAACCTAGTGTAGTGGAAACTTCCTGGAATCTATAAAAGTAATCATAATGAGGACTCCTAATAATGGGGAATTTGGAGTCTCCATTGACCGTCTCTTGTAGCCAGGTAAATTGCATCCAATTGAGCTATTGACCAAAGATGTTCCACATAAATCCCTGAACAACCCACACTGTTGCTCTCCAAAAATTGGGGCAGTTGCAAAGAACAACAATCAAAGAACTATTGAACATAGAGGAGTAGAGCTGGTGCAGACACAGAGTCTTTACCTCTGCATTCTAGTGTCTGATGTAGGAAGGTACCTCTGAGACTACCTAAAGAGAAATGTGGACACCAACCCAGTCACCAAGTCTTTGACCTAAAATCCATGCAGGATATGTTAGTGCAATGGTGACTCAGAACTTGTGGGAGGAACCAACCAATGTCTGATTTGAATTCATGCCCACTACACAAGGAGGAACCTATATCCAACACTGCTTGGGCAACCAAGAGCCAGGGCCTAGATAGCCCAGAGACCTAGGATAAACCCAAACACTATTGGCATGAAGAAATATCAACAAAATGAGCCTTAATGATATCCTGCTATACTTGTAGATGATCAATACCTTATCCGGTCTTCATCCCAGCAGCAGATGGGAACAGATGCAGAGACCCACAGCCAGATATTAGTCAGAAAGAGTCTAAATTGGAGGTCTCCATCAAATCCCTCTGCTCAGAGCACAGGGAATCCGATGGAGGAGGAGGTGGAAAGATTGTTAAGAGCCAGAGGACACCAGGAGAACAGGGTCCTCTGAATCAATTAAGTCAAGTGCAAATGAGTGCAGATGAACCACCTAAGACACGTGCACTTCTCTGTGCACAAGAGCACAGAGAAACTGATGCAGCAAACATGCAGCCTGCATGGGCCTGCACCAGGTCCTCTTCACATGAGCATAGCTATTAACTCAGTACTTTAGGAGACTCCTGACTATGAGAATGAGTGGGTCTCTGACTTCCTGTGCCTGCTCCAGGGATTCTTTGCTTCCTGTTGGGTTGCTGTGTCCAACTTAGATATTATAGCTTGTACTTCATCTTATTTTCTAGTGTCCTGTTTCTTGGTGTACCTGGGAAGCCTGTTCTTTTCTAGTGAGGGACAGAAAGGAAGTGGATGTGGAGGGGTGGGGAGAGAGGTGGAGAGGCACTGGGGAAGTAGAGGAAGGGGAAACTATAATCAAGATATATTCTATGGAGAGAGAGAGAGAGAGAGAGAGAGAGAGAGAGAGAGAGAGAGAGAGAGAGAGAGAGAGAGAGAGTTAGCACAGGGTCAGAAACACAGGGAGAGACTAGCTAGGTGTGGTTGGACAGTCTCGATCTGAGGGAATCCCCAAGGGATCAAGACTTGTCAGAGAGATGCCCAGGATCACAGAGGAGAGGTGGCCTTCTGCAGACTGAGGCACCCAGGAGGGCAGAGGAAAGCTATTTAGAGTTACAACCTGAGCTAGTGAGTGAGACAGACAGAGCAGGCAGCTCCAAGAAGACAGCCTCTCCAGAGTCTGAGGCAAGCAGGTTGAGCAGTGAGGGAGAGAAGCAGAGAAAGACACACTCGAGATTTGGAGCTGATACAGTGTGTGGCAGAGGCCAGTGCAGGGAAATCATTCATTTCCATGGAAGGTCTAATTAGCATTTTGGTTTGGGTAGGAGGAACTAGGCTTTGTGGGATCCAAAATGTCCCTCCTGGTTTTGCCACCATATGTAAACAAGGGTGCAGGAAACCAGAACTAGACCAATGTGTGAGTAGAATCAAACTGCCAGGTTACTGCTCAGAGGCGGAGAGAACAGGAAAACGTGGGAGAAGCTCTGCCAGGTTTAAGGGCACAGGGAGCTGGGCTGGTGCCCGAGCCTGAATGAAGCAGGAGCAGGTGGGTATGCAGATCTGTAAAGAGCTTGTTCGAGTTCACCGGGTGCCTTGCTGGAGGTAGTGGCTGTAGGCGTGGATCAGGGAAGCGGTGGCTTTTCCTGACACACAGAAATGGCACAAGATTTCTGAAGAATGCTGAGTTTAGGCAGCAGTTCTTCTGTTTATCCCATCAGAGTCCAGTCCAAGCTGAGCCCCCACTGTCCGTTAGGACAGTGTCAGCCATGCCACCATTTGGTGACCACTTTTGACCCAATAATTATTGAATGAATGAAGTACTAGTGCAGGGTCTAGCCCACCATCCCGGCTACTAGGAATCACTGTCTCTTTGAGACTTTAACATTCTCCCTGAGGCCCATGGAGTTCAGGAGACATTGACTGTAAGTCTACTGTGGCCTCACAGGCTTGGAAAAAGAGGAGCAGTTGCAGTTCCTGTGTTCAGCTCTTATTCCAAAGAAAGAGAATGTAACCTGAGGCACAGCTAAGCTATGAACTGCAATCTGGGAAATGTGCCCTTGTATTTCATACACAGCCATGCTCTGACTCAGGCGAGTTTCTAGATCCTCAGCATTGCTGGGGAGTCAATGTTCAATATCATTTGCACGAGAGATAAGAGATGGGGGATGTTTAATTTATATGTTTCTGCTGCTCTCTAGTCTTTAAAAGGTAGTTTCTTTCTTTCTTTTTTTTTTTTGCATTGTAGCATTACAGAGGTGTGACCTCCTGTGGTGGTGGGGGAGGGGGTCCATGAGGACTGCATGTGATGGATCTGAGTTCTTTACCCAGTATCATGTGATTTTGTTTTCACATATCAGGCCACACATGCGCCTTTACATAGAGCGGATGAAAAGCTGCCCTTTCACTTGCCACAGTACCCTCGAGGTTAGTCCAGGTCAGAATCCTGGAGGCAGGAGCTGATTCAGAGGCCATGGAGGGCGCTGCTTACTGTGCTTCACATGGCTTGCTCACTCTGCTTTCTTATAGAACCCAGGATCATCACCATGGGATGGGCCTTCCCAGTGGATCACTAATTGAGAATATGCATTATAGCTGGATCTCATGGAGGCCTTTCCTCACCTGAGGTTCCTTCCTCTCTGACTGATGACTCTAGCTTGTGTCAAGTTGACACACAAATCCAGCTAGGAGAACTCGATACAGCAGGATCCATTGTTATGACCGAATAATATCTCATGATGTTTAGGGGAGGGTGTCACATTTGCTGTGTCCATGTGTGTGTTGATGGACACCTTGGGGGAATCAGTATCTTTGGAGTTGTGACCAGCACAGCAGTGCAAACTGGAGGAGGGACTTTTGATATATTTCCTCTGGGAGTACATCCACATGTAGGTAGCTGAACCATGCAGTAGTTCTATTTCTAGTCTTTGAGGACCATGATACCATTCCTTCTCCATGGTGATGATGCTAATTTATGAACCCAGCGTCAGTGACAAGAGTCCTCTTCCCTTTACTCCTTCAGCAGAATCTGTCCATTCTATTTAACGATAGCCATTCTGACTGCTGTCCATGAGAAGATGGTCCTTTAGAAGCACAACTAAAGTCTTACTACATGGCAAGATTTCTAATATTCTGATCTTGGACTCCCTTCAGGTCAAAGATAAAATAAGCTTCTGTTCATTAGGCCACTTAGTCTGAGGTACTGTCTTAGTCAGGGTTTCTATTCCTGCACAAACATCATGACCAAGAAGCAAGTTGGGGAAGAAAGGGTTTAATCAGCTTACACCTTCCACATTGCTCTTGGTCACCAAAGGAACTCAGGACTGGAACTCAAGCAGGTCCAAGGGGTTGATTGTAGTGACTATTCCTGGTTGTCAACTTGACTATATCTGGAATGAACTACAATCCAGAATTGGAAGGCTCACCTGTGATCCTAATCTGGTGGCTCAGAGACACAAGTTTCTGACCTGGATCTTGCCATGGATATCTTGAAGCATAGCAGCCATGAACTTCAGAAGATTAAGACAAGGAGATCTCTGAGTTCAAGGTCAGCTGGGAGTAAAGGCATGGTGGCACACGACTTTAATCTGGGCCACACCCTCTGCTGGAGACCTACATAAGGACATTGGAAGAAGGAAGACTTTTCCTTGCCTGCTTGCCTCTTGGGACTAAGCAACTGCTAGATCCTTGGACTTCCATCCACAGCTGCTGCTGACCATTGTTGGGGAGTTGGACTACAAGCTGTAAGTCATTGACAAATTCCCTGACTCTATAGAGACTACCCATATGACTCTAGAGAACCCTGACTAATACAGGTACTTTTCACAACAGCCCTACAAGATGAACACAGCAACACACGCCTGAGAAAACTAAGCTGTAAATTAATGGACTTGCACTGTGCATGAAGCCTGAACACAGATGACTTTCTGAATTGTCCTCTGTCTGGCTCTCACTGGGCATTCAAGAACCCTCAGGGGAAAGGGTTAAGCAATGTTTAGCCAGTATGTATACTTAGCTCTTTTTAGCTCCCAAGACTGATTAGTACTCTGGGTATCAATTCACCAAGAATGAATAATACTTTAAATGACATCAGCTTCCGCCAACATGAAGAGTTACTATGGTGATGGAGCAAGTTCTTCAGAGCACAAAACAAATACCATGCTTGATATATTAGTCATCCAGGGAGAGCAGTGGCAGGAGAGCTGCAGCATTCACTCCGTGAATGGCTGTCTATGCAGAGTCCGTGTCAGCAGTTCTGCCTCGCTTTTCTGAATATCAAATCTGGGATGGTTGTACTGGGAACCTTGGCAGATTTACAAAAGTGTTAACACTCATATTCAGAGACTTTTTGTTTGTTGTTTTTGTTTGCTTTTCTACTTTATTTCTTGGGGTTCATATTTTTAACAGGTTCACGGGGGTTCTTTGCTCAAATGCCAAAAGGAACACCCCAGGGCTCCTTTCCCATTCAACTGTGGACTCAGTGAATTCCCTCTCTGGCCATTTAGACCTTATATTATCCTGATGCTAATTCCAGTTGATGTTTTTAATGTAAGTCATTGCCTGTGCATGTTTCCTTGAGATTTTTTTTTATGGACACAATTGAGATAGTAAGGCTCCTTTTACTTATAGATTTCTCCAATTAATCTTGTACAGAAAGGCTTCAAAACAGCAAAGAGAAAGATGAAGGACCATCAAGACTGCAACAGCCAATTCTGTCATCTAGGGTGAGGAGGAGACTTGGTTTGAGCACATAGAAGAGAATCCACCTCGTCAGGAGCTGATGACTTGAGAAAGGAGGAAACCCTGGAGAAAAGAACCAAACCTCAGCAGCATCCCTAAAACCAAACTCTACCACTACAAAAAGCACTCACTCCTGACTCAGCCGTATTGTGCTGGTTGTGATGGTTTATATATATGCTCAGCCCAGGGAATGGCACTATTAGAATGTGTGGCCCTGTTGAAGTAGTTATAGCCTTGTTGGAATAAGTATGTCACTGTGGGCGTGGAATTTAAGAGCCTCATCCTAGCTTCTGCTGGCAGCCTTCAGATGAAGATGAACTCTCAGGTCCTTCTGCACCATGCCTGCCTGGATGTTGCCATGCTTCCTACTTTGATGATAATGGACTGAACCTCTGAACCTGTAAGCCAGTCCCAGTTAAATGTCCTTATAAGAATTGCCTTAGTCATGGTGTCTGTTCACAGCAGTAAAACCCTAACTAAGACACATAGAAAACCCTTCCTTGGCATCTCAGTTTTAACACGAACCATGGTGTTCAGTATAGGAAGCAGCAGTAACCATGACATAACTCTAGCCACTGAACTCTAGCCTGCTTAAGTTTGGAGGGTGTGGTTAAAGCTTAGCTTTCCTTATTGTCAGAACTTCCCTTCAGGGAAGAGAGAGTCACAAGCAACAGATCCTTACACATCTTGATTCTTCTTCATAGTGCTGTTTATGGAATTTATTACAAGACCATTCTCCCCTCCCAAAATGCGGATTGTCTCCAGGCCACCCCACATAGACTCCAGATAACTATGGAAGTCTTTACTTAAAGGGGACTGTAAGGACTTTTGTGTCAGGATTGTTTGTTTGTTTGCTTGTTTGTTTTGGTTGTTACTTCCTTTTTTAATTTTTATTTTCTATGTTCTTTGTTTACATCCCAAATGATTTTCCCTTTCCCAGTTCCCTCCTCCTCATAAGTCCCATAAGCCCTCTTCCCTATATTGGTGTTAGGTCTTCTTTGAAGGTCTGATAGAATTCTGCACTAAAACCATCTGGTCCTCAGCTGTTGGAGTTCTCTGGTGGAGTTTTTTGGGTCACTTACATATACTATCATATCATCTGAAAATAATGATAGTTTGACTTCTTCCTTTCCAATTTATATCCCTTTGGCTTCCTTATGTTGTCTAATTGCTCTTGGTAGAACTTCAAGTACTATATTGAAAAGATTTGGAGAGAGAGGGTAGCCTTGTCTAGTCCCTGATTTTAGTGGGATTGCTTCAAGTTTCTCTCCATTTATTTTGATGTTGGCTACTGGTTTGCTGTATATTGCTTTTACTATGTTTAGGTATGGGTCTTGAATTCCTGTTCTTTCCAGGACTTTTAACATGAAAGGATGCTGAATTTTGTCAAATGCTTTTTCTGCATCTAATGAGATGGCCATGTGGTTTTTTCGTTTAGTTTGTTTATGTAGTGCATTACATTGATGGATTTCCGTATATTGAACCATCCCTGCATCCCTGGGATGAAGCCTACTTGATCATGGTGAATGATCATTTTAATGTGCTCTTGGATTTGGTTGGAAAGAATTTTATTTAGTATTTTTGCATCGATATTCATAAGGGAAATTGGCTTGTAGTTCTCTTTCTTTGTTGGACCTTTGTGTGGTTTTGGTATCAGCATAATTGTGGCTTCATAGAATGAGTTGGGCTACAGATTCAATGCAATCCCCATCAAAATCCCAAATCAATTCTTCATAGATCTAGAAGGAGAAATTCTCAAATTCATTTGGAGTAACAAAAAACCCAGGATAGCTAAAACTATTCTCAACAATAAAAGGACTTCTGGGGGAATCAATATCCCCGACCTCAAGCAGTACTACAGAGCAATTGTGTTAAAAACTGCATGGTATTGGTATAGCAACAGGCAAGTAGATCAATGGAATAGAATTGAAGATCCAGAAATGAACCCACAGAGTAATGGTCACTTGATCTTTGATAAAGGAGCTACAACCATCCAGTGGGAAAAAATATAGCCTTTTCAACAAATGGTGCTGGTTCAACTGGAGGTCAACATGCAGAAGAGTGTGAATTGACCCACTTTTATCTCCTTGCACTAAGATCAACTCCAAGTAGATCAAGGACCTCCACATAAAACCAGACACACTGAAACTAATAGAAAAGAAACTGGGGAAGACCCTGGAGGACATGGGCACAGAGGGAAAGTTCCTGAACAGAACACCAATAGTTTATGCTCTAAGATCAAGAATTGACAAATGGTACCTCTTAAAATTACAAAGTTTCTGTAAGGCAAAAGACACTGTCAGAAAGACAAAACAACAACCAAGAAATTGGGAAAAGATCTTCACCAACCCCATATCCGACAAAGGGCTAATATCCAATGTATACAAAGAACCCAAGAAGTTAGACCCCAAAGAAACAAATAACCCTATCAAAAAATTGGGTACAGAGCTAAACAAAGAATTGTCACCAGAAGAAATTCGGATGGCTGAAAAACACCTTAAGAGATGTTCAACATCATTAGTCATCAGGGAAATGCAAATCAAAACAACCCTGAGATTCCACCTCACACCAGTCAGAATGGCTAAGATTAAAAATTCAGGAGACAACAGGTGCTGGCGAGGATGTGGAGAAAGAGGAACACTCCTCCACTGCTGGTGGGATTGCGAGATGGTACAACTGCTCTGGAAATCAGTCTGGCGGTTCCTCAGAAAATTGGGCATGACACTTCTAGAGGACCCTGTCATACCACTCCTGGGCATATACCCAGAGGATTTCCCTGCATGCAATAAAGACATATGCTCCACTATGTTCATAGCAGCCTTACTTATAATAGCCAGAAGCTGGAAAGAACCCACATGTCCCTCAACGGAGGAATGGATACAGAAAATGTGGTATATTTATACAATGGAATACTACTCAGCAATTAAAAATAATGAATTCATGCAATTTGTAAGCAAATGGGTGGATCTGGAAAATATCATCCTAAGTGAGTTAACCCAATCACAAAAGAATACACATGAATTGCAATCACTGACAAGTGGATATTAATGAGCCCAGAAGTTCTGAATACTGAAGACGCAATTAGCTAAGCAAAAGATTCCCAAGAAAAGGGATGGAGAGGACCCTGGTCCAGAAAAGACTAAATCCAGTTTTGTAGGAGAGTATCGGAACAGAGAAATGGTGGGGAGGGTGGAGTGATTGGGGAATTGGGGGGGGAGAGGACTTATGGGACATATGGTGAGGGGGGAAATGAGAAAGGGGAAAGCCTTTGGAATGTAAACAAAGAATATAGAAAATAATAATTAAAAAAAAAGGAAAAAAAACCCATCTGATCCTGTGCTTTTTTTGGTTGGAAGACTTTCTATGACCCCTTCTATTTCTTTAGGGGTTATGGGACTGTTTAGATGATCTATTTGATCCTGATTTAATTTTGGTATTTGGTGTCTATCTAGGAAATTGTCCATTTCCTCCAGATTTTCCAGTTGTGTTGAGTATAGGCATTTATAGTAGGACCTGATGATTTTTTGAATTTCCACAGTTTCTGTTGTTATATGTCCCTTTTCATTTCTAATTTTGTTAATTTGGATACAGTCTCACTGCCCTTTGGTTAGTCTGGCTAAGGGTTTATCTATATTGTTGATTTTCTCAAAGAACCAACTCCTGGTTTTGTTGATTCTTTGTATGGTTCTCTGTTTCTATTTGATTGATTTCAGCCCTGAGTTTGATGATTTCCTGTCTTTACTCCTCCTGGGTGAATTAGCTTCTTTTTGTTCCAGAGCTTTCAGGTGTGCTGTTAAGTTGCTAGTACATGCTCTCTCCTGTTTCTTTTTGGAGGCACTCAGGGCTATGAGTTTTCCTCTTAGCACTGCTTTCATTGTGTCCCATAGTTTTGGGTATGTTGTGTCTTCATTTTCATTAAATTCTAAAAAGTCTTTGATTTCTTTCTTTATTTCTTCCTTGACCAAGGTATCATTGAGTAGAGTATTGTTCAGTTCCCATGTGTATGTGGGCTTTCTGTTGTTTTTGTTGCTATTGATGACCACTCTTACTCCATAGTGATCTGATAGGAGGCATGGGATTAGTTTGATTTTCTTATATTTGTTGAGGTCTGTCTTGTGACCAATTATATGGTTGATTTTGGAGAAGGTACCATGAGGTGCTGAGAAAAAGGTATATTCTTTTGCTTTAGGTTGAAATTTTATATATATAAATATATATATCTGTTAAATCCAATTGGTCCAATGCTTCAATTAGTTTCACTGTGTCTCTGTTTCATTTCTGTTTTTCTGATCAGTCCATTGAGGAGAGTGGAGTGTTGCAGTCACCCACAATTATTGTGTTAGGTGCGATGTGTGCTTTGAGCCTTAGTAAAGTTTCTTTACGAATGAGGGTGCCCTTGCATTTGGAGCATAGATGTTCAGTATTGAGAGTTCTTCTTCGTGGATTTTTCCTTTAACCAGCAAGAAGTGTTCTTCCTTGTCTCTTTTGATGACTTTAGGTTGAAAGTCAATTTTATCTGATATTAGAATGGCTACTCCAGCTTGTTTCCTGAGACCGTTTGCTTGTAAAATTGTCTTCCAGCCTTTTACTCTAAGGTAATGTTTGTCTTTTACAGTGAGGTGTGTTTCTTGTATGCAGCAAAATGTAGAGTGCTGTTTATGTATCCAGTTTGTTAGTCTATGTCTTTTTATTGAGGAATTGAGTCCATTAATGATAAGAGATATTAAGGAATAGTGATTATTACTTCCTGTTATTTTTTATGTTATTTTCATATTTGTGTGATTATCTTCTCTTGTGTTTAATGGAAGAAGGTTACTACTATCTTGCTTTTTCCAGGTGTTGTTTCCCTCCTTGTATTGGTGTTTTCCACCTATTATCCTTTGTAGGACTGGGTTTGTGGAAAGATACTGTCTAAATTTGGTTTTATCATGGAATATCTTGGTTTTTCCATCTAAGGTGATTGAGAGTTTTGCTGGGTATAGTAGTCTTGGCTGGCATTTGTGTTCTCTTAGTGTCTGTATGAGATCTTCCCAGGATCTTCTAGCTTTCATGGTCTCGGATGAGAAGTATGGTGTAACTCTGATAGGTCTTCCTTTATATGTTACTTGGCCTTTTTCTCTTACTGCCTTTAATATTCTTTCTTTGTTTAGTACGTTTGGGGTTTCGATTGTTATGCGGTGGTAGGTATTTTTGTTCTGGTCCAGTCAGTTTGGAGTTCTGTAGGGTTCTTTTATATTCATGGGCATCTCTCTCTTTAGGTTAGGGAAGTTTTCTTCCATAATTTTGTTGAAGATATTTGCTGGCCCTTTAAGTTGTAAAAATCTTCACTCTCATCTATACCTAGAATCCTTAGGTTTGGTCTTCACATTGTGTCCTGGATTTCCTGGATGTTTTGGGTTACAAGCTTTTTGCATTTTGCATTTTCTTTGACTGTTGAATCAATGCTTTCTATGGTATCTTTGGCATCTGAGATTCTTTCTTCTGTCTCTTGTATTCTGTTGTTGATATTTTTGTATCTATGGCCCCTGATTTCTTCCCAAGGTTTTCTATCTCCAAAGTTGTCTCCCTTTGTGATTTCTTAGTTGGTTCTACTTCTCCTTTTAGATCCTGGATGGTTTTGCTCAGTTCCTTCACATGTTTGTGTTTTCCTGTAATTCTTTAAGAGATTTTTCTGTTTCCTCTTTAATGACTTCTGCCTGTTGATCCAAGTTCTCCTGTATTTCTTTAAGTGATTTTTGCATTTCCTATTTTTTGGCTTCTATCTGTTGATCCATATTCTCCTGAATTTCTTTAAATGATTTCTTGTTTCCCTCATAAGGGCTTCTACCTTTTGGTCCATTTTCTCCTGTATTTCTTTAAGAGATTTATTTATGTCCTTCTTGTGTTCCTCTAACAGCATCATGACCAGTCATTTTAAATCCAAATCTTGTTTTTCTGGTGTGATGGGGTATCCAGGACTTGCTGTTGTTGGATAATTGGGTTCAGATGCTGCCATATTGCCTTGATTTCTGTTAGTAACATTCCTACGTTTGCCGTTTGCCATCTGGTTATCTTTGACATTAGTTGGTCCTGTTGTCACTGGCTGGTGGTTGAACCTCCTGTGAACCTGTAAGGCTATTTCTGCACCACTGGATGACTGGGTTTCCCCTGCCACAGATTGCTGATGTGCTGCCCTACTCTTGGGTGTTGTTGGAGCCCTGGTGTGTCTTGCCCCAAGTAATGTTATTGCAAGCAATGTTATTGCAAGCAATGTTGTGTCCATGAACCAGGTGCTGCTTATCTGCTCTGTCAGGAAGTGTAGATGGCTAATCCTGCAGGGACCTTTTTCAAGTGCTGATCACTCTGCAGGGCAAACGTCCCCTGACAGGGCTGGCCCACAGATGGCCCACAGAGCTGCCCAGGCTCTGGGCGCGGGCAGAAGCCTGACAGGCTGAAACCCAAGCAATGTTAGACTCGGGATATCTCTATGCGCCTGGCGCTGCCTGTCTGGTCCATCTGGCATCTGGGAGCCAAGATCTCAGGTTTGTTTGTTTGTTTGTTTGTTTACTTTCTGGTGGATAAAATGGAGTGGAGTTTAAACTCAGTTCTTTACTGACATATCTTATTTTCTTCTTGCTTAAGTTGGTTTTATTAAATGTTAAAACAATCCACGTACACATGAAATTATCTGACTAAACCGAATGTCATAATTGACTTCCATTCTTTCAGGTCTTTCGTCATTACTTGGATAAACAGGAATGTCTATGAGGTAAACAAACTGCCTTGTTATAGTGTGTGCCTGAGAGGAGAAGAGAGGAGAGGAGAGGAGAGGAGAGGAGAGGAGAGGAGAGGAGAGGAGAGGAGAGGAGAGGAGAGGAGAGGAGAGGAGAGGAGAGGAGAGGAAAGAGAAACATAAAAAAATACAGCTGTTAAGGTGTGCATCTCCATGGTGTGGGGCTCCATGGTGAGCATCTCCAGTGGAACTGAAAGGTTCGTCACAGGCTCAGGGGTTGGACACCTAGTCTATCTTTCTCTTATTATTATTATTTTGATATATTCATATAGTGTATTTTGATCAAATCCACCATCTCTCCTCCCCTCTAAGTTCTCTCCTCTTCCCTCCCTACTTTTCATTCCCAAACTCATGAACTCTATTAAAACCCCTTTAATACTCCTAGTATTTTAGTGAGGGTAAGGCCTATCAGGGATTACGTACACAAAGAAAACTGGTTCTCTTTCCCCAGCAGTCATCAACTGCCAACTGTTCCTTGGGAAAGGTGGGACAACAGACATGTTGGGATTTTATCTGGCTTAATCTTGTCCATGTAACCACAGCTACTCTGAGTTCATACATGCAATGGAGCAGTGAGGTCTAGGAAATACCAGCTCATAGCTGACCTCCCTGCCACACAATCTTTCTGTCTCCCTTTATCCCATGATCCCTGAGTCTTGGGAGAGGTGATCAGATATACAGGTCTCATTTAGGGCTGAACTTTACACAATCTCTTACTCTCTGTATATTGCCAGTCAAGCTGTATTGGGAGGTTGTGGGGCCTGGTTTGCAGATGTAGGTCCCTGGGCAGAGGCCTTTGAGAGTTAAAGCTCAACCTTGCTTCTAAGTGCATTCTCCCTGCTTTCTGATTTACAAATGTGTAGAAAACAACAACTACAGGCCCACAGCAGGGCCAGTAACAATGCCACAATGCCTCAATGGACCAAAGCCCCCTGAACCTGCTCACCAACATGCACCTGTCCTCCTGTAGCTCCTGTAATTTTTTCTGTCTGGTATTCTGTCTCAGAATGGGAAAATCCCCCAGCTGGTGCTCACTACAGTCAGAACTGTAGGAGGAAGGCTTCACAGAGAGAGGGTATACAGACAGGCTCGTGGTAGGTGGTTAGGCCAACCTATGCACCTAGGGAATCACACTGTGAAATGTTTTATATTTCTCAATGAGACACATTTCATTTTTCTGGTCTAGTATTTGTTTTCAAAAATGGTTTCTGATATATATACATGTGTGTGTGTGTGTGTGTGTGTGTGTGTGTGTGTGTGTGTGTAGTATCTACAAAAGCAGGTTCAAAACAGCAGCTACTTAGCTTTTCTTTCTGTTCAAAATTATTCACTGGAAGAGATCTAAGCAAAGATGAACCACCTACTGAGAACCCAGAGAGCCCCCAACTCTCTTCCTCTGTGAGGTGCAGCACACAGTATATACAAGAACAGCTATGACCCAACCACAGGCCCTGTCCTGGTTTCTTATATGTGAGTAACAGGTCCGGAGCCACATTCTACCCTCCCTCTCAGGCTTATCCAGTCACGCCTGGTGCTGAATCACTTGAGTGGTATCTGAGGCCTATGGGGACAACATGGAGGGAGGCTCCAACTCTCTGGGTAACTAATGCTCATGTCTATACTCCCCTTCCTGTCTAACATGATGCAAAGCTTGGTTGGCTAACAAGCCTCGTTGCTGCAGCAATTTATGTTCATGCTGGGGAGGAATTCTGGAAAGTCACATTTCTGATTGTTTCTTTGCTTAAAAACTTCAAGTATCACTAGGATTCCCACCATATATATTCAGGAGGAGTGCTGTGTGTCTAGGTCACTCCTGAGCTGGACTACATATTCCTCATATCATGTGAAACATCCTCCCTTTCTTTATTACCATAAAAGCAATACATGAGTAAAATGAATGCTGTCAAATAAATTATTAAAAGTGTAAACTATTTTTAAAATATAAATTATGGGGGCTGGAGAGATGGCTCAGTGGCTAAGAGCAACAACTCTTCTTCCAGAGGTCCTGAGTTCAATTCCCAGCACCCACATGGTGGCTCACAATCATCTGTAATGGGATCTGACATCCAGAGGTGTGTCTTAAGACAGCAACAGTGTACTCATGTACATAAAATAAATAAATAAATCTTTAAACATATATGAATTATGAATATATTATAAATTATATTCTAAATATATATGAATTATGACTCCACACCCAAGAGGTAATATAATTCTGCCTTTATATGCTTTGAAATAATTCTCTTAGCCTATCAAGGTAAATTTTCCTACCTTCAAATACATCATGAAATGTTTCCTGTGTCTTTAAATATTCATCAAGAAAATAGCTTTCTCTGTTTTAATGACTTGCTTAACTGTGCTGAATGTTATCCCATCAAACAAAAGCACCAAAATGTATCATCTGACATTTCTGCTGTTTCTAAATTTGGGGAATGGCAATGGGTTTGAGGTCTTTGCAGGTAAAGCTACATGCATCTCCTTGGGGTAAATTAAAAATGTAGTTACTGAGGTAAAAAGACATAAAGGATTCAAATGCACTCAAATGAATCACCAAATTGTTTTACAAAGGTCACCCAAGCTCATGTTCCCACAGGGGAACCAACCTGAAATGCCTTTGCCAGCTCCTTCCCCGGGACTGGTCTCATGAAAATGTTCAGGTGTGAAGGACAGTGACATCATTGTAGAGGAGATGATATCTCTGTACTAGAAATTTAGCCAGTGGGCAAGGTAAAGTCCACACTCGATTCCCTGAACAAAATGTTCAGGACATGATATATGGCTGAATGAAGTTCAACTAAGACTCCTCCTGGGAACTTAGAGAAATCACATCAAAATACAACACAGGAGGTGAGCATGGATGTCAGAGCCAGGCCACACAGGAGGTGAGCGTAGATGTCATAGAGCCAGGCTACACAGGAGATGAGCATAGATGTCATAGTGCCAGGCTACACAAGAGATGAACATGGATAGACAGAGCCAGGCTATACACACTTGCCATCCTTATCCATAGCTATAAAGAGTTTGGCATGAAAATGTTCAGAAATAACACAGAGCTGTTACAGGACAATCATGCCCTGCAGGGTCATCCAGAGATGCTTTGAAGTGTGCAGCAGAATTTGTACAAGGATTTGTAAATACTGCATCATTTAAGTAAAGAATTCATGCCTGCTGTTATCCTGGCAATTCCTGGAATCCCATCCCTGGAAGAAGCCATAAATGAATATATTGAAATTTGAGGGATGCAGAGAGATCATTTGGTGGATAAAATGCTCACCATGGAAGTACAAGGACCTGAACTCAGAGCTCAGGTGAAGAGGTAGATGAGGCAGCTTGCTTGTGCTCCTAGGGCTCCAGTTGCCAGTTGGGAAGCTATCAGGTGTGTCAAGGTCAGGGGCCAGCCAGTCCCTGTGTGCAGTGGTGAACCATCTGAGACCCTATTTCTAAAAGAATGGAAGATGGGGACTGACCCCTGGGGTGGTCTTCTCATTTTTTACACATGTGCTATGACATGTGTGCTCAGACTTGCAGACATGAGCATGTCAAACATACATACATTATTTAAAGCATATAAAATTTTTTAAAAGAAATTCCAAAGGTAGGTGAAATGTGACAGGGAAGGCAAGCCAAACATTGAGCTCTGACTGCTTTGATTTCTCCTTTGCTTTTAATGGCTGCAACAATAACCAGAGATGGCTGGCCTCAGCATGGATTTCCACCATCTACAGTGAAAAGGGGAAGGAGGGAAGGGGGTAGAAAGGAGAGATGGGAGGAAGGGAGAGAGGGAGGAGAAAAGGAGAGAGGGTGGGGAGAGAACATCTTCATACAGCTTTGAGCTGCACAGACCCTCAGAATGGCAGGAGAACATACTATAAGCCATGATAATGCAATGCTTTCCATGTCTTCTCCCTCAAAAGCCCATGGTAAATTTGATTTCCATAGAGATAGCATTGAGAAAGAGGGTCTTCTGGAGGCAATGATTAAACTGCTTCAGAAGGGGTTCAATGCTATTGTCAAAGGATGCCTTGGTCCTTGCCCTTTGACCTCCATCATAAGATGAAGGATGGGAAGACTGCTCCAGAGCCTTGGCTGTGGACTGTGAGCCTCAAAACCATGAGCCTTAGACCTGTGAGTGACAAGCTTGATGTCCCTGTGTTACCCCATCTGGGAAGTGGATCAAAGCCCGTAGATAGCACCATGACAAGGTCCTGTCTCTACAGTGTCATCTTTTGCCAGCATTCTCCCAGAAGGTCCTTCATGTTGTGAATTTCATCTGTCACTTTGCGTTATGAATACAAATCAAGATTAAAGATGCTTGTTGCTGTTTGTTTTTTAATAATATCTTCTTTTGTGATTAATTTTGAGTTGAATGCTTATGTTATCTGGAAATTTTTTCACCAAAATTAGCTAGTTTTGTAATTCTGTAAACAAAGTTCCCAGTGTAGCATAAACATAGGGAGAGGGTGTAATTTCACATGAGGACTGAAAGCCTCAGGATCACAGAGAAACAAGCGAAGGATGGGAGTGGTTCACTTATTTTTTACCTTAACATAATAAAGTCCTGAGCACTGTATAAAGCATTTGGCACAAAGATAAAATGTCTAAAGCGGTGGTTCTCATCCTATGGGGATCACATATCAGATGTACTACATATTAGATATTTACATTATGATTCATAACAGCAGCAAATTTACAGTTGTGAGGTAGCAATGAAATAATTGTATGGCTGTGGTCACTACAACATGAGGAACTGTATTAGCAGTCACAGCATTAGGAATTTCAAGAACGACTTTTCTGGAGGGACCTGAGCATCACAGAACAGCCCTGTGGTAAGGTGAGGTCTGACTGACACTGACAGGAACAGTCAGCTGTGTGATGCATGCTGGGAATTGCATGAGGAGGAAGAGGCTTCCTGCAATTCTGAGTTCAGAGAAACAGGTGGAGGATGTGGGTCTTGGGAAATGAAGTGGAAAGTGGAGAATCTGGGACAATTGTCACTTTTAACTTCTTGGACTTGAGGTCTGGTGTAGATGCCAGGCACCAGCAGTAAAGTCCGATCTAAATAGCTGAACAGTTTTCAAGAGAAAAAGTAGAAACTGCATTTCTCAGACTATATAACTCAAGGCTAGAATAAATCTGAGTCTGCTTGACTTGGGAACATTAAGAAATTTAATGGAAAACCATTAGAGGGGAAAAGTGGAATGGAAACCATTCTTTAGGGCTGGAGAGTTGACTCAGCCAATAAGGAAACATGTTGCTCCTGTAGAGGACCTGAGTTCAAATCCCAGCACCCATGTCAGGCAGTTTACAACTACTTACAACTCTAGGACCAGGAGATCTGATACTCTCCTCTGTTCTCAGCAGGCACCTTCATACACAAGGTGCACAGACATACATGTAAGTTCACACACATGCATATTAATGAAAATATAGTGTTATTTTAAAGAAAACAGAAAAAATCATTTTTCTGTAATTCATGTTCACAGAAAAGATCACTATTGGGTGCTCTGAAATAACAACTTTGTGAGCTTTGTGATCATGAGGGTCGCCAGCTGTGATGATTGCCAAGGTTGTCCCCCTTAGAAAGGTACAAATTTCATATGGAAAAGGTTCCATATAGCCTCACAGAGGAGAGAGGCATGGTAATCACTGAGATTGCAACAACATAAAGTGAGTTAAAAAGGTGTAGATGTGTGTACATAAAGTGTATACATGTGCACACACAAGTGTATACATGCGTACATGTGTGCATGTATGTGTGTGTGTGTGTATGCTTGCAAGTGTGCATACATGTGCATATAGATAGAAAGATCAAGCAAGCAGTTTTCAGAGTTGATGTGAACATATATAGGAAATTATGTAGCTATGAACCAAATGGGTATAAATGAAGAAGACAATCAGGTATCCTCTGACTGGGAAACTCCTTTGTCTTTGTTCAAGCGTGGAGGATGTGTTCACCTTCCCAGCACATGAGTGTGGATGGCTTGCTCAGATTCCTACTTTCCTTCCCTAGATAAACAAAGGGAGGCTTAGGAACAGAGCAGCATTACATGAGAGGTCCCTCTACATTGTGCTCTGGGGGACCCTGTGCTCAGTTTAATGATTGGCTGTCAATACTGTGGGACCCACCCTAAGTGTTGGAGAAGAGGACTCTCATCTCATTTATTACTCAGCCATGCACACAGGCAGCCAGTCCTGCATTTGTGCCACAGACCTCAGAGTGATAAAACAGCAGCTGGGGCTAAGGATCTACAGCATAGGGGCTCTACTCTCTGAGGGCTTTGAGTTGAACTGTCTAGACATGTCCATTGTGAGAGTTCTGTGGCTGATGATGAGGAGGGCTCTTCTATCTGGAGGCCTTTACTGCCTTGTCACATCTACTGAGAGTGATGAAGGGCCTGCTTCATAGGAATCACGTATGCCAAGGAGCTGAGCCAGGGCAGCAGGATCACACAATGGGAGAGCATCGTCCGTGTAGTCCTGGTTACTTCTACCTCTGCCTGTTGAAGCTGGGGGAAGCAGAGTCAGCCCGTGCTGCCAAACTCCCTTGCCAAAGCCCATACCCTAAACTTACCGAGCTGGATATGAAAAGTGGCTAACTCCATTAAAACAGAGGCTGGAAGTCCCTTTTTACATTTTCAGCATAATGACTTCATTCATTGGCTAAACACACACACTAAATAGAGATATACAGTTGATATTTAAGGTGTACATGGGACACAGATGGTGTTCCTCTATTCAAGACATATATGGATGGTTTCTAATAGCCATTAGTATAGTTATGGGCTCACCGGGAGGCTGGGAGGCTGGGTGACAGTGGTGATGGACCCTTCAGGATGCAGTTCAACGTGCTACAGAGACCCAGTGTTCTATGTGGAGTACCTTTCTGCAGGACGATTTTGTGCTCAATGGACTCATGGACCACTATATTCTTAAAGATCTAAGTGACAGACACACTGATCCTCCAGCCCTCAATTCCAAAATGGTAAAATGTGTAGGAGAGACTTCCTGAAGGAGATCGTGGATTATATTTGTAGCAGAAAGACAAAATACAGTCAGTAATTCTTCCACCAAAACCTCTGGCAACAAATGTGTGGTGTGGAGAGTTGGGAAGTCTCCTTGTTTTAAAGAGACCCTTAGAATATATTAGCTAACATGACTCATAATATCAATCCATTTGCATACCCTGAATACAATTCCTTCCTGCCAGGGAATAGCACAACAGACAGCCAATCCAATGGGAACATCGCCTATAATGAGATTTTAGGAGGGTCATGAGTCCCCGGGGTGACAGGTGTTATTAAGATTTGAAAGGACATTATTGTTACAGTTGGGCAGGGAGTTTGGCTATTGGCCTGGAAGGCCATTAATGCCATCTGTCTTGTTTAATGCTCCCACTGATATCAAAGCAAACAGAAACACACCGGGATGCATTTGGAGGAAGATGGAACATTAAAACCATGCATTTCCAAGCGAAGTTTCCAATCTGATCCCTCCACATCTCTAAATCAGCCCCCTTCGACCCTGATGTTTCCCTCTTTTGGGTGTTTCTAAATGGGAGCCCGCATCAAGGACAGGAGTGACAGTCACATGCATGCTGACCCTGTGTCATCTGAAGCCATTAGATGAGTCACATGATCACATGAGCCTATGCTCTTGCAAAAGTATCTCTTAAAGAGTATAATTTTTTAACCACATTCAAAGTATGAAATTAGCTGTTTCCGTATACTCCTGTCCATTGAGCACATTTCAGTAAATGCTTCTGTTCTTCTGATACGAGCTCTCCTGGGTCCCCTCTGATCCTGCCACACTCCGATGTCAGCGAGGTGCACAGAGTACCACGGATGGGTTCTGTGTGTTTGGCATTCCCCAGACCTCAGGCTGTGAGTTTTCCTTGCTTCCAAGCAGAAGACACCCCGGGTGTGCCAGCCTCGGATTGCAAGTGGTATCTGCTCTGTGTTCGTGGCTTACAAAGAGGTTCCCTGCTGATTGATGGAGATCAGAACTGCTCATTTGTGGATCTATTAGCTTGAATTATCCAGGCTAAACACTGCCTTATTATTTCCCAGGTGCACCCTTAACTTTCATCGTTCTGTTTTAAATGTCTGGTTTTGTTCCACGGTGATGCTTATAACACTTTCCAAATTGAGATCGGTTGAGAAACAGCGAAAGGAATCTCTGTTTGTCCCCGTTTTCCAAGCCTAAAATAAAGATGCAAAGTGGGTTCAGCTTCGTGCTTATTCCGTGGTCCTGAGAGTAAGTCAGTCTGCGGTCAGAACACACAATTCCGCCGGCTCTGTCAGGCTTCTCTCTTTGTCTAGTATTAAGGGATTTGTGAGCTGATTTCATCTCCCTATCATTTTTTTTCTTACATAAAGTGTTCCACACATTGGTGAAATGTTTTGAGAAAAGGAATTCGTTTCTGCTTTGAGTGAATACATGTTTGTGAGGAATGATGAGAACGTGAGTTTGGAATCTTCACTCATGTTTCCCATGGCTTAAACAAAGTGCCAAGGGACGGTGATTGCCAGGAAACCTGGTGCTGAGACGGCAGGAAAGCGAGGACATTTTCTAAGGAACGCACTGTAGAGAGCCCTGACACAATCACTGCACTGAGGATTTCTGGTCTGAACAGCCACCCTGAATGTTCGGCTGGCAGTGTGATGCTTGATAGGGGTCCCTCCTCTGCATCTCAGAAAGACGCTGAAAAGTGAGGTTTGCTAGAAGGGCACACGGGAACCAAAAAGGCTAATTTAGGAACTGATGACTAAAACCTTACAGTAACTGCTTAACATATGGAGTGGGCGGCACAGACTAGTGTGAGCTGTGCTAATTATGGATTTCTTCAGGGGCCACTTGTGGAAGCCCTCGAGGTAGCAAGAGAGTATAGGGGGACAAATTGTAATTACAGATAACCCTCTGCAGCGTTCTTCTTTGCCAAGGTATTAGCGGGTGTGTCCAAAACAGCCAAATAGAGTTGCATAGATCACCTGACTTTTACACACAGAGTTCACAGTGGTTGTAAGCCTTGTTACTTCTTGGGTTAAAGCCTTGTTTTTTTCATCTTATTTGTAACCTAGAAAATTACAGAAAGACTGGATCCATCCACGTAGACATACTGATGGGAAACGATAATAATGGAGGAGGGCTGCACCTTGCCAATAGAGACCTAAGATGCAGATTCAAAGCCTTGAGGGGCATCAAGCAGGCATGTGTCCCCTTGCCCAGCATCTGCCCTGAAAGCAATGCAGAGGAAGGACCTGAGTCAAGCTGCTTACTATATACACTCAAGGATCTCTGGGCCAAGATTCATGATGCTCCTGCAAATTGTAAATCAGCACGCAGGTGTGTGCTTGAGATGCCTAGTGCCCAGCATCAGAACACAGGACTAGTCGATGAAGCAAAATGGGATATGATGGTTTGAATGAGAATGGCCTCTCTAGGCTCGTGAGTTCCATTTGAGGAAACCCCAGTTGATGGATCTGTTTGGGAAGGATTGCGAGGTGTGGCCTTGTTGGAGGAGGTATGTCACTGGAGGGTGGTTGTGAGGTCTCATTCCAGTTAGCTCTCTCTCTCTTCCTCTTGTCTGAGGATGTGATATAAGCACTCAGCTACTGCTCCACTGTCATGCCTGTCTGTCTGCTGATATGTTCCCCCATCATGATGCTCATGGACTCAACCCTCTGGAACCATGAGCCCCCTAATTAAATATTTTCTTTGACACACTGCCTTGGTCATAGTGCTTTGTCATGGTAACAGGAAGGTAACTAAGAGAAGGAGAAATGTTCTTATGAACCATTTTCCTTCCATAGTTGTTCTTGAGTATCAGGAGAACAGTAGACACTGCATCCTCTTCCACAGCCTTTGTAGCTTTGAAGAACATGTGGACAAGTACCTGCTCATGATCTCTGACTTTCATAACACAAAGGTATCCCTATAATTACTTACCATCCACCTAGAATGGGTCTTCAGCCCAGCTGTAGATGTGAAGACAGAGACAATGAGTATCAGGCATGATTTTCAGCCAGGTTTGGATAGGGCCAAGCTCTGGCCCCTCATCTACAGCTTACAATCTGCTGTTTGATGTCATGGCTCCCACAGGCTGCTGCTGCATGGTGGATGAGCTCCTGTGTTTTGCAATTAAGACTTGCACTGTTTCATTTGAAAGAAGGGAACTTATGGAAAGAAAAGGGGAAGAAATTCGGATAAAAGAAGGATTTGAAGTCTTGGTGGTAAATTTTTATTCCAGAGTAAACCAGAGTACATTTTTCAACCCTGTTTAAGAGGTTCCCAGCTGCTAAGGCAGTGTGACTGTGCAGTTTGGTGAAGATGGTATGTTTATTTCCCTTCCACAGGCATATCCCAAGCAGGACAATACTGTTTTGACTCAGTCTTAACTATTCTAGAATAAATGATGAAAGGCACAAGGTTATCTAAACACAAATTCAATGTGAGCTTAATCTCATTCCATTTTAATAGAAATTTCTGGACCTAATCTCCACTGAAAGACATTTTTCCCTAAGGCTGTGACTTCTGCCATCTATGATTCAAATATCCCCAAGACATAAATTAATAGTCACACCTACAATCAGATAGTTATGTTTGGAAAATGAGATGCAGCAGCTCAAACGCTGGAGCAGCCTGGTATGGAACACAGATGGGCAATATCTGTACAGCAGAGAAGCAATGTGATTTAGTTCAAGTGAAATGGAATAAGTTTCTCTGAAGCTTACAAGTAACGCCCTCCCCGCAAGCCCCTGAAAGGAGGTGAGCCACAAACCTGTCCACATACAGTTCATGCACCAGAACTGTAGACCAAGGCTGCCAAGTCTGTCTCAGACTCTCCCAGCTTCTCTCCCAGAGCAGAAGTTCATGTTGCCAATCACAATAGAGCCTTGTTGAGATAAATTACCTTTATTGTTGGTTCCAGAGGTTTCCATCCCTAGCTTTCCTACATTCTATCCACACTGGCATTTGACAACTCCCCTGTCATATCCTTGTTGGTAAACATCTGCTCCTTTGCTTAAAGCAGATCAGAACTGTATACACCTCACTCTGTGAAATGTGGACATTGCTTCGGCTCGAGAAGCTACACAATGTAGCGTCTGGGGACACTGAGCAGAGCAAGATGAAAAGTGTGGTCGAGGAGCCATTGAACTCCATCCCTGGAACATACCTGACAGAAGCCAGGAGACACAGAGATGCTATACTTCAGCCTCACAGGTGACCTCCGTCCCTAGGGCATAATGAGAGAGGCCAGGAGATAGGTAAGCTGCACTTCATATAATTTTCTTTCTTATTTTTCATATGAAAAGCATAGTAGTCACTGCCTTTTGACAGTCATGCTTTTAATTTGCACAATGACAAAACTGTAACTGTATTTCAGTACTAGGCATTTAATTACTTTATTTTGAGCGTGTAATACAAGAAGTCTCTAAATATTCACACATAACTGTACTTACAAGAACTGTCAATTTAAAGGTGTTTTTGTTATTGTGTACATAATGTTTATATTTTACTTTACTATTATGTAATTTTATAAAATTACTATGGAATCTTAAGAACTACATACTAACAATGTACAAAACCTTTAGCTTCTAGCCTAGAGAGCAACCAGCCTGCTCACAGACAGGGCGTGACAGTGGGCTACCTCCTCTTTGTCCTGCATGAAGCACTGCTGAGGTACTTGGTGCCAGGAGGTGAATCTCTCAGAGTTCTGATTCGTAATACCCTCCACCATGGGTGTCCCATTAGGTCACTATCAAGGCTCCTCACGGCCCACCAGGACACCACCGAAGGCTGGACCGTGGCCTTGTGTCAGGTTGCATTATCAGACCTGATGTGTGTTCTATCCCTTCAATGCACCTTGGCTTTTTGAGAGGCAATCCTCATGTAAGTTCAGGTTTTCTGTGGCTCCTATACTAGTTTCTGTGACGCATCTCTCCTCTGATGTCCTCAGACTCTCCTTTGGTGACGGTGTACCTTGCTTTGAGTTTTGTAGCCAGTGTAGACACAGGGACATCTAGAATGTGTCTAAGTATTTTAGATTTTAGAACTGCACATTTAACATCAGAAAATGAATACTCTCCACTTGCCAGCTCTAACTAAATTGCTATGACTAAAATGTTCTGGGGAGTGAGACAGATGAACAGAAAGTCAACAGCAA